>JASAUF010000436.1:1015000-1427500 GCA_030180095.1 Magnolia changhungtana | reverse complement strand
TACGAGACCAAGCCCACCTCATTTTCCCTTGTGAGAATACGCCCTAGCTGCACGGACGACTTGCCAAAGGTCGAAAATGCCCCTTGCTTTTACCTTCAAGCGGATTGGCAGGTGCTCGAAGATGAGCACTGACGCTCCTCGAACTCCGAGTTGTACGAACGGTTCAAAATAGATCAACGTTACGTGGGCCCTACAGTTATGTATTTATTATATCCAAAATGTTCATCCATATTTCGAGATCATTTCAGAGCATTATCCAAAAAAAAAAAAAAAAAAAATCATATCCAAAGATCAACTTGACCACACCACAAAGAGCAGCAGACGTTCAATTCCCCACTGCCTTTTAACGTGTGGTCCATTTGATAGTTAGATCTATCTTATTTTCAATATAAGCTCGCCAAATAAATGGACGGTTTAGATATAACATAGACCTGATGGACCTAAAAAAAACAAAACAAAGATTCAAAAAAACCAAAAAAAAATTGTTGGAAAGTCGTTTGCTACGGTCAGACCTATCACTACGGATTATAACCGTAGCCATAGATACCCAGTCCGTAGCCAAAAAGGTCTAAACCGGGGTGGGCGCGCCGAACTAGTGGCACCTGCGCCACTTGCTGGAGCATCCGGCGTGGCCACGCCAATCTGGTGGGGCCACACCCAGCTGGGGGGCCCTATAGCTACAGATTATAACCGTGGCCATTGACCGTAGTGCAAATTTATTTATTTATTTATTTATTTTATTATTATTATTATTATTATTACATGGAAAACTTTATTCCACCTATAATTTTCTTTAACACATATTTATATAAATATTTATATATAAGCATATAAATTTTTTTTTTCTTTTTTCATTTCATTCTTTATTCATTTGACAAGAATATATTCTAAACTAAAATTAATTACTTGATGTACCCTATGGGCTTGTTTGACGGGCAAATTGGATGGGATTGGATGGTATTAGAGTGGATTACATGGATTTCAAGGTAATAATAGCTGCGTCATTGGATTGGTGCAAGATCTATGGGATTGCTATAACCCGGGATTGCTATATTGGGTCTGTTTGGCACGCCCGGCCAATCTGGGGATTAAACCTTCCAATCCCTTTCAATCCCCCGAACCAAATACGTCCCAGGCAGTTTTGAAGGGGTTAGGGTGGATTGGATGGGATTTAAGGGCCTGTTTGGCCGGGCGAATCCCATGGGATTAGGAGGGATGGGATGGATTTTAAGGTAATGATGGTGGTGTTAGTGGATTTAGGTTATAGGTTTAGGTTTAGGTTATAGGTTAAGGTTTAGGTTAGGTTATAGGTTTAGGTTAAGGTTATATGTTTAGGTTTAGGTTTAGGTTATAGGTTATAGGTTTAAGTTTAGGTTATAGGTTTAGGGATTTAAGAATAAGTTTAGATTATAGGTTATAGGTTATAGGTTAAGGTTTAGGTTTAGGTTTAGGCTAAGGTTTAGGTTATAGATTATATGTTATAGATTTAGGGAATTGAGAATAAGTTAAGGTTTAGGTTTAGGTTATAGGTTACAAGGTATAGGTTTGGGTTTAGGTTATAGGTTATACGTTTAGGTTATAGGTTAAAGGTTTAGGTTTAGGTTATAGGTTAAAGGTTTAGGTTTTGGGATTTGAGAATAGGTTTAGGTTAAGGTTATAAGTTTAGGTTAAAGGTTTAGGTTAGTATTATACGTTTAGGTTTAGGTTTAGGTTATAGGTTTAAATTTGAGAATAGGTTTAGGTTAGGTTGGAGGTTAAGGTTTAGGGAATTGAGTTTATGTTATAGGTTATAGGTTTAGGTTAAGGTTTAGGGAATTGAGTTTAGGTTATATGTTTAGGTTATAGGTTATAGGTTTAGGTTAAGGTTTAGGTTGTAGTTATAGGTTTTGGGATTTGAGAATAGGTTTAGATTATAAGTATATGTTTAGGTTTAGGAATTCGGGTTCGGGTTTAGGTTATAGGTTTCGGTTTAAGTTATGGGTTATAGGTTTATGTTAAGGTTTAGGTTTAGGTTATAGGTTTTGCGACTTGAGAATAGGTTTAGGTTATAAGTATAGGTTTAGGGAAACGACCGTGAAGTGAAGGGGCATGACCGTGAAATGCGTTGAAATGACCGTGAATCAACACAGAATAGGCAGGAATGACCGTGATATGCATGGAAATGGGGGTAAAGTGAAGCGATTGGACCGCAAAATGCTAGGAAGTGACCGTGAAGTAAAGACGCGGGACCGCGAAATGAGTCAAAATGATGGTGAATCAATACGGAATATGCGGGAATGACCATGATATGCATGGAAATGAGGGTGAAGTGAAGCGATTGAACTGCGAAATACATGGAAGTAACCGTGAAGTAAACACGCGGGACCGTGAAATGCATTGAAATTACCGTGAATCAACATGGAATATGAGGGAATGACCGTGATATGCATGAAAATGGGGGTGAAGTGAAGCGATTGGACCGCGAAATACATGTAAGTGACTGTGAAGTGAAGACGCGGGACCGCGAAATGCGTCGAAATGACCGTGAATGAACACGGAATATGTGGGAATGACCGTGATATGCATGGAAATGGGGGTGAAGTGAAGCGATTGGACCGCGAAATGCAAGGAAGTGACAGTGAAGTGAAGATGCGGGACCGCAAAATGGGTTGAAATGACCGTGAATTAACACGAAATATGCGGGAATGACCGTGATATGCATGAAAATGGGGGTGAAGTGAAGCGATTGGACCGTGAAATGCATTGAAGTGACTGTGAAGTAAAGACGCGGGACCACGAAATGCGTCGAAATGACCGTGAATCAACACGGAATATGCAGGAATGACCGTGATATACATGAAAATGGGGGTGAAGTGAAGCGATTGGACCGCGAAATACACGGAAGTGACCGTGAATTAAAGACATGAGACTGCAAAATGCGTCGAAATGACCCTGAATCAACACGGAATGTGCGGGAATGACCGTGATATGCATGGAAATGGGGGTGAAGTGAAGCGATTGGAACGCGAAATGCACGGAAGTGACTGTGAAGTGAAGACATGAGACCGCAAATTGCGTCGAAATGACCATGAATCAACACAGAATATGCGGGAATGACCTTGATATGCATGGAAATGGGGGTGAAGTAAAGCGATTGGACCGCGAAATGCGCGGAAGTGATTGTGAAGTAAAGATGCGGGACCGCGAAATGCGTCGAAATGATCGTGAATCAACACGGAATATGCGGGAATGACCGTGATATGCATGGAAATGGGGTGAAGTGAAGCGATTGGACCGCAAAATGCGCGGAAGTGACCGTGAAGTGAAGACGCGGGACCGCGAAATGCGTCGAAATGACCGTGAATCAACACAGAATATGCGGGAATGACCGTGATATGCATGGAAATGGGGGTGAAGTGAAGCGATTGGACCATGAAATGCACGGAAGTAACCGTGAAGTGAAGACGTGAGACCGCGAAATGGGTCGAAATCACCGCGAATCAACACGAAAAAGGCAGAAATGACCGTGATATGCATGGAAATGGGGGTGAAGTGTCACGATTGGACCGTAAAATGCATGGAAGTGACCGTGAAGTAAAGACGCGGGATCGCGAAGTGAAGCGAAATGACAGTGAATCACGCATCTTCACTTCACGGTCACTTCCGTGCATTTTGCAGTCCAATTGTGATAGTTCACCCTCATTTCCATATATATCACGATCATTCCCGCATATTCTGTGTTGATTCATGGTCATTTTGACGCATTTCGTGGTCCCGTGTCTTCACTTCACGGTCACTTTCGTGCATTTTACGGTCTAATCGCGTCACTTGACCCCATTTCCATGCATATCACGGTCATTCCCGCATATTCCGTGTTGATTCACAGTCATTTCGATGCATTTCGCGGTCCCGCGTCTTCATTTCATAGTCACTTTCATGTATTTCGCGGTCCAATCACGTCACTTCACCCCCATTTTCATGCATATCACAGTCATTCCCGCATATTCCGTGTTAATTCACGGTCATTTCGACGCATTTCGCGGTCCTGCGTCTTCACTTCATAGTCACTTTCGTGTATTTTGCGGTCCAATCACTTCACTTCATCCCCATTTCCATGCATATCACGGTCATTTCTGCATATTCCGTGTTGATTCATGGTCATTTTTACACATTTCGTGGTCCCGCGTCTTCACTTCACGGTCACTTCCGTGTATTTCATGGTCCAATCGCTTCACTTCACCCCCATTTCCATGCATATCACAGTCATTTCCGCATATTCCGTGTTGATTCACGGTCATTTCAACGCATTTCACGGTCATGCCCCTTCACTTCACAGTCGTTTCCCTAAACCCATACTTATAACCTAAACTTATTCTCAAATCCCAAAACCTATAACCTAAACTTATAACCTAAACCTATTCGCGGTTTAGGTTTAGGTTTAGGTTTAGGTTTAGGTTATAGGTTATAGCTTCAGGGAATTGAGAATGGGTTATGGTTTAGGTTTAGGAAATCAGGTTCAGGTTCGGGATTGGGTTTAAGTTTGGGTTTTCAAGTTTAGGTTTAGGTTTAGGTTAGGGAGTTGAGATTAGGATTAGGTGTAGGTTTAGCTTTAGGGAATTGAGTTTAGGTTATAGGTTTAGGGAAAGGTTAGGTTTAGGTTATAGGTTTTGGGATTTGGGAATAATTTTAGGTTATAAGTATAAGTTTAGGTTAGGTTATAGGTTATAGGATTAGGTTAAGGTTTAGGTTTAGGTTATACGTTTTGGGATTAAGAATGGGCTTGGGTTTAGGTTATAAGTTTTGGTTTTGGTTTAGGTTATATGTTTTGATTTAAGTTATAGGTTATAGGTTTATGTTAATTATAGGTTGTTGAATTTGAGAATGGGTTCGGGTTTAGGTCATAGGTTTTGGATTTGAGAATGGATTATGGTTTATGTTTAAGAAATCGGGTTCATGTTCAAGATTGGGTTTAAGTTTTGGTTATAGGTTTTGGATTTGAGAATGGGTTATAGTTTAGGTTTAGGAAATCGGGTTCATGTTCGGGATTGGGTTTAAGTTTTGGTTTTCAAGTTTAGGTTTAGGTTTAGGTTAGGGAATTGAGATTAGGAATAGGTGTAGGTTTAGCTTTAGGGAATTGAGTTTAGGTTATAGGTTTAGGGAAAGGTTAGGTTTAGGTTATAGGTTTTGGGATTTGGGAATAGTTTTAGGTTATAAGTATAGGTTTTGGGATTTGAGAATAGGTTCGGGTTCATGCATATCACGGTCATTCCCGCATATTCCGTGTTGATTCACGGTCATTTCGACGCATTTCGCGGTACCGCATCTTCACTTCACTGTCACTTCTGTGCATTTTGCAGTCCAATCGCTTCACTTCACCCCCATTTTCATGCATATCACGGTCATTCCCGCATATTCCATGTTCATTCACGGTCATTTCGACGCATTTCACGATCCCGCGTCTTCACTTCACGGTCACTTACATGTATTTTGCGGTCCAATCGCTTCACTTCACCCCCATTTCTATGCATATCATGGTCATTCCCGCATATTTTATGTTGATTCACGGTCATTTCAATGCATTTCGCAGTCCCGCGTGTTTACTTCACAGTTACTTCCATGTATTTCACAGTTCAATCGCTTCACCTCACCCTCATTTTCATGCATATCACGGTCATTCCCGTATATTCTGTGTTGATTCACCATCATTTCGACGCATTTCGCGATCCCGCGTCTTTACTTCACGGTGACTTTCCGGCATTTCGCAGTCCAATCGCTTCACTTTACCCCCATTTCCATGCATATCACGGTCATTCCTGCCTATTTCGTGTTGATTCACGGTCATTTCAACGCATTTCACGGTCATGCCCCTTCACTTCACGGTCGTTTCCCTAAACCTATACTTATAACCTAAACATATTCTCAAATCCCAAAACTTATAACCTAAACCTAAACCTTAACATAAACCTATAACCCATAACCTAAACCGAAACCTATAACCTAAACCCGAACCCGAATTCCTAAACCTAAACCTATACTTATAACCTAAACCTATTCTCAAATCCCAAAACCTATAACTACAACCTAAACCTTAACCTAAACCTATAACCTATAACCTAAACATATAACCTAAACTCAATTCCCTAAACCTTAACCTCCAACCTAACCTAAACCTCCAACTTAACCTAAACCTATACTTATAACCTAAACCTATTCTCAAATTTAAACCTATAACCTAAACCTAAACCTAAATGTATAACATTAACCTAAACCTTTAACCTAAACTTATAACCTTAACCTAAACCTATGGGGGTGAAGTGAAGTGATTAGACCGCAAAATGCGTGGAAGTGACCATGAAGTAAAGACGCGTGACCATGAAATGCGTCGAAATGACCGTGAATTAATACAGAATATGTAGGAATGACCGTGATATGCATGAAAATGGGGGTGAAGTGAAGCGATTGGACCGCGAAATACACGGAAGTGACCGTGAATTAAAGACATGGGACCGCGAAATGCGTCGAAATGACCATAAATCAACATGGAATGTGCGGGAATGACCATGATATGTATGGAAATGGGGGTGAAGTGAAGCGATTGGACCGCGAAATACACGGAAGTGACTGTGAAGTGAAGACATGAGACCGTAAAATGCGTCGAAATGACCGTGAATCAACACGGAATATGCGGGAATGATCGTGATATGCAGGAAATGGGGGTGAAGTGAAGCGATTGGAACGCGAAATGCACGGAAGTGACTGTGAAGTGAAAATGTGGGACTGCGAATTCTCACCTTTTCCATGCATATCACAGTCATTCTTGCCTTTTTCGTGTTGATTCACAGTGATTTCGACGCATTTCGCGGTGACATGCCTTCACTTCACGGTCAGTCTAGCACATTTCACGGCCCATTCGCTTCCCTTCACCCCCATTTCCATGCATATCACGGTCATTCTCGCCTTTTTCTTGTTGATTCACGGTGATTTCGACGCATTTCGCCGTGAAACGTCTTCACTTCACGGTCAGTCCCGCACATTTTGCAGTCCATTCGCTTCACTTCACCCTCATTTCCATGCATATCACGGTGATTTCGATGCATTTCGCGGTGACATGTCTTCACTTCATGGTCAGTCCTGCGCATTTTGCGGTCCATTCGCTTCCCTTCACCCCCATTTCCATGCATATCACGGTTATTCTCACCTTTTCTGTGTTGATTCACGATGATTTCGACGCATTTTTGTGGTGACATGTCTTCACTTCACGATCAGTCCAGCGCATTTCGCAGTCCATTCGCTTCACTTCACCCCCATTTCCATGCATATCACGGTCATTCTCGCCTTTTCCGTGTTGATTGATGGTGATTTCAATGCATTTTGCGATGACACGTCTTCACTTCACGGTCAGTCCCGTGGATTTCGCGGTTCATTCGTTTCCCTTAACCCCCATTTCCATGCATATCATGGTCATTCTAACCTTTTCAGTGTTAATTCATGGTAATTTCGACGCATTTCTCAGTGACACGTCTTCACTTCACGTCAGTCCCGCACATTTCGTAGTCCATTCGCTTCACTTTACCCCCATTTCCATGCATTTCACGTTCATTCCCACCTATTCCGTGTTGATTCACAATCATTTCGGTGCATTTCACGGTAATGCCCCTTCACTTCATGGTCATTTTCGTACATTTCACTATCCAATCGCCTCACTTCGCGGTCATTTCCATGCATACCACGGTCATTCCCACGTATTCTGTGTTGATTCACGGTCATTTCGACGCATTTTATGGTCAGCCCCTTCACTTCACGGTCATTTCTGCATATTTCACGGTCCAATCGCCTCACTTCATGCTCATTTCTATGCATATCAGGGTTATTCCTGCCTATTCCGTGTTGATTCATGGTTATTTCGTCGCATTTCACGGTCATGCCCCTTCACTTCACAATCATTTTTGCACATTTTATTATCCAATCACCTCACTGCGCAGTCATTTCCATGCATACCATGGTATTCCCGTGCATTCCGTGTTGATTCACGGTCATTTCGGCGCATTTTACGGTCATGCCCCTCACTTCACGGTCATTTCTACACATTTCACGGTCCAATCATCTCACTTCATGCTCATTTCTATGCATATTAGGGTTATTCCCGCCTATTCTGTGTTGATTCACAGTCATTTTGGCGCATTTCACGGTCATGTCCCTTCACTTCACGGTCATTTTCGTGCATTTCACGGTCCAATCGCTGCACTTCATGGTCATTTCCATGCATATCATTGTCATTCCCGCTTATTCTGTGTTTATTTACGGTCATTTCGGCGCATTTCACAGTCACGCCCCTTCACTTCACGATCATTTCTGCGCATTTCAAGGTCCAATCGTCTCACTTCGTGGTCATTTCCATGCATACCACGGTCATTCGCGCCTATTTCATGTTGATTCATGGTCATTTCGGCGCATTTCACGGTCATGCCCCTTTACTTCACGGTCATTTCCGTGCATTTCAAGGTCCAATCGCCTCACTTCGCGGTCATTTTCATGCATATCACAGTCATTCTCGCCTATTCTGTGTTGATTCACGGTCATTTCAGTGCATTTTACGGTCATGCCCCTTCACTTCACGGTCATTTCCACGCATTTCATGGTCCAATCGCTTCACTTCACGGTCATTTTCGGCGATTCCGTTTTATTTCATGGTCAGTTCCATGTATTTCCCGGTCAATTCCATTCACAGTCATTTCCATGCACTTTATGGTAATTTTCATGCATTTCATGGTCATTGGCCTGATGGAATCTTGAAAAATAACCAGGTTGGTTGGCTAAAGTAGCTTCTCCTACCCCAGAATCATATAGGGTTCATCGAGTAACTAATTTTGGTTTAGAAAATATACTTTTTAAATGAATAAAGAAATAAATGAAAAAAAGAGAGGAAAATTTTTTTATATGCTTATATATGCATATTTATATAAATATGTGTTGGAGAAAATTGTAGGTAGAATAAAGTTCTCCGTGTAAAAAATAAAAATAAAAAAAATAAAAAGAAATTTTTTTTGCATAAGCATCCGTAGCCATAGGGGGCCTCTAGATGGGCATGGCCACGCCGGATTGGCGTGGCCCCGCCAGATACATCAGCAAGTGGCGCGGGTGCCGCTAGTTCAGCGTGCCCACCCCGATAGTCCTCTATGGCTACGGATATTTGTAGCTATGGCTACTGTTATAATCTGTAGCCAAATCTCCCTGAAAAAAAATAATAATAATAATATATAAAAATTTAGTTTTTTTTTGTTTTTTGGGTTCCATCATGAGGTCTATGTTATATCCAAACCATCCATCTATTTAACGAGCTCATATTAAGGCTTGAGACGGAAAATAAGACAGATCTAACAATCAAGTGGACCACAGTGAAAGGCAGTGGGGAATTTAACGTCTACCATTGAAACCTTTTTAGGGGTCACAGAGGTTTTGGATCATTATGAAATTTTTTTTTCCTCTTCATCTAGGTCTTTGTGACCTTACGAATAGATTGGATGGAAAATAAATGTTATGGTGGGCTCTAAAAGTTTTCACGGTTAAAATCAATTTTCCCGTTGCTCTTTGTGGTGAGGTCCAGTTGATCTTTGGATATGATTTTTTTTGTTTTTTTTTGTTTTTTGCATAATGCTCCGAAATGATCTCGAAATATGGATGAACGTTGTAGATATAATAAATACATAACTGTGGGGCCATGTAACGTTGTCCACTTTTGAACCGTTCGTACAACTCGGAGTTCGAGGAGCATCAGCGCTCGTCTTCCCGCTTGAAGGAAAAGGCGGGACATTTTTGACCTTTGGCAAGGCGTCCGTACAGCTGGGGCGTATTCTCGCAAGGGAAAATGGAGTGGGCTTAATTTCCTAATTGGGCCATAAATTATGTTCAGTCACAAATTTTCTAAAAAGACGGTTGGGAGGAAGATTGGTAGGCTGAGTATATGGAAACTTTACCATGCACATAGTTGCAGGACTTGTTTAAATCTACATCACCTTTCTGGACTGTCCATTAGGTCCAGTCCACTCTTCATTGTTAGCCTTGTGATGGATGCCTAGGTAAAGTTGGCTGTCTCAAGTGTATTCGACATTGAAACAACCTGTGGTGGGCTGAGTGCATCAGAACCTTACCATGCACATGCATAGTCGCATTTGGACTTGTTTGCATCTACATGCCTTTTTGGACCATACATTAGGTCCAGTCTACTCGGGCAACCATTAAAAGAAATCATAGTGCTTGGATAATCCAACATGTCCAGTCAGTGGCTCACAAAAATAGACAAGATTGTTCATTAAAGATAGGCTCTGCAACCAAGGATGTCTAGCACCATCTGATTGTTGTGGTTTTTTTTTTTTTTTTTTTTAATTTTATTATTATTATTTTTTTTGTATGTAGCAATGAAGGCAATTTATTAGACCTAATAGATGAAATGTCATGAAAATGATGACAAGTCCAAATGCAATGATGGGAATGGGAAGGTTTCCATGGAGTCCCTTGGATAATATCTCTCTTTCGAAAGGAAAGAGCTAAATAATCATAATGGTAAAATAATTCAATCAGAAGAGTTTGATTATTGAGCATCCCCTGTTTCTATAACCTATTTTTCTTCATCCGTTTCAGGATGCTGTTAAGAAGAAAGCTAAAATAAGCCACGTGGGAGCTCCATTATGGAGTTTGTGAATGCAGGAGAGGAAAAGTGAGGAGACAAATATGGCATGGATTAGTTTGTGATTGTAGGAAAGGAAAAGTGAGTAGACAAATATGGCATGGATTCTATCACGTATATACAGAGAAGGACGAGGATTCTATCACGTATATACAGAGAAGGGCGACTTCTCGTCGTTGATGATTTTTTTTATTTTTTTTTTTCGTGGGCCCAATTTTCAGCTTATTTTAGGGAATTTTTTTTTCATAAACCGTCTTTATATACTTTGGTATACCGACTGAAAAGTCGTTAGACTATTTCTCAAAAAACAAACCCTGTTATTTACATGTGCAAACCTGCCACCACACCTTTCAACTAAAGTAACCTCACTATTAAGTAAGAAAATGACATCTGGCTTTTAAAAAAAAAGTAAGAAAATGACAAATTTGTCTTCCTTTAGCGGCCCTTTGAATGCCTGTAAAGTCTTAAAGCTGTAAATGAATTAAAGATAATCTAATTACAAGGGCTATTTGGATGCATGTATTTGCCTGGAAATGCTTTACAAGTTAAAAACATATTACAGCTTTTAGATGGCATCTTATACATGATAAAAAACCATGTTTCATATTTCACATAAAGTCTTTACAACTAAAAATGCATTATGCATGTTATAAAACAACAGTTGATATACACTCATGATATGTATATGATACATCAAATCAATCCATCATGTACTTCCCTTAATGCTCTTCTGTTGCCCTAAAAAACAATTCGTCCATTATTATTAATGGACCAGATGAGGGAAGTAGGGGACATCCATCATTAAAAACTTCTAGATTGCATTTAGGGCCACTGTGATGGGTGGAAGACATCCAATCCGTTTAGTGTTTGTATGCTGTAATGCTTTCTTAGAGCCCTAAATAAGTCAAGTCCTTATATGATTCGCAGATTTTGAAAGGTTCACCACCCAAGCTCTATTGTATGAATATCTACTTTATTCATTGTAAACACTTAAACAGCTAGCCAAACTCACAATATGTTCAATTTACATTATCACTTAAAAGCCATATAGAATAACATGTAAACTGATTACACCTGAAAAATAAGTCCAGGACAGAACCAATGCCCTAACTCCTTTTGTTTGAAAAGTATGCCCCATCTCCACCCTATGGGTTTAATCTTTCAGGAATAATCCACTAGACTCCAACAATCCGGAGATAATATGGTATAGTCTGTAGAGCAATTGATGCCATCTAAAATGTTTTCCTTGCTTTGGATGGTAAAATGATCCAAATATAGAATCTGCACGGCTAAAAAGGGTAGGAAGATGAGAAGAATTTCTGAATCACCATAAGCTGCTATGGAATCTGCACCACCCAGAAGGTCAACCCAACATTTCAATATTACACCAATGATCACATCAACACAGAGCATGAACCATGAATGAGCCCTAAACGTTTTAAGCATTTCAAGCAATCCGTGACTTGGCACACAACAAAAGCACTATTTACAGCGGCAAAATTAGCCTTGCAGTCACTCGTCAGATTCCATCCAACAATTGGTTAAATGACTAGCAACAAGTAGTAAGAAAAATATTCAACGAATTCATTTCGTTAGTTTCTTTCAACTTCCATGGATTGTATGGTTAGATAGCCACATCAATATTTCAAGCACATGTATGGATTGAAAGTATATTAGGGAAATATAAGGGAAAGCAGAAAATGCACTGGAATGATCCTGACATAATTAGCAGGAGGTTGGTGCAGATATTACTGGGATTGTATGGTTAAAATTTCCTGATAATAGAGTATTACAGATGGCACACATGTATGGATCAGTAATCTTCTTTTAATGAGGGCCACATGTGAATATTTTTTTCTCATTTGGATGTTGACTATTAGCTAGTCTTGTGTTTTCTGGTTGCTCCTGGTTTCATCTGATGCGGAAGGAAGGACAAGTGTACTGAGAAAAGCCATGCCCTTAAAATCACAGGCGTGAGTTCCATTATTCAGCTGGGGAGTTCCAGAAAAAATATTTAGGGAATCCTCTTATTAACAGAGTAGGCCTACTTCTCAACCATTGATGAGTTGGGGGAAGGCTAGTAATGACAGAAGATCACATAATTTTGTGGCTCTAAGTTTTTTCTTCATTAAAAATCCAACTACTCTTGTTAAGAATCCAACTGCCCTGTCTGGCTATTTGGAGGGGCACCCTCATTATTGCACCGGAAATATTAAAAACCCAACCACTCTTTTTTGTGCAATGATCCAACTACCTTTATTAAGAACCCAACCACTCTTGCAGACCTTAGGGAGGCGTGACCTGGCTATCTTAGAGGGAATTGCTACAAGTTCATGAGACATACCGCGTCCATCTGATGCACCACCTGTGGGTTTGGCCCTCATCCCAAATATCAGGACAATCTCAATTTCGAAAGTCATCCAGGCCACAGAATGAGAATTTAGACGTTTCAAGCAAGAGTTTACAATGTTCCCTGTGGTGTAGTCCCACGTAATTTCTAAATTGCCATGAATTTTGAAATCCAGGTTGAAAAATGAGGTGGGTCACACGCACATTCACCCCAAGTGGCACTCCACTAGAGCAGGTCCCACCTTGGTATCTCACCCGGACGGGTGTCTTTTAACAATAAAGGCTCCCATCGGAACGGACGGTGATAATAGCTTATAAATTAACTATCAAGCATTCAATCACTGTACACGTGTCACACATGTATAGACCCACAAATTTTATCCATGGAACGCCTCATTGGAGGGGAGTGGATTACGTGCGGCCAGCATCAACCAACACGGCATTGTCCTGACCGTAGGGTCACTCTAATCTATATTTTGTATATCCACACCGTTCATCGGTTTTTCCAATTCATTTTAGACATGAACCCAAAAAATAAAACAGTTCAATATCTCAAGTGGACCACACTATAGGAAACAGTGGCACTTGGACACCCACCGTAAAAAATTTCCTAAGGCCCACATTAATGTTTATTTGCCATCCAACCTGTTGATAAGCTTACACAGACCTTGGTGAAAGGGAAAAACAAATATCAGCTTGATTCCACAAGAAAATTTTAATGGTCAATCACCACTATTTCCTTTGGTATGGTCCACCTGATATTTGGATCTGCTTCATTTTCTGAGTCATGCCCTGAAATGAGCTGGCAAAACAGATGAATTGCACGGATGTGTAAAATGTACATCAAGGTGGGCCTGCAGTCAGGCGCGCACCCAATCCAGTGCCATTGGAGGAGGTAGATGTGACCGTAAAGCTGGAAGTACCAGAATATGGTGAAGGCACGTGGCAGAGTGATGGATATGTAGGTCCACCTATGCATTGGGAACCCCACGAATGGCTTACATTTTGAAAATAAAGCCCACTAGATGGACATATCCTTCACTCATTCTACAGTTGATTCCATGCGGATTGCCAAGAGACTTGGTCGAAATCTTCGGAGCACACGGTGCCTTATGTGTTTTATCCATAATGTCCATCTGTTTTATAAGCTCATTTTAGAACAAAAATAAGAAAATCCGAATTTCAAGTGGACCACACTAAAGGAAATATGAGAATTGGAAAACTTTGGAGAGGAGCTACATTTTGTGAATTTTAACAAACGAATGCTAGAAACTTATGGCATAGCTGGTCTACGTGGCAGCTCTCTCTTTCATCTCCTTGTGTGGATGATTTACCGCCCATTGCATGCTCGGTAATTTATGTCTGATCACAAGAATGTAAGCAACCAGTTATTTACAAATAAAAATAGAGGTTGAATTCATTTAAATAACTAATTAGCATTTCTGTTTTCCCTGAAGTTAGAAATTTCCAACATCAATCCATGTTCTATGAACTTTGACCGGATGGTTAATATCCATTTATAATCTTATTATTAATGTTAATTTTAATTACTTGAGTAGCTATTGGAAACTTACTCTCAGTGTAGCTATAGGAATATACTCTCACATCCGTTTAGGCCTTTAGGGAGATCGGATTGTCGTACTGAGTTACTCCATATGCTCTCATCGTACTGAGTAAACTCAGTTGGGCCCACCTTGAATGTATGTATTTAATCCATGCCGTTCATCCGATTTTTCAGCTCATTTAAGGGGTTGAACCCAAAATTTAAGAATATCCAAACCTCGAATGTATCATACCACATGAAATAGTGGTAATAATGATTTTTCACCGTTGAAACGTTTCTGGTCCCCACAGTGATGTTTAGTTGACATCCAAGCTGTTCATAAGATCTTACGGACATGGATAAAAGGAAAACACAAATATAAGCTTGATAAAAAAATTTTGTGGCCCACAAGAAATTTTCAATGGTAGACGCTCAATTCACACTGTTTCCTGTAGTGTGATCAATTCAAGCTTTGGATATGATTCATCTTTTGGCTCAAGCACTAAAATTATCAAGTAAAATGAATGGACAGGGGATCTTGTCACTTTGTACCGTAGTTTTTTTCAACGTAAAATTGTATATTCTCTTAATTGTTTTATTTGTGTTTATCTTGGATTGTTTGATTTTACTGAAATTTACTTTTGTAGTTTCCCAACAGAAGTGATGCACACGTAACATTGCTAACTTCTCATGTTTGCTTGATTTTTGGGTTAAAGCTTTCAAACATAGTTTTTATCCGTAAATAACATCTATATCCCACACAATTTATGTTCTGTTTATCTAAACCTGGCAATGGGCTGGGCCTGATCCAACAAAGTCAAAATTTTGAATTGGGCAATCCCAATACTCCGGCCCAATCAGTTCAATATTCATCCTAGAGCCATGGGCTGTTGCCAGAATAATGGCAATATTTCTTCTTGCAATAGCCATGAATGGCACACAAGAAGCACTTTTATTTATTTGGCTTATTTTTCTTGTCATTCTAATGTCCTTAATTGGTTTAGGTTGTTGATTCACTTTGAATAGTCTATGGTTACAATAATAATGTGAACTTCTGAAACCAACTCTAATTGCTCTACATCCTTTAAACTTATCTCATCTTTGTTATCCGCAACTTTACAATTATAAAACTTGATTGAAAGAAATTCATGGAAGTTTACTATTACGTAAAATGGGATAAACTCATTTTTTAGGTGCAAACCAAACAGGGGCCTAAAACAATCGACACGTTTGTAATAAAACCCAAATTAAATTTATACAAGATAATAATAGTTAAAATATTTTAATTTGAAAAATCTTTCAAACCCAATACGGCTATCAAGAACAGCACTTAATTTGCGGTTCTAGAAATGTTATGAATGGTACGTTGGTGTCAAAACCTGGTTGTCGATTGGTTGAAGTTTGATGCTCTCCCTCAGGTTCTGTTGTATTGGTGGATAACAGTTAAAGAAAATCTTCAAGCAAGAAATTTTAAATTGAATTATGTGCTTTGGGAGGCCAATTCAATTGTGGATGGGCTTTCCAGGATTGGGATTTTGATCACCAGATAGGTAGACCTTCCGCGAGCTATCAAAGGTGACATTTTCCTGACAGTGTGGGGCTGAGTGCTTTGTGGTTCGGCTAATGGTAGAGTCCAATTTTTTTTAATTTTTTTTTTAAACAATTTTTTTTTATAATCTTGCCCCAGTTGTGATTGGTGCTGTGTGGTGATTGTGCTATTCAGCGTGGGGCTCTGTACAAGTTTTGTTGCTGCCTCTGTTTTCCCTGTTTTTATTATTGGTTTTTGGATGAGGCTGTTTGCAGGAATTTACGCAGTGGTGGGCTGTGTCCTCTGTGGCTACTCCAGCCAGGCTGCCTGGGTTGCAGTTGCGGAGTGGTGGTGCAGCATGCTGGTGGTTATGGTCCTCTGCTGCCCCTTTGCTGTTTTGATGGTAGATTTTGGTGCTGTTTGTTCAGCAGTGTTTGGGAGCGTAGTTTCAGAGTGCCAATTTGCGTTTGTGGGGATTGTTTGTTTTGGTGTGGTTGTTGTAGCCCGTAGGTTGGAGTTCGCAGCAGGCCAGATTGTGCTGACTCTGGTTTCTCTGTTCTCTGTACAGAAGAGGTCCCAGATGTTTTTTTTTTTTTTTTTTTTTTTTTTAAATCATTTTGTGTGCTCTTTTATGATAATTGATATATATATATATATATATATATATATATATATATATATATATATATATATATATATATATATATATATATATATATATATATTTGTATTCTTGAGACAGTGGCTGGATCTTCGTGGATGGAGTTTCACAAGAAGCAACTAGTTAAACAAAATAAGAATAGATGTTTGCTAGAATACATTCTGATTGTGTTATAATGACAAGCGTAGTGAATTTAGCTTTCTAAATTTATAGATTTAGCTTTCAGTAATCCAAACTGTTTATAAGATGGGGTTCACCTTAGATGAATGATAAAAAGAAGTATTTTAATCATTTGATCATTTGGCTCTTTTACTTCGTACGTGTACGTCTCTTTACATTTTGATTGGTCTAGAATTTTAACTTTCGAACAGTAAAATTTCAAATATATAGTTTCAGTTGAGAGTCCCCTTGGATATTATCTGTCCATGATAATGGCCACCAGAAGTAAAGTTTGGGTCATTGAAAATTAGGGCTAGCTATGAGCTGCCTAGGCCAATTTCGAAACGTTTTGGGATTTTCGGGCATGCTAAAACCCACCATCAAAACATTTCGGGTTACTGAAAATTAGAGGTAGGAATGTTTTGGGTTATTGGGAAGAGCTGAAACTGAGCCAAAAAAAATCAAAGTTTTGAATATGGCCATTCCTAGCATGAACCAACCTGATCATTGCCATATATGCCTATTGAAAATAACCCCAATCCAAGCTTTAAATATTGTCTAAAATCCATGATACATTCTCCCTTTTCGTGAATTAACACATGATAAAACAAAGAAAAGGAAAACACATCTTTCCAAATATTCAATATCAATACAAGCACACTCTTAAGCTAAGACTCAATGAGCTCACTGGAACATCACCTCATATGTAGCAGTATTGCCCACGAATGATACAGGAGTGAATAGCCTATACACATTTTAAGTACAGATGCATCCTTATTGGTATAGACGTTTTCTAGCAAACCTTAGACGAGAAAGTAAAAAAAAGAGTTGTGAGTCTAGACAACTTTCATTCATCTTTAGCGCTACAAGAAGTGATGGTCAGATGACCGTCTGTAGGCCATTCATGGATTTGCAGATTGGCTATGGTGAAGGATGATTCAAAACCATTGATTTGTTTGTCAAATGTGAACTGTTGACATTTTCTTTCGACAGTTCATCCAACTTTAAATGAAACAATGATGGTTGGGACACTAGGATTTATTTTATTTTTTATTTTTTAATAAATTTTTTATGCATGCATGAGATGATCTGAGCTTTTATCATATGCTCACAAATTTTAAGAACTTTTTCTATCTAAAAATCAGGTCATTTCACTGAATCTCAGTGTGCCACTGTGAGAGTGGAGTTCTCCCACCTTTCTCAAAATAAATAAATAAATAAATAAAATAAAGGTGTGTCACCGTGCAAACCAAGCGGTTGACCCTTGCTTTTGTACAAGGTGGCCCACTTAAGTGTGGAACAGCTCAACTTTTAAGTTCGAATCTCTAGATAGTTTAGCACATTAACTAAAATTCTTGACTCTTTTTCTTGAGTTGCTTTCCAAGATTTGCAGATGCTAGGCACACATATATGTGAAGCTATGCCCATCTACAAGAATGCACATGCGCCATTACAGCACAAGGATATAAGACATGAACTACTCTCCATTGTGTAGGCACGGAGTTTGGATGTTTGACCTTTCTTTTTTAAAAAATAAAAATAATAAAAATAATAAAATGCTATTCATATATAAGGAGTAAAAAAACTGTACGTAGCATGGATGGACCTGTTAAACAAAAGGAAATAAACAGACCACCAACCAAAAGGAATAAACTATCTATCAGGGTGTTTAACCTCCAAAATTATTTGCGTAGGAGTATAAAATGGTCTTATTTTGAATAACAAGAACTAATAAGTGTGGCTCAGCTGGTGCAAGGCTCAGATGTCACACATACTCCACATTGGCATGTGTGATTTTTTTATTATTATTTTTTTATTTATTTTTTTTTTTTAAAAAAAAAAACCCGATTTTCATATCAAGGGAAACCGAGGAAGATACAAGCACTGAGAAACTTCGGGTGATCCCACGAGCCATCTAAAATTACGGCTAGGGACCACCTATCGTAAGGAAAATATACAAAAGAACATCACCCAGAAAAACCCCACCCAACACAAGAGGCTCCCCTGAAGGAAACACCAAGGAAACCCAACGGAAGTTACTTAACACCTCGTTTCCGGATCGAGCCAAGCCCCACTCTATTGAGGAAAAGAAGACCCCTAATCACCCGAGGTAGGTCACCTATGGATGAAAAGAGGGACGAATTTTGCTTACTGCTTCCCAATTTAGCCATACCATCAGTAGGACCGTTACCCTCTCTACCGACATGCTTGAATGTGATGTTGGCACTGCTAGAGAGGGTCTTGAATCTGGTGACCCAATATCTCCACTGCCAACTCGGTTGGAAAATACCCATCAATACATTCACCACCAACATGGAGTCAAATTCAACCTGGACATTCCTAAGCCTGTGATGTAAACAGAAAGTAACGCCGTCGTGGATAGCCCGCAGTTCGGCCATGGTGTTTGAAGCTACCCCATAACCAGCGTAGAAAGCGAAACGAAAATCTTCCTTGTCGCCTCTGCACACCCCCACCACCAGCCAACCCCTGGATTACCTCGAGACAGAGCCATCCACATTGAGTTTTACCCAACCGGAGCTGCATTTCACGTCTTTCAAAAACACCACCTTCCCATGAGATTGGTCATCCATGCGGGTGGGGATAGATTCCCATCGAACAAGGCCCTGCTATAGGTGGCCTAACCTTTTTATTTTATTTATTTTATAACTAGAAGGAATATTCCAACTATTGATAATCCATCTTAGCCAGGCAGCAATGCGAGCAATAACAGTTGCCGTTCTCCACATTTTGTTGTCGAACTTGGATGCATTTCTCGTCATCCAGAGTTCCCAGAGAATAAAACAAGGGATGAGGGGGCAGAAGGGAGCAGAGGACGCTTGAGTCAAATGGGAATTCCACCAGCGAGACAGACGCTCCGGGCCGAATCGACTTTGAAAATCCTAGCAAAAAATTGCACTTCAGACGCATGGGCACTGTACAGGAAAGTGTAATCAACTGATTCAACAGACGGACTGCACTTCATTCCTCCACACAAGAAGTTTAAAACTAGATCCCAAGAGCTTTGATTCACGAAAATCAGTGCACCGCATTTCTAATGATTTGCCAAATCAGCATTGATATTTTGGGAGGAATTTTAGAATTCCAGATCTTCTCGTCCTAGCGGGACGCTAATTAACTGGATCCCACATGCAAGAATGTGTGATTTCATGCAATGGACAATGCCTTATTTGCGTGTGGGTCCAACGAACCTGTGCTTTCTAGTGACATGCTGTGCCAACCCTTCCTGCAAACCTCCAGTGATATTTCTTCAAACACCGTAAACGAATTCATCATTTCAAATATTGCCTATATATCAATCTATTTTTACAGAGGGAATCTATTTGTACCATACATTATGTCTGAGATTACTATGGTTTGATAATTCTAGCCATCTGGTTAGTGATGCATCAAGATACGTTTGAAAACAAAGCAATGATTCACCAGGTAGAAAAACTTCATCAGTTAGATGAAACTATTAGATCAATCATTTTTTTTTCTGCCTAATCAGTAGTGGGATTCACTGGATGAATAACTCATCAAATTAATATCCAGTCGGTAGTCCAACAGCTAAAATAATTCCTTAAGATTGTAATGCCATTTTGAAAAGCATTGTATAAAAAGTATAAGTGAGTAAACATCTTAGTAGCTCAATATTATTGTTGTTGTTGTTGCTTGCTGCTGTTGTTGTTGTTGCGATGTGTGTGTTGTTATATTATTATTATAAGATGATGACTTTCTCTTATTAAATCCATGATACATTCTCCTTTTCGTAATTAACACAGGATAAAACAAAGAAAAGGAAAACACATCTTTCCAAATATTCAATATCTATACAAGCACACTCTTAAGCCAAGACTAAACATATAAAGAGCTTGTTTAAAAAGTATTCAATGAGCTCATTTTATTTTGAAATATTTCTTAACATAGCTACCAATAATAACTTAATAATTATTGAGAAAAGATGAACCTTTATCTAACATATGCAATGTAACCTATCCGTCTCAGTGAATCCTGACCCTGAGATACAGGTCCTTGACTGTATGCATTTCTGCAACAACATCTCTCATCTGCATTCTTTCTCTTGGAGATTCCTCGGAGCATAACACACCGATTTTGACCATTGAAATCAAGCAGTCTTGCATTCTATTTCTTATATTGATATGATTTTTGTTGGCTTGAGTAACTTCAGCTTCTTCTACGAGCAGTCGTGGATCAACAATCTCCATTACTTGATCAGACGAAGCCAACTTAGCGAAATGATGAAGGCTTAGATTATCCTTAAACATGTCATCAGTTGGCCTCTTTCCAATGATCATCTCTAATAAAAAGATTCCATAGCTGTAGACATCTCCTTGTGTAGATGCTTTACTAGCCATCGCATACTCTACAATTTATACATCGCAAATTAAAGTGTCAGAGACCATTTAGCTACATATAATATCAAATGTTGAATTTTGAGAGAGAAGTAATTGACAATTTTACTTTTATACCAGAATTTCTAGCATCAATTGGTGTGCTATGAACTTGTGAGTTCTTGCAAAGGTATTCTACATTGAACAATACTACTCAAATGAAAGAACTCAACTCCTCTGATCAAGTGAACACGTGTTATAGCGATGATTTTTATGCAACACATATTTCAACTAAAGCAATTATCATAAAAGAATTCTTCTTACCTTAATGTAGTGTGATTCATGTGGGGGGTGCAAGTGAGTATTACTTTGTATATTCATATCTTTGAAATCAATTAGATTTCAATGCCATCAAGTTTGAATCTTGCCATGCGTGGGCCATCAAATCTGAGGTCATTCTTTTAGGACCTGGATCTGGATAAAATCAGGTTTCGGTGGCCATCAAGTACTTGGACCTTTGTTTTGAATTAGGCACAGGTCAGGTTCAAATCTGATCTAAGTCAAGTACTTGATTGCGTCCACCCGATTCATGGAATAAATTGCACATGTGCACCACTTTTATCCATGCATGGTGTGTAATAGGGTCTCATACATGCTTGTAGATCAGCAAACCTCATTTCACAAGATGTGTTCATGTAATACAGGCCACATCACCCTTCTTTTTTTTATGAAGACTTTTGAGGAAAAAATTATGCTATTTTGCAATTCAGGCAACTCTTGTAAAAATCAAAGGGTGGGCATCCCACCGACGGTGCTGTGTCCGACCTGATTTTTGGACCCTATAGGTTTTCACAAGTTCTTGTAAGAATGGGTTCCCAAGAGAAATTATATACACACATTCACACATACATACATACCAGAAATTCTTATACACAACTAGCTATACATCTAAATAGTTGGTGTGTGGTTCAACATGGTATTGTGTGACATCTCTCCTATCCATTTAAGTTGTCCACACTGTTAGAGCATTTGTAGCCATTCAATTTATGGAGATCAAATAAATGCTTAAAAGTAAAATTATTAGTGCTCTGAAGTCCAAGGGTAAAATCAGATGGCTTCTTTTATCTTATCAATACACTTTTGGTTTATGCTTAATTTACAATTGGGTTATCTGCACAGCTTGGATTACTGTAGTCTCATGCATGTGTACGGTTGAAGAGTCACCGCCATTTTTAAAATGGTGGTCATTCTTTATGAAACAAATAATTGAGAAAGTTTGGATTCCTGTAGTCTCATGCATGTACACGGTTGAAGAATCACTGCCATTTTTTCTGTTTTCATTTTAGCTGATTTGATAGGTAAGGCTCAATTATTTTTGTTATCTTTTTAGCAGATTTGATAGGTGAGGCTCAATTATTTTGTGTGGATCCCACCGCGGGAAAATCTAGCTTGCGCATCTTCTGTTTTTATTTTTCTTAAAAAAAAAATAAAAAAAAAAAAATCACTGCGATTTTTTTAAATGGTGGCCATTCTTCATGAAACAAATAATTGAGAAATGGTAAAAAGCCTAGCCATACTTTTGCAAATGGCTGCCTTCATGCTGTGGGCTACCTTGTCGCAGGCAGTCAAGTAGGCACAGCTGTATGTGGGGCTGGAATACCTTTTGAAAATAATTGACAATTTCCCCCTCCCAAAAGCATTAATATGCCTCATAGCTCACACCTTTTCGATATATATATATATATATATATATATTGACACATGTAGCCATACATACATATAGACGTACACATATGGTGTCAATGGGCCAAGCTCAGGCCAGAAAAATCAGAATTTTGAATAGAGCGGGCCCAACGAGCCCAGCCAACAACAGTTCAAAATCTGGGCCAAGACCTATTCTAGGCCCAGCCCATTGATGACCCTTCATGTGTGTGTATCAGCCAGCAACAGTTCAGAATCTGGGCCAAGATCTATTCTAGGCTCAGCACATTGATAACCCTTCATGTGTGTTGGCAATTTTCTGGGCCAAAATCATTCATATGCCTCAGCACATTGATAACCCTATATATATATATATATATATATATCCAAATGGGCAGCACTCCAAAATTTGAACGGTCCACATGAAGCAGCACCTCATGAAACCCCTTGGGCCCAAATTTTTCTTTGATCCAAAACTTTGGTGGGCCATGAAAATTGAAAATAATTTCCTTCCTTGATTTGCATTTCTCTTTGGTACAGCCCACCAGAATTTTAGATTGGGGTGAAAATGTGTACATTAGAGTTTCATGGGATTCCGCATCACATGGACTATTCGGATTAGACGCCCATGACATGTGTGCAAATGTGCGCACGTGTGCAGGTGAGCATGACTCTACACTTTTCTTCTTCTTTTTTTTAATTATATAAAGAAAGGTGGACATTTTCCACCGAAATTTCATTGATGAAACAGGATTTACAGCCTTTCAACCAGGTCCAGGCAAAAAGAAATGGACCTCACCTATCATATACTAAGAAAATGAAGGCAACACAAAGAAGCTAGCTAACAAAGAAAGAAGCTGGAGCACCAGGAACAGGAACAGAGAAACTAGAAACATTCAGCAAGGGAAGGACACTACTAAAGAGCAGGGGAACCAGCAACAGAGCATAAAACAGGGGACACACACACACTTATATAGGTTTCATGTCCAGTTGGACCACAAGATATGATCCACCCAATGGATAACTTTCAACTTATTAAGTGAACGGGACATCCAATAGGATTGGCCTACCACGAGTATCAACTAGTGCAAAAATGAGTCCCATCTATTTTTCAAATGAATCACGCTTAGAAAACAACGTCTAACCATTGATAAATAGCGGGATAGAAGATCACCCGATGAAAGAAGCTAATTTTTGCATAAGAAAATCATCATGATATGACCAACCTATTGCATAGATTAAATAAATTGCAAGTACATGAAATGTTACAAGTTATCTCTGCACTGTAACTTGACCCTTTGTGAGACCAAAGAGGTTGGAGGCTCAGGTAGGCCCCCACCCTAATGCTTGTGTGCAAGTCACTGTGAATGCTAGGTGCGCGTCCAAGGCAAAAAGTAGCCTCATCCCTTAATCTAGGTGGACCACATGATTGGAAATAATATAAAAAGTAACACACCCTCAAAACTATTACTCATTTTACTGGCTTGAATATCGAATGGACCTAATTTTTTGCCACAGGTCTATATTTCAATGTATCATCTAATGGTCAGAGTGATTTTCAAATTATCATCGCGGTGGGCCTAAAAAAAGTGAAGGGTGGACACCACACTCCCAACTGCTTCCTTTATTGTGCTAATCTCTAGTCAGCCTGAATTTTGGCGCTAGACCTCACTTGAGATGAACATCTCATTGTCAGAGTAGATTTCTTCTTCTTTTTTGAACATCTCATTGTCAGAGTAGATTTCACGCAAACATCATAGCAGGCAATGTAAAGATCAAGGGTGAGCATCCCTGGCCCCAACTATTTCCCTTAAGTATGGTCACTAGAATAATTATCGATTTGATTTTTGAGTCTTAGCCCTAAGATATGCTGATGCATCTGTTCATTGGAGTAGATTTCACATAAACATTATAGTGGGCACTGTCACATACATACATCGCACATCGCATCGCATGTCCAAGAAAATTAAAAGGAAAGGAATGAAATTGTTACCTGGAGCGATGTACCCAATAGATCCGTTCATCCCAATTGAGCTAGTATTAGCAACTACAGGTAAGAATCTAGCTAGGCCGAAATCACCCACTTGAGCAATCATGGCATCATCAAGAAGAATGTTGCTCGGTTTTAGATCTCGGTGAATGATTGATGTTTGGCAATCATTGTGTAGATAATCCAGTGCAGAAGCCACATCTACAGCTATGTTTAGCCTTTGAGTAAACTTCAAGTTCTTTCTCAGCTGGTCATCATCATCACTGTGCAACCACTCGTCTAGACTTCCATTGGGCATGTACTCATAAACTAGAGCTTTAAAATCATTGCCCTTAAAATCAATGCTCGAGCAACAAGTCAAGATCTTAACAAGATTCCGATGCCTAATGTTTCTCTAGGCATCACATTCAGCCATAAAGCTCCGCAGAGCTCCTTGTCGTTGAAGGTTGAAGACTTTTACTGCTACCATTGTTGCATCACGATCCAGAATCCCTTTATATACAGCACCAAAACTTCCAGTGCCGACCAAATTGTCAGAAGAGAACCCATCTGTTGCTTTAAAGAGCTCCGCATAAGACACGTTCAGAGAAGGATCCTCTGTAGAAGGTGCAGTAGAAGGGCCGTCACATTCATGGCCTTTTGTTTGGGTCTTTTTTCATTTTCATTTTTTCTTCTCTCGTATTTTGCTTGTTGCCCTTTCTCATTGGGTCCCTGCTCTGCTTTTGATATCGGGTTTCTTCCCATGATAAATGGAATTGGTCATCTCCTCTATTTAAAAAGAAAGGAAGAAAGGAGTCCACTAGAAAGAGACGTGGAAGAGTGGGACTCCGTGGGAGTACCGGCTATGGATGACTACAAAACGTCTGTTGAATCAAAAAATAAAAAAATAAAAATAAAATAAAAATAAAAAAGAAGAAGAAGAAGAAGAAGAAGAAGCTGCAAGCCTCCTGTCAAAGAGTAACAATAACCTTTTTATTTTTTATTTTATAACATTTTGGAAGAAGAATTTAAATCATACATTCAGTGGGCACCAGTTCGAATTCCCAGGATTTCCAAGAAACAACCTTGGTCCAAGGATGAGAACCAGCTGACCTAAATGGCATGTAGAAGTCATGTTTTATAAAGAAAGGGAAAAACAAATGACCTCAACACACTCATGAAGGGTCAGTCTCTTCCCATCCTTTTGATATGCCAACCTTCCATGTGTAGCTGTGGATGTTATGGTTAGTGGTGGTGTGTATACTTGTGGCTAGGTTCTACTCCAGTGACTCCATCTACACATGTTTTTGGTTGGTGAGGAGGTGCTAATATGCCCATTTGGTAATTGACCATCATTTCAGGCCCAAGCCTACAAACTTAATGTTGGATGGGCTGGGCCATCCCATGGCAGGAAATCTTCTAGTAAATATCTCACAACGTACTAAATTGTGCTAATGATCAATCAATCAGGCCCTAGGGTTGTACCTGGCCTGGCCTGCTTCAGATGGTTTCCGGGCCTGATCCAAAAACAGAGGACCTGATTCCAAGCCCAGCCCACAATAAGACAAAATAGTCTAAGATTGGTCCACTAGCACCAACACATTTCTTGGTCAAGCTGTTAGGTCTTCTCGAAGGCTCTAAGGAAAAGGCCTAGCACAACCAGCTACTGGTTTGGATGGCATATAAACATCATGGTTGGCTCAGGATGGTTTCAATAGTAGAATTTCCATGGTGACTGCTTTCTGTGCTGTGACTCACCTGAGTTTTGGATCTGCCTGATTTTTGGTCTCTTCTCCTAATGTGAGCATGAAAACCAGATGGACGGAGTGGATTCAGGTATCCTCTCATGATTGCTTGGAATTTTGTGAAAACACCATGACCCAGAGGAAAAAGAGGAGCGCTTCTCTGCTACCAGTACCACCTGGATAGGCCTAGATTTATATACGTAACCCCAAATGAAAATGAAGGGTCTGGACAGGACTGGGCATGCTACGATGGAGGAGATGACTGTCTTGGAGAAAAATCAGACATTGGAACTCGTTGATTTACCTGCGGGAAAGAAGGCGGTGGGTTGTAAATGGGTGTACACTCTTAAGCATAAGCCTGATGGTACTGTCGATTGGTATAAAGTTTGCCTTGTTGCAAAAGGCTTTACTCAGACCTATGGCATCGACTACATCGAGACGTTCGCTCCTATAGTCAAAATGAATTCCATTCGTGTCCTTTTATCTCTTGCAGCAAATTTGGGCTGGCCACTTCATCAACTTGATGTAAAAAATGTCTTTTTATACGGTGATCTTCACGAGGAAGTCCATATGAGCCTGCCACCCGGTTTTTGCCGAAAGGGGGAGGAAAAGTAAGTGTGCCGCCTTCGCAAGTCTATATATGGCCTAAGCAGTTGCCGCGTGCATGGTTTTTTGACAAATTAACTCATGCAATCTGGGTTGCTTCTTTTCACCGGTGCAGCTTAGATCATTCTGTCTTCTGGAAATACTCAGCAAAGGGGATTACAATTGTTTTTGTTTATATCGATGATATTATTGTCATGAGGGACTTTAACACTCCAACAGTCCATGTTGTGGTCCACCTAAGTTTACATTTCGGCTGATTTGTATTCTCAGGTGGCAACACAAGGCAACACGTCTAGGGGATTTAGACATCTCACATAGGCCATCATTCTCCAATGCTATCCTAAGTTAGGGTAGCATGGGAGCGGATTCAGTGAGGTCAGGGAAACACCAAGTCTAGTGAGGCTACATTCCCGTTTCTGACACCCACATCTGCTTCTTGATGCTATCTGCTGCGCTGCTCTCTGTCACCGTGATATGGTTGTGTTGTGGCTGGTTGCGCTGGTACTTGGTCAAACAGGAAGTGGTGGATTTTGGTTACACAGGGTTCTGGCTGTTAGAAGTGGCTTGTGCCAAAGTGTTTAAAGAGTTCTGCAGGTCAAGCTGGCATGGGATGTTGAGGTGGTGGTTTCCGTGGAGTCTATGGTGTGGTGGTGAATGTTACCTTCAATCCTTTTCCTAGGGTTTTGGAGGTTGTTAGGGGCTTTTAGGAATCATTCTGTGTAGGTGACTAGTTTGCTTGCTGGGATCTGCTATGGCGGGTGATGAAGGGGCTTTGAGTAACCTGGGAAGAAGCCTATGCTAAGGTTCACGAATGCAAGCCAGAGTTTTGGTGTAGGTTTTATGCTGCCCTGTTTTCAGATATTGAGTCCAATAGTATCAATCATTTTGTTGTGGCTATGTATATTCCTGTATTTAGCTCCTTTCTTAACTAGGCATCATTTGGTTTGTTGTGGCTAAATTGGATGCTTACTAGTTTTGGCCGAAAACCACAAAGTTTAGTAGAAATAAAGGTCATCTATAAATAATAAGTTTACTATTTATAGCAAGTCACATTTTGAGGGTGTTTGATACATAAGGCCCACAAAAAAATAAAAAAGAGGAAAGGATTGGACATGCTAAAGGATGATTCAAAGCAATTGATTTGTCAGCTGAATGTGAAACCGTTGACATTTTCTTTTAATGGTCCATCCAACTTCGAATGCAATACTGATGGTCGCAACATTGAGATTTTTGTGTAGGAGAACTCAATTTATTGCATGGTCAAACTTTTTGAGAATTTTCTATTCTAAAAATCAGGCCATTTCAGTCACTCGCTCTCAGCTTCCGACCTTCCCTTTCAGTCGCGGGGAGCCTCTCTTAGACAGGGTGGGCTTGGGAGTTGTCAGGAACAACTGATGGGACAGCTATCAGCTTTGGTGATTGCGGGCTGTCTGTTAGTAAGGGATTTCCGGCTCCAGATGCAGAGTGCAAAGAGTCGGCTCTTTAGGGATTTCCAGCTCAGACAGGGCAGCAAATTCTCCATTTGAGTTCGGGCAGCGTGTTCAGCTCGGTCTGGGGGCTTCATGCAGCTCTGAGGAGGTGCAATCTCTGTTGAAATGGGGAAATTCAAGTCCTGCTAGTAGGGGAGTTTCGGTTTTGGAGATTTTTTCTGCAGGGAGGATAGTGCAAGTCATGATGTTTCTGTTTTTCTGTTTAGCCCATATGATTGGTGAGGCCTAATTATTTTGTGTGGAGCCCACCCGAAAATCTAGCTTGTACATCGTCTGTTCCTTCTTAACAAAGATATAAGGGCATGGCTCTTCTTTTAGAAAAAAGAAAAACTAAGCAGCTGTCTATTTCTTTAGGCTTTGCAATTATGTGGGCAACACCCTCTTCTTTGGCAAATTAACCAGCAATCATCATCTCTAACTGAATGCTCAACATCCAGTTCTAGTGCGTGACAAAATTGGAGTTCCACACAAATACCTTGCCTTGAGGAGAGAGAATTTGCTTAGGAGATCCCACTGAGTGGGGTAACGGCTTGATTTTTAAGATTGAATTTCTAAATAGTCTTGCCCACATGCGTGTGAAGCCCTGCCCATCTATAAGCAATCACACGTGCCAATATAGCGCAAGGGTATATACAAGATATGAACTCTCCATCATGTAGGCAAGAAGTTTGGATGTTTTGGCCTATCAATCAGAACGGTTAATTTCCGAAATTGTTTGGGCTGGTCATTTGTCTTGCACGTTTTGGCTAACCTGAGGAGTGAGATGGCTCTATTTTGAGTCACGAGAACTAATAAGTGGGGATCGGCTGGTGAAAGGGTAAGAAGTGACACATACTCCACATTGGGACATGTGATTGCTTGTGATTAGAGCTGTACACAAAAAGAGTTAGCTCTATAACTCGCTCAACTCGGCTTGAAAAAGCTCAACTCGACTCGAATCGAAATTCTGTTCGAACCAAGTCGAGCCATTTTTTGGGAGCTCGGAACATTCCGAGTCGAGTCCGAGCTGGACCTAGCTCGACTCGGCTCGACTCGGTATTGAGCTCGACTCGGTATTGAGCTTGACTCGACTCGACTCGGATCGAGTTTTAAGTGAATATATAAGGGTTTAAAATTTAAAAAAAAAAAAAAAAAAAAAAAAAACTCTCATTTGTCCGACCCTACCCATTTCGCCCATCCCAAGAACCCTAACCCATTTCTCCCTCCCTTTCGCCCAAAATGTCTAAATCGCCTGACCCTAACCCATTTCTCCCTCCCTATCGCCCAAATCGGCCGTCCATTCGCCCAATACTCTCGCCATTCTCCACCGCCCGTCGAAATTCCTCCTTTCAGCATTTGTCCCGACGACCTCATCTCCCAAAGTGAGTCCTCTCCTCCCCTCTCTCCATTTTTTTTCTGGTGAGTAGCGTCCGTCTAAGTAGCCAAACCCATTTGACTAGCAACCACTGGCCGGGTGGCTTTGGTACGGTCGGACGAACCCATCCGACCAGCGACCACTGGCTTAAAGACTCAAACTCGAACTCGACTCGAAAATTCAGCCCGAACTTGGCTCGAACTCGGCTCGAACTGGACTGAGCTGCTGGCCGAGCCGAGCACGAGCTGCTGTTCCAGGCTCGAAGGCCGAGCCGAGCCGAGCACAAGCTGAGACTCAAGCTGTCCGAGTCGAGCACGAGCTGGGCAAAGCTCGGCTCGGCTAGACTCATGTACACCTCTACTTGTGATGGACAGAACGCTGTTAGCATGTGCGCCCAACAAACCCGTGCTTTCTGTTGCCATGTTCTACGAATCCTCCCTGCAAAACTCCATTCATATTTCTTCAAATACACGATACGAATTCCTCCTTTCAAATCCTTTCAATCTATATTTAGGCAAGGAGAGAGGTAGTCGTTATGGCACATATTAGTATTCAGAGTCTTTTATATATATATATATATATATATATATATATATATATATATATATATATATATATATATATATATATATATATATATATATATATATTAGAAGCAAGCCAGCCACAACAACACACTGACTATATTCAATGAAGCACCAAGGATGCAGCACAGCACAGCCTGCAGGTGCCCGGAGATATTCAAGCAGGAGCAGCTACAGACATCCACAGGAAGCAGAGCTAGATGACAGTCAGGAGCTCATCGCAGACACCACCTTAGCCTCAACAACCAGCAGAAATTCCAGCAGCATTGGGTCAACATTCAGCACAAGCAGCATCTGACAGCAGGGCCTGGGCAGCTTCAGTCGACAAGCAGCTTCCTTGTGACCAGCAGGGCCTTGGGCACCTTAACCTCAACAACCAGCAAAAAACCTAGGATCCATTGAGCCCAACTCTCCTCCATAAACTTCAACTCAACTAATTTCTGTAGAAACCAACAACAGGCCAGTCCAAATGCTAAATTAATTCCTTAAGATTGTAACTAATATCAAGTTGGTAGTCCAAATGCTAAACTGATTCCTTAAGATTGTAAAGTCATATTGAAATTTTTTGCATAAAATATATTAGTGATTAAACATATTAGTAATTCAATGTTATTCTTATTCTAATAGAATTGTCTTTTTCTTAATAAATTCATGATACAATCTTCCTTTGCCTAACATAAGTCCCAAGGAAAAAAAAAAAAGAAAAGAAAAAAAGTAAGAGAAATACATCTCATATATTTAATATCAATACAAGTAGACTCTTTAGCCATGATTAAAAATATATAGAACTTGTTTATGTCAAACAACCATTCACTCCAAAAGCTCAAGCTATCAGAGTGTGAAGCTATCAGAGTGTGGTGTATCAATGTAAATCAAAGGACTTCTATCACTTCAACACCCCCCCGCACATGCGGGGTGAGAACTCCGCACGGGAACATATTGACGAGGGTGGAGGGACACTCACACCATAAATAGGCCGGGCTTGATTTCCCGGTCCCAGAGTCGGACCTGATTTTCCTGGTCTCCCTTGGGAGACAAATATTTTAAAGAGACATATTTTTGCTGCTCTCAAGATTCGAACATAGGATCTTCCGCTCTGATACCATGTCAAACAACCATTCACTCCAAAAGCTCAACCTGTCAGAGTGTGGTGTATCAATGTATATCAAGGGACTTTTATCACTTCAACAGTTTAGAGAAGCATTCAACAAACTCTTTTTTATTTGGAAATCTTTTTCAACATAACTTCCAATAAGAACTTAGTAATGACTGAGGTTAGACAAACCTTCATCTAATATTTGCAACCTGGCCTGTCTGTCTCGGTGAATCCCAACCCCAAGATAAAAGTCCTTGATTGCATGCATTTCAGCAACAACATCTCTCATATGCATTCGTTTTCTTGGAGATTCTGTAGAGCACAACACACCAATTTTGACCATTGAAATCAAGCAGTCATGCATTCTGTTTCTTATGTTGGCATGATTTTCATTGCCTTGAATAACTTCAACTTCTTCTAAGAGCAGTTGTGGATCAACAATCTCCATTACTCGTTCAGACAAAGCCAACTTAGCAAAATGATGAAGGCTTAGATTGTCCTTAAACATGTCATCAGTTGGCCCCTTCCCAGTAATCATCTCCAATAGAAGGATTCCATAGCTGTAAACATCTCCTTGTGTAGATGGTTTTCCACCCATCGCATACTCTGTAATTTATACTTTTATTAGAATCTAAGTGACCATAAGTCGGTGGTAACAGAGTGCGTTTCAACACCAAGGTCATGGGCTTGAATGCCCATGTGGGGGGTGTGTGTAATAAATAAATATATTTAAAAAAAAAAAAAAAAAACAGAGAGAGAGAGAGAGAGAGAGAGAGAGAGAGAGAGAGAGAGAGAGAGAGAGAGAGAGAGAGAATATTCTATTTGAACAAGTAATTAGCCTTTTTCCTTTACTAAGGATCTGAATTCCTAACATCAATTGGTGTGCTATAAACTTATAAGTTCTTATAAAGATGTACATTGAAAAAGTATCTGCTACTCAAATGAAAGAAATCAGCTCCTCAGTCATCAAGTGAACATATGAGTTGCTGTTATGATTTTAATGTAATACATCACAACTAAAGCCACTAACAGAAAAGAATTATTCATACCTTACCATGGTGTGATTCATGTGGTGTGCAAGTGAGTATCACTTTGTATAGCCAGATCTTTGTGAATCTTGCCGGGTGTGGGTCCTTCCAATTTGGGGTCATTCTTTAAGGACCCTGATTTGAATAAAATCGGGTTGGTGTAGTCATCAAGTCCTTGGACCTTCATTTTGATTTAGGCCCGGGTCAGGTCTGAATCTGTTCTAGGGCAAGTGTTGTTTATGTGAAACCCAATCCCCCACCGAGGTTGTTGTCAATTGGGATAATCCGCTCACAAGCTAGAATTGTTTGCATAGCGAGGCAGCTGTGAAAAGCTTGTGCGTAGATGCTCTTATTGTGGAGGACGTTGTCTACTATGGGGACGATTAGCTACCTCTGCTTTTGTACCACTGTTGTAGCCCACACCCAACCACCCTAGCAGGTGTGTTATACCATGTTAGGCTCAGGGCCCAAAAATTAACCCAATCTATGATTCAGGTGGACCACATGATTGGAAACTGTGTACTAAGGGCAATGTTCAGCTCTAAACTATTTCCCTTCATGTGGTCCACCTGAATCATGGATTGCTTATTTTTGGGGCCCTGGTCTAGATTTTAGTGTGCTGTCATATGGTCGGAGTGGATTTCATGTTATCATCACAGTAGGCCTTATAAAAATTCAAGGGTGAATATATCTCTCCTAGTCGTTTATTATTTTGTTGTGGTCCACTTGAATCATAGGTCAGCCTGATCTTTTGGCCCTGAACCTAACGTAGGATGCTGCATCAAATGGTTGGAGTGTATTTCACATAAACATAAAATGGGTCATGTAAAAAACCAAGAGCCTGCATCTCTCTACCCAACGGTTCCCCTTGGAATGGTCCACCTGAATCACAAACCAGTTTGATTTTTGGGCCTTTTCTGTCAAGCAAGAAAGCTCTATGATCTGTTTTCTTGCTCTGTTATGAAGCTCGGCTACTCTTGAGTTTGGTGTGGTGGTTCAGGGTTGGTTTATGTTTATTGGGAGCCATTACTCTCTAGAGGCTCTGCTGTTTGAATTGTGGTGGGGGTGTGCTCTCAGGTTTCAGACACTCTGTTCTGCTTAGAAGGAAGCTATCTGCCAGTATTGTTTTGGGGCTGTGTTTTTTTAGCCATTGCAAGTTTATTTTTTACAACATTTGATGAATTTTTGTAGATCTTTCTTTGTTGGGGTATATGATAGGCGAGGCATGACCCTTTTTGTGGTACTCACCCGAAGTACATGTAAATCTCTTTTATGATCAACAAAGTTGTAGGTGGTGTGCCATTGTGCTCCCACGTTTCTTGAAAAAAATAAAAATGTTGATGATGGTGATTACGATAAGAACAACAACAATAACAACAAAGATGATAATGATGATGTTGATGATGATAGAAAATAGATGAAATTGTTACCTGGAGCAATGTACCCAATAGATCCCTTCATACCAACTGAGCTGCTTTGAGAAATCTCAGATAAGAACCTGGCTAGCCCAAAATCACTCACATGAGCAATCATGTCATCATCAAGAAGAATGTTGCTTGGCTTTAAATCTTGATGAATGATTGATGTTTGGCAATGATTATGTAGATAATCCAGTGCAGAAGCCACATCTATAGCAATGTTTAGTCTTTGAGTAAACTTCAAGTTCCTTCTCGGCTGGTCATGACCCTCCCTGTGCAACCACTTCTCTAGACTTCCATTGGACATGTACTCGTATACTAGAGCTTTAAAATCATTGCCCTTAAAATCAATGCTAGAGCAACAAGTTAAGATCTTAACAAGATTCCGATGCCTAATGTTTCTCAAGGCATCACATTCAGCCATGAAGCTCCTCAGAGCTCCTTGTCGTTGAAGGTTGAAGACTTTCACTGCTACCATAGTCCCAACACGATCTAGAATCCCTTTATATACAGTGCCAAAACTTCCAGTTCCGATCAAATTGGCAGGAGAGAACTCATCTGTTGCTTTAAAGAGTTCCGCATAAGACACGTTCATAAAAGGATCCTCCATAGAAGGCACAGCAAAAGGTTTCCTTCTTGACTTTCTTACCCCATAAAGAATGGTAAAGAAACATGATAATGAAATAAGACCCAGGACAGCACCAATTATTGAGAATTTGACTTTTGAAGCAAGAGAGATCCCCCGTTTCTTGGAAGCTTGGCTAGAGCATGGTGGCAATTGTAATTCATGAATACCCCCACAAAGCTTACTATTTCCGAGCACGGAAACTCGACTGGCATTTCCGAAGACCCCTTGTTTTGGTAATTCACCCTCGAAATAATTGAAGGATAGATTTAGATACTCTAGAGAAAACTTCTCCAGATATCTTGGAATCTTCCCAGATAAGTTGTTGCGTGAAAGACCCAGGTATCGAAGACCTTGTAGACTGCTGAATGTTGGTGGAATTGATCCTTGAAAGAAGTTCCCATCCAACCCAAGATACTCTAGGCCGAGACAATTGCCTAGCCAGCTTGGAATTTCGCCTGACAATTTGTTATTAGAAACATCGAATGTTCCAAGAGCTTTCAAGTAGCTGGCTTCATGTGGCAGATTAGTGAAAAAGTTGTTTTGAGCTTGGAGATCAATCAGATATGGAATGCTGAAAAGTTGTTTGGGTAAGATACCGCTGAAGTTATTATTGCTGAGGTATATGAAGTTCAGGTCTATGCAATTACCAAGATTTGAAGGTATGCTCCCCGATAGTTTGTTTTCATATAAATAGAGTCGGTACAATCTGGTGATGTTGCCCAATGAAGGTGGAATTTTCCCTGATAATCCATTTGAATCCAAGAAAAGTACCTCCAACTTGTTAAGCTTCCCAACACCAATGGGAATTGTACCAGTCAGAAAGTTATGCTCCATATTCAGTGATGTTAAGCCAATAAGATTCTGAATCCCAGATGGGATGCTTCCGAATATCATATTACTTCGTAAAGATAGGAATGTTAGTTGGGTCGAAAGATTTGCTATGGAGTTGGGCAACGCACCGCTGAGACTATTTCTGCCCACCTCCACCACTTGTAAGCTACTGCAATTGGTCAAAGAATCAAGAAAACTCAAGTCACGAGCTTTCCCAATTCCAAGTTCATTTCCCCACAAAGCTAATCGGAAGAGACCCTTGAGGTTTCCAAAATTCATGGGCACAGATCCGCTAAAACTATTTTCAAAAAGCATAATAATTGCTAGTCCGGAAGCATTGGATAATGAAACTGGTATGGGTCCTGTGAATTGGTTTCCTCCGGCATAGATCCCTTGGAGATTAGGAAGGGTGAGGCCTATGTTAGGTGGAAGATTTCCATGCAATCTGTTCAATTGCACGTCAAACATGAAAATAGAGGAGATATTGTAGAGCCGAGGCGGAATCGTACCTGACAGTTTATTTTCACTTATGCTAAGGACCTTTAAGCTCACCAACTGACAAAGGTCATCTGGGATGCTGCCCTCCAGACTATTTTCTGAGAGACGAAGATACCAGAGAGACGAAAGGTTTCCAAGTGAAGGTGGGATGCTTCCTGCAAGACTGTTGCGACCAAGGATTAAGTAGGTGAGCTTCGATAGAGAGCCAAGTTCAGTCGGAATCCTCCCTGCGATCTGATTCCGGTAAAGTCCAAGAGCTTGGAGTTTGAAACAGTGGGACAGATTTGCTGGAATTTCTCCAGTGAATGTGTTATTGGTCAGACGGAGATGCCTCAAGCGGAACAACCGGCCAATCTCTTCAGGAATCGGCCCATAGAAGCTGTTGGCTGAGAGATCGATTATCCTGAGGAAGGTGAGGTTCCCTATGAAGGGAGATATGGGGCCCACCAATTTCTGGGCAGTGAGGTTCAAGGCCATGACCCTTTGAGGATGCCGGGGACCACCGCAAGTGACACCTTGCCAGTGGCAGAAGTGGAGAGAATGGTTCCATGAGCTCAAAGAATGGAGAGGATCGTCGATTATTAGATGTTTGAAATTGAGCAAAGCAAGGAGATCAGTTTCGTTGGAGAAGTGAGCGGCAGATCCAAAGAAACATGGAACGTGAATGGAAGAGACAAGGAGAAACGACCAAATTGCCCATAAGCTCATACGTGGGAGCTCCATTATGGAGTTTGTGAATGCAGGAAGGGCAAAGTGAGGAGACATATGGCATGGATTTCTCCCATATATACAGAGAAGGGCGACTTCTCCTCCGTTGATGATTTTTTTTTTTTTTTTTTGTGGGCAGAGTTTTCGGCTTATTTTTGCTTTTTATTTATTTTTTCCGTAAACCGACTCTACTTAAGTGCGGATCATTCCCTGTTTCGCGGAAACCGCGAGCCCCTCCTGAATTGAGCTTTACTATTGGAACACATCGCTGTAAGTGCCACATCATCAGATTTTTTAAATATATATTTTTTTTTAAATACAGAAGTCTACCGGAAACATCAGAACTTGGACGGTTTCCATTTGGAAATCGGAATAATCCACTAAACTCTGTGGAGCAATTGATGCCATCTAAAATGTTTTTCCTTGCTTTGGATGGTAAAATGATCCAAATATAGAATCTGAACCACTCAAAAGGGCAGGAAGATACAAAGAATTTCTGAATCACCATCAGCTGCTATGGAATCTGCACCACTCAAGAGGTCAATCCAACTTTTCAATATTACACCAACGATCACTCACCCCAGTACAGAGCATGATCCATGAATGAGCCCTGTTCATAATGGCATTTCAAGCAATCCACCACTTGCCACACAACAAAAGCACTATTCACAATGGCAAAATTAGCCTCGTGGTCACTTATAAGAATCAATTCAACAATTGGTTTAAATGACTAGCAACAAGCAGTATGAAAAATATTCAACAAATTCATTTCATTAGTTTCTTTCAACTTCCATGGATTATATGGTTAGATAGTCACATCAATAAATCAAGCACATGTATGCATTAAAAGTAAATTAGGGAAATATAAGGGAAAGCAGAAAATGCACGGGAATGATCCTGACATAATTAGCAGGAGGTTGGTGCAGATATTACTGGGATTGTATGATTAAAATTTCCTGCTAATAGAGTATTACAGATGGCACACATGCATGTATCCAAAATCTTCTTCTAATGAGGGCCCCATTGGAGAAATTTTTTCTCATTTGAATGTTGACTATGGGCTAGTCTTGTGTTTTCTGATTGCTCCTGTCTTCATTCAGTGTGAAAAGAAGGACAAGCCTACTGAGAAAAGCAATGTACAAGTCTACCGAGAAGAGCGATGTGGACAAAACAATGCCGTGTATCTTCTGCCACTGTCAAAAGTTCAAGAGAAAGAAGCGACGCCCTGTATCCACCAATGAATTTAATCTTTTGAGGACCACTCGGCTCAACACTCAGAATCCTAAGATGATATGATATGGTCTAGCCCATGGAACCTGAGCATGCTTAAAACCATCTCTTCATATAACACGTTGAATGGAGATGTATGGGACTAGCTCATGTCTATGATTTTTATTCTTAAAATCCCTTAAATTAAATATCTACACCGTCAGATCTGCTCAGACATTTTAAAATAATCTGGTACTGATAGGAAGAACTTCTAGATCCACCGATTACTTTTGCCTCCGCGTGATTTTGAAGGTCAATATGACAGTTCCATACGACAATAAGGGAAAATGATTGGCTGGTGATCATGCCACCATGGTGCTGTGAGCCCCACTGTAATGTATGTGTTTAATTTATATCCACATGGGCCATCTATTTTGGCACCTCATTTTAGAGCATGTTCTAAAAAAAAAAAAGCAGATTCAAAGATCTAGTTCACCACACTATAGGAAACAATGGGGATAGTGAGATACTCAACTGAAACCTTCCTGGGGCTGCTGTGATGCTTATTTGCCATCCGACCTTTTGATTAGGTTGCACAGACTTGGATGAAGGGAAAACAAAAATATCAGCTTAATCAAAAACTTCTATTGCCCCAAGAAATTTTTATTGGTGGAACATTTAATCTCCAATGTTTCCTTTGGTGTGATCAAATTAAGCTTTGGATTCGTTTTATTTTTGCGGTTGTTATCTAAAAGGAGCTGACAAAATAGATGAATGGTATGGATATAACACATATATATCACAGTAGGCCCAATAGAGCCAAAGACACTAACTAAACTACTTCCAAGATCACACCAATATAATGATAAGCCAGCGAACATCATACCATGCACCGTAACATTGCAGCACCAAAATCAGCCTATAGATCACTCATCACCGCACCAAGTTTTTATCCAACTAGTGGTACACGATTTTTTTTTTTTCTTTTTCACACAGCGCCACGTGAGCACTTGAAAACTAGTGGTATGCCAATTTTTTTCACACACCCTCACATGAGCACTTGAACCCATGATGTCAGTGGACCGTAATACGTATGCAACTAAGTCATACGTTTGAAATCCACAATCCCACTGCTAATCCGAATAGCTGACAATAGATGACAATGAACAAACTTGAGTTGGCTGATTTTCCTTGACCCAAGCTTGGCCTATTGCCTGCCCTAATTGACCTGTAGATACAAGCGCTCACCTGCGAACCAGTTCGTAGTAGTACGTACGAACTTTTTTGACAACCCATCATACGTGATGAATCTCGCAAATTTGAATCGTTCATGTGAAGCAGCACCTAGTGAAACCCCCCAGGACCAAGTCTCACTTTTATCTAAAACTTTTATCCATACCGTCCATAGCAAAGAGAAATTCAAATCAAGGAAAGAAACTGTTTACATTTTTCACGGTCCACCAAAGTTTCGGATCAAAGTAAAATTTTATATTAGGAGGTTTCATGAGGTTTTGCTTCATGTGGACGGTTCAGATTTGCGAGATTCATCACGTATGATGGGTTGTCAAAAAAGTTCGTACGTATTACGCATTTGAACCTGTCACAGTGAGCTGCTTTTTCCTATATATATATATATATATATATATATATATATATATATATATATATATATATATATATATATATATATATATATATATATAGGGAAAAGGTACAATGAGCTTGAGTGTACTACGGTCCTCCATGAGGTCGAGCTGTGTGGGCTCCACTGTGATGCCTTTCGAACATCAACACCGTCCACCAGATGCACCATTCCATTGTGGGCCTGGACGGCCCAAAATCAGGTCAATCTGTGACTTTTGTGGGCCACACCACATACAAAAGTACAAAGGAGCCGTGCACCATTAAAACATATAACCATTTTTTGAGGGCCCACTGAGATGTGGTTTGCAAATCCAGCCCATCCATTATGTGTGTCCCACTTGAATGAGGGTTGAGACCAAGTTTCAGGTGCATGGAAAACTCAGGTGGGCCCCACCAAGTGTTTTTATATATTTTTGGCATGTATTCACATGATTTTAGATGGTGTGGCCCACAAAAGTCATGGATTGACCTGATTTTGCGCCGTCCAGGCCCACGATAGAATGCTGCATCTGGTGGACGGTGTTGATGTTCGAAAGGCATCACGGTGGGGCCCACACAGCTCGACCTCACGGAGGACCGTAGTACGCTCGAGCTCACTGTACCTTTTCCCATATATATATATATATATATATATATATATATATATATATATATATATATATATATATATATATATATATAAGGTACTATGTAAAAACAAAACCGATGAAACTGGTTATTAAAATAAGACTAGTGTATTTCCTGCAAAAGCCTTTAGCATGAAATACTGTTATGGAAACTTAGGTGGAGCTTACCATTAGTTTTTTGAGAAATCCACCCCGTCCATGTGTTTTTCTATATCATTTAAGGGATTGAGCCTAAAATTGAACCAAATCCAAGTCTTAAGTTGAGCATATATATCACGCCTAACAGTGGGAATAATGATTTCAACCATTGAGATCTTGCTAGGCCCCACAGTGATGTTTATTTGTCATCTAATCTATTCAAAAGATCATATAGACATGGATGAAGAGAAAAAACAAATATAAGCTTTATCCAAAACTTCCATGCCTACCAAGAATTTTTCAACAGTAGACATTCAATTCAACTATTTCATGTGGTGTGGTCCATTTGAATATTCTATATGATTAAATTTTGGGCTCAGGCCCAAAAATTATATCGTAAAATGGATGGACGGAGCGGATCAAATACATAAATCATGGTGAACCTCACAAAGTTTACTCAGTACGCTAAGGGTACTGAGTTACGCTTCCGTCAAATAGGGTTGTGGATTAGTTACTTACAAGTTGTTTTTTTTTTTTTTTTTTTTTTTCGGGTTAGCTTGTTAGTACATACCCATGTCAGTACACACACTTCCATGTTAGCCACCCCCACTAGGGATCGATACCAAGACCTCAAGTGTTGAAACGAGGTATACGCACTCAGTCTGTCAGTTGAGCTATGAATCTGGGTGTAGCTACAGACAGGTTGAGTAGTGAGACTCGCTACCGAAGTGATGTCACCAAGTTCTGTGGCCCCACAATGATGTATGTTTTGTATCCACACTTTTCATCCATTTGGAGAGATCATTTTAAGGCTATATATATATATATATATATATATATATATATATATATATATATATATATATATATATATATATATCGGTCTGGTGCACACAAGGCCGTGCAGAGCTTTTATGTGAGCATCCATATGAGCTGTTAGATTACACTCACGGCTGAGATTCAATGGCATTGAGAATAAGAGTCTCGAAAACAATCACACCAAGACTCCTCGCGCTCACGGGATTGGCATGGCGTAGGCAGTTAGGCAACTATTGGACGTTGTTCTATGGGCGATCATAATGTATATGTTTTATCCATGCCGTTCATCTAGTTTGTTAGATCATTTTTGACCATTAGCAAAAAAAAAAGGTGTTGAGAAAAGTCTTAAATCTAAGGTTTTGAGGTCGTTCGACCGGTCGTGGGAAGCTTCGACTGGTCGTGGGAGACACTCGACCGGTCGTAGGTTCGAGCCCTTGACGACTCAAAAGTCCGGAAAGTTTTGTCTTTGTTTTTTACTTGTAGCTGGGGCCGGTCGTGGGTGGTCTACGACCCGGTCGTAGGTGGTCTACGACCCGCCGTAGGAGAGCCAGACTAGTCGTAGGTTACGCAGCTTTGTTTCGCGATTTTGCGCGCTACGGATTTGAGTCCTTTCATGAACCGGGATGCGGAAGGGAAGTTTCCTAAACTATAAATAGGTATTCCTAGGGTCTTTCTAGAAGGGGTGATGAATGCTAAGGCTTTCTAAAAGGGTTCCGGGGTTTCTAAAGGGTGTAGCAAGGGTGAGATTCGAGGTTGTTCGACCGGGTAAGTCCTTTCTCTTTGTAATTGATGCTTTCATAGTGGTGATCTGTCGCTTTGTGCCGTGGTTTTTTCCCACAAGGGTTTTCCACGTTAAATCTGTGTGTTCTCTTTTCTTGTGTGTGCTTGGTGCCATTGGATTACTATCCTAGATCTAGATCCGTGTGATTCCAGCAGGCCAAAAATCCCAACAAGTGGTATCGAGCAATCGGTTGGGACACGGATCCAACTGAGGATTAGTAATAATGGCGAGCGCCGGGTATGATATTGAGAAGTATTCGGGAAAAATAATTTTGAGTTATGGAAGATCAAGATGATGAGTTCCTTAATCAAGCAAGGCGAGGATGATGCTCTTGAGGAGCGGAAGTCCACTATGACTGATGGTGATTGGAATACTCTTGATAAGAAGGCATTATCATCGATCCGTTTATGTCTTACGGATGAGGTTCTCTACAACGTCATGAGGGGAGAAAGCATGCGGCTAATTTATGGGCGAAGTTGGAGGATGTTTATGCGAAGAAATCCTCTCGAAAATCGTCTGCACTTGAAGCGCAAAGGTATAACTTCAAGATGGCAGAGGGTGGAGATCTGGAGGCTCACATCAGCAACTTTAATAAATTGGTTTGCAAATTGCTGGATATGGAGGAAGTAATGAAAGATGAAGAACAAGCATGTATGTTGCTAAATTCTCTCCCTGCATCCTATGAGTCATTCAAGGATACTATGTGCAGCATGAATAAAACCCTGAGTGTCGACATCAAGTATCTCACCTTCAAGGGAAGGCTATGAGACAAATGGGACAAAACATGGGGACGTCTTCGATGCACTGTTTACGGTGGTAGTAGGAATTCCAACAAGGTACGGTTCTTCGGGTTCTAGATCCAAATCCAAGGGCAAGGGCAAAGGAAAGGTAAAGTCTTTGGAATTGTGGGAAGGAAGGACATGTGAAAAGGGATTGTGAAAATCCTAAATCTAAGAGGGAAGATTACGAGGCTTCATGCGGGGAGGCTAACACCGCCACGTCGGATGAATCGAGTGGATGTGATGGTGATGTTTTGTCCGTGTCTTCGCTAGACGGCCATACGATGATCGTAAGGACGCAGTGGATGCTGACACGGGCATCTTTTCACATGACTCCTCATCGAGTTGTTCACCGGCCTATAGGGAGTGCGATGGTGGACAGGTGTTTATGGGCAATGGCTTCGCCTGTAATGTTGTGGCTGTTGGTACGGTGCACATCAGGATGTTTGATGGGGTAGAGCGTACCCTGACAGATGTGAGGCACGTTCCTGATTTGAAGCAGAATCTGATTTCTCTTGGTGTGCTTGAGGTAAAGGAATGCAAGTACACATGTATTGATGGTGCTCTTAAGGTATCCAAGGGGGCACGGGTAGTCATGAAAGCGCAACGACTCGATCATGTTTACAGGTTGATCGGGAGCACTTCAAAAGGTGGAGCTACGGTGGATGTGCGAATTCCACCTTTGCACGTGTGTGGCATGATAGGCATGGCCACATGAGCGGCGAGGCGGGAAGGCCGAGACGTGCGGACAGGGGATACTGAAGCGGGTGGAGCACCACACCGTGTGAAGAATCATACAAAGATGATTGCAGGATATCGGCAAGGTACATGGACGACTCCAATATTGGGGGATTCATCTTCTATTCGATGGCTCAGGTGAGCCTGGTGCCGAGAAGTAGAAGGTGACTATGGGCGATGTGATGGATTCGTTGTACTGCACCGACATATGGGAGCCGGTGGAGCTTCCAAAGAGGCTCTGGTGAGCGGTTGGATGCGGGTGGATCTTCGGAGGATACAACATAGATACAGGGCGAGGTTAGTAGCGAAGGGTTATGCTCAGAGAGAAGGGATCGGCTTCTCAGAGATATTCGTGCCGACGGTATAGCAGGTATCTATCAGATCCGTAATTGACACTGGTTGGCCAATGTGATCTTGAGCTATGATGTGAAGCAGAGATAAGAGAAGAGGTCAAGGAGCTACACGGTTGAACATTGAAGACTTGGTGGAGATTGTTGAGAAAAGTCTTAAATCTAAGATTTTGAGGTCGTTCGACCGGTCGTGGGAAGCTTCGACTGGTTGTGGGAGACACTCGACCGGTCGTAGGTTCGAGCCCTTGTACGACTCAAAGTCCAGAAAGTTTTTTTGTCATTTTTTACTTGTAGCTAGGACTGTCGTGGGTGGTCTACGACCCGGTCCGTAGGTGGTCTACGACCGCGTAGGAGAGCCAGACTAGTCGTAGGTTACGCAGCTTTGTTTCGCGATTTTGCGCGAAACTCATGATTTGAGTCCTTTCGCAACCGGGATGCGGAAGGGAAGTTTCTAAACTATAAATAGGTATTCTAGGGTCTTTCTAGGAAGGGGTGATGAATGCTAAGGCTTTCTAAAAGGGTTCCGGGTTTCTAAAGGGTGTAAAGCAAGGGTGAGATTCGAGGTTGTTGAATCCTGCAAGTCCTTTCTCTTTGTAATTGATGCTTTCATAGTGGTGATCTGTCGCTTTGTGCCGTGGTTTTTTCCCGCAAGGGTTTTCCACGTTAAATCTGTGTGTTCTCTTTTCTTGTGTGTGCTTGGTGCCATTAGAATACCATCCTAGATCTAGATCTGTGTGATTCCGCAGGCCAAAAATCCCAACAAAAGGTAGATCCAAATCTCAAATGGACCACACCACAGGAAAACGGTGCTAATTAAACACCCATCGTTAAAAACTACCTACGGTCCACTGTAGGGTTTATTTGCCATCTAATCTGTTCGCTAGGTCACAAAGACTTGGATAATGAGAAAACAAAAAAAAAATAAATCGATTTCATCCAAAACTTGTGGCAGTCCTTAAGAAGTTTTTAACATTGGGAATTGAATGCCTGCTGTTGAAATATTCCTAGGGCCATAGGATGTTTGTGAGAAACTCACCCTGTCCTTCTATTTTTCCAGATTATATTTTTATGGACTGGGCTAAAAAATGAGGCCAATACAAGCTGTAGTGAGCCAAGTGACAGGAAACAGTACTGGGGAATGAGCACCATTGTTGAAAATTCAATACCAAGCTGTAGTGACAGGAAACTGTACTGCGGAATGAGCACCCTTGTTGAAAATCCTAGCGCATGGGGCCCACTTTGTGATTTGAATTTGCTTCTTTTTTGAGTCCGTACCTAAAGTGAGCTGGAAAAATATATGAACAGTATGGGTTTCTCAGAAACAACAAGGTAGGCTCTGTTGGGATTTTTGGCCTGCGGAATCACACAGATTTAACGTGGAAAACCCTTGCGGGAAAAAACCACGGCACAAAGCGACAGATCACCACTATGAAAGCATCAATTACAAAGAGAAAGGACTTACCCGATTCGAACAACCTCGAATCTCACCCTTGCTACACCCTTTAGAAACCTGGAACCCTTTTAGAAAGCCTTAGCATTCATCACCCCTTCCTAGAAAGACCCAGGAATACCTATTTATAGTTTAGAAACTTCCTTCCGCATCCCGTTGCGAAAGGACTCAAATCCGCGTTTCGCGCAAAATCGCGAAACAAGCCGCATAACCTACGACTAGTCTGGCTCTCCTACGGTCGTAGACCACCCTACGACCGGTCGTAGACCACCCACGACCAGTCCTAGCTACGATAAAAAACGAAGAAAACTTTCTGGACTTTGAGTCGTCAAGGGGCTCGAACCCACGACCTGGTCGAGTGTCTCCCACGACCAGTCCGAAGCTTCCTGACGACCGGTCGAACGACCTCAAACCTTAGATTTAAGACTTTTCTCAACAATCTCCACCAAGTCTTCAATCTTCAACCGTGTAGCTCCTTGACCTCTTCTCTTATCTCTGCTTCACATCATAGCTCAAGATCACATTGGCCAACCAGTGCCAATCACGGATCTGATAGATACCTGCTATACCGTCGGCACGAATATCTCTGAGAAGCCGATCCCTTCTCTCTGAGCATAACCCTTCGCTACCAACCTCGCCCTGTATCTATGCTGTATCCTCCTGAAGATCCACCTGCATCCAACCGCTCACCGGCCCACTGGAAGCTCCACCAGCTCCCATATGTCGGTCTGGTACAACGAATCCATCACATCGCCCATAGTCACCTTCTACTTCTCAGCACCAGGCTCACCTAGAGCCATCAGAATAGAAGATGAATCCCCTGCAATATTGGAGTCGTCCATGTACCTTGCCGATATCCTGCAATCATGCTGTATGATTCTTCACACAGGTGGCTGCTCCACCTGCTCTGTATCCCTGTCCGCACGTCTCAGCCTTCCTGCCCTGCCCGCTCATGTGGCCATGCCCATCATGCCACACACGTGCAGAGGTGGAATTCGCTACATCCACTGTAGCTCCACCTTTGAAGTGCTCCCGATCAACCTAGTAAACATGATCGAGTCGTTGCGCTTTCATGACTACCCGTGCCCCCTTGATACCTTAAGAGCACCATCAATACCCGTGTACTTGCATCCCTTTGCCTCAAGCACACCAAGAGAAATCGATTCGCTTCAAATCGGGAACGTGCCTCACATCCGTCGGTACGCTCTACCCATCAAACATCCCGATGTGCACCGTACCAACGCCACAACATTACAGCGAAGCCATTGCCCCTATAAACACACATCCACCATCGCACTCCCTATAGTGGTGAACCAACTCAGATGAGGAGTCATGTGAAAAGATGCCCCGTGTCTAGCATCCACTCGTCCTTCACGATCATCGTATGACCGTCTAAGCGAACACAGACAAAACATCACCATCACATCCACTCGATTCATCTGACGTGGCAGTGTTAGCCTCCCTCGCATGAAGCCTCGAATCTTCCTCTTAGATTTAGGATTTTCACAATCCCTTTTCACATGTCCTTCCTTCCCACAATTCCAGCACTTTACCTTTCCTTTGCCCTTGCCCTTGGATTTGGATCTAGAACCTGAAGAACCTGTACCTTGTTCAGAATTCCTACCCACTGTAAACAGTGCATCAGAAGACGTCCCCATGTTGCTGTCCAGCTGTCTCATAGCCTTCCCTTGAAGGGCTGAGATAACAGTGTCGACACTCAGGGTTTTATTCATGCTGCACATAGTATCCTTGAATGACTCATAGGATGCAGGGAGAGAATTTAGCAACATACATGCTTGTTCTTCATCTTTCATTACTTCCTCCATATCCAGCAATTTGCAAACCAATTTATTAAAGTTGCTGATGTGAGCCTCCAGATCTCCACCCTCTGCCATCTTGAAGTTATACCACTGCCGCTTCAAGTGCAGACGATTTTCAGAGGATTTCTTCGCATAAACATCCTCCAACTTCGCCCATAAATTAGCCGCAGTTTTCTCCCTCATGACGTTGTAGAGAACCTCATCCGTAAGACATAAACGGATCGATGATAATGCCTTCTTATCAAGAGTATTCCAATCACCATCGATCATAGTGACTTCCGCTCTCAAGAGCACCATCCTCCTTGCTTGATTAAGGAACTCATCATCTTGATCTTCCATAACTCAAAATTATTTTTCCCCGAATACTTCTCAATATCATACCTGGCGCTCGCCATTATTACTAATCCCTCAGATTCAGATCTGTGTCCCAACCGATTGCTCTGATACCACTTGTTAGGATTTTTGGCCTGCGGAATCACACAGATTTAACGTGGAAAACCCTTACGGGAAAAAACCACGGCACAAAGCGACAGATCACCACTATGAAAGCATCAATTATAAAGAGAAAGGACTTACCCGATTCGAACAACCTCGAATCTCACCCTTGCTACACCCTTTAAAACCCGAACCCTTTTAGAAAGCCTTCAAGATTCATCACCCCTTCCTAGAAAGACCCTAGGAATACCTATTTATAGTTTAGAAACTTTCCTTCCGCATCCCGGTTGCATGAAAGGACTCAAATCAGCGTTCGCGCAAAATCGCGAACAAACCGCGTAACCTACGACTAGTCCTGGCTCTCCTACGATCGGGTCGTAGACCACCTACGACTGGTCGTAGACCACCCACGACCAGTCCTAGCTACAGTAAAAAACAAAGAAACTTTCTGGACTTTGAGTCGTACAAGGGCTCGAACCTACGACCGGTCGAGTGTCTCCCACGACCAGTCGAAGCTTCCCACGACCGGTCGAACGACCTCAAAACCTTAGATTTAAGACTTTTCTCAACAGGCTCCAGGTACTGTCGGGGGTCAGGGTGGCGTAGCTGTGAACCCATTTCAATGGGGGGGGGGGGAAATTGTAGTTGATGTAAGGTGAAAAAAATGTAGGTGGGTTTTGAAAACTATGGGTGGGTTTTGAAAAATAATTTAAAAGTGGGAGGTTTTTTTATCCATGGCAAAAAATGTCGGCGGACAAAAGGAAAATTTTCAGTTGGCTTTTGGGCAAAACACACGAGTGGGGCAAAACCCACATTTAAATAGCTAATCACCAGCAAAAATATATTTAGTACGTGCTAAAGTGACATCACTAAAATATATTAAGTACGTGCTAAAGTGACCCACTTATGCATAATAGGAGGAGCCGCATGATTGGACGAAGGATTAGAAATCTGAAGAAATTGTTGAGCGGCCTTCTCAGAGAAGGACGGGTTGACTGAGGTTGGAATGGAAGACCCAATCTCCCGTAGCCAAAAGGAAACTCGGGAGATGACTGTGGAAGCAGACATCATAAGGCTCTCAAATCTGGCGGCGTTTCGACTGATCCAGAGTTCCCATAAGAGGATGCTAGGGAGAAGGCCTTTTAAAATAGCAGAGCTCCAAAACTTTAAACGCTGAAGGAGGGGCTGACTGTGAATTAGGGGAACATCAAAGAGCTTACTGAAGAAATCCCAGGCCTGGCTGGCTATCTGCCCCGACAAAACAGGTGAACAATACTTTCCTCAGCACCCTGAGCGCATGGAGCAGAGGTAACAGCTTGCTGAGCACTGGGAGGCAGAGTTCCAGTCGAGCCACTAATCGTGGCGAGCAGATCATTAGATTGAGGCTGACGCTGATGCGGATTGGTTAGGTCCGAAGGAGGGTGCGTCGTGAAGGCTGTATGAGGGGGCCTGCAACATTCACACATCGAGGCTAAAGACACTCCAAACCTCTTGACAACAATGTCAACGGGGACTGCACCGTTCACTGATTTCCAAGCAAAGATGGCCAGCTTAGGAGGAAGGAATTTGTTCCAAATCCAAGCTGTCCAGGGGGACCGAGTATGCCATGCCGTCTGATAGCATTCCATGTTGATTTGATAGTAAACTCCCGGAAGAGGATAAGTCCCATATCAGCTTGTCCTGGCGGTTGGAGAAAGCTACCTTAGAAGCAAGTAAAGACTGCATAGCTAGGGGAGTGATAAGGTTTTGGACATCAGAGAGATTCCAACATCCTGAGATAGGATTGAAATCGCTGACCGTGGCATACAGTAAGTGAGGAGGGATGGGAGAAACTACGGCACCAACCAGCATCCCATTGCCTCGACCAGTTATGGAACCAGAAGTTGATGTGGCCCACTCCAAGGAGCCATCGAGAGTGGCGGAGAGTGAAGGGTAAAACTCGGCTATTTCCTTCCATGTGGGAGAAACCACAAGACAGTACCATGTTCCCGGCGAGAGAGATACTTCCAAAGATATTTTGTCGAGAGAAGGCTAGCCCATAACGACGTGCCCTTGAGAAGATTCCAAGCCATTTTGATGCGGAGAGCTCGCATAACATCCTCAATCCTTCTAATTCCCAGGCCTCCTTCAAGTTGAGGGCGATATTTTCTCCCAGCTGATCCAGTGTCTTTTGTTGCCATGAGCCGAACAACCCTGTAAAAATTTTACGATAGCTCATTCAATAGACTTGATAATGTACCTTGGGCATGTTGATCACGATAGAAGATGAATGGGGATGCTTGAGAGAACGTGTCTGATCAAACCACCAGTCTTGGTAAAGAGGTTAAGAAGCTTTGCTTTCCAAAATGACTATCTTGTTAGTGATCTTTTAGACGAGGGGCTGTAGGAGCGGGCTAGTTGTTTTGCCCTTGGAAATGGGAATGCCTAGGTAAGTTGTTGGGAAGAAGCTTTGTGAGAAACCCGAAGTGGTGGATAGACGCTGAGCTTTGCTGCCGGAAGTTTTCTTCGAAGCAATGAATATGGATTTGGCCGCATTGACCTTCTGACCTGAGGAACTTTCATAATCTTGGATAAATCTGAGAAGAATTTTCACGTTGGCTAGCCTGCCATTAAGAAATAGAATAGCGTCATCAGCGAAAAATAGGTGGGTAATGGTGGGACAAGAATTAGGGAGGTGATAGGGTTGACAGATTCCAGAGGTGAACAGGTTTTTGACTCCTCTGCTGAAAGCCTCAGTTGCAAGGATGAAGATGGAAGGAGAGAGCGGGTCTCCCTGGCGGAGACCCCTGGAGCTCGGGAAAAATCCAAAGGTCCTCCCATTTATGAGAACTGAGAAGAAGATATCTGTCCAGCATCGCTGCAATTGAGTAATGAAGAGATAACTGAAACCGAATCTTTGAAGCACTAAGGAGATAAAACCCCATTCCAGCCTATCATACGCTTTTTCCATGTCCAATTTAATGATGAGGTTGCCCCCATAGATCTTACGGTCAATCTCATGAGCCATTTCACGAGCAACGAGATATTTTTCGCAATCGATCTACCTCTGACAAACGCACCTTGTTCTTTGGAGATAAGCGTGGGCATGATGTGGGCCACTGAAGCCAAAGACTTAGAGAAGATCTTCATAATACAATTGCATAAACCGATCGGTCTGAAGTCTTTAATATATTCCGGGTTCTTTTTCTTGGGAATGAGGCAGAGAAGGGTGCATTGAAACGCCCTAGGGATCGGACCTCCTTTGAGAAAATCATTGGCCGCGGCTAGAATATCTTCGCCGATCACTTCCCAGCAAGAGGAATAGAAAGCCCCTCCAAAGCCATCTGGACCTGGAGCACTGTCAAGAGGGATGACATAGACTGCTGCTTTGGCCTCCTCCATAGTCAAGGGACTAGTAAGAATCCCATTCAAACGGCGTCCACCAGACGAGGAATGCAATTTAGAATGTGGGTCGAAGGTATGCTTCCTTCAGAAGAAAAAAGTTGTTGGAAGTAGTGGACACTTATGCGCCAATGTCATCTCACGGCTGTAATGGGTTCGCTGATGATCTTTTCGATATGGTGATGGTCGCTCTTCTGTGTTTGTCCAAGACCGATTGGTGAAAAAATTTGTATTCCTATCTCCTTCTTCCAGCCACGTGATTCTAGATTTTTGCTTCCGAAAATTTCCTCTTGCAAGAGAGCCTTTTTCAGATTAGCCTGAGCGAGATTGAGGTTGGTGATGTTGTCTTGAGATTGAGAGACGGTAAGGATGTGCTCAGCCCTGTTAACCTCACTCTCACCCGCTGAACGTTTCGGTGGACATCTCCAAAAACTTCCTTGTTCCAAGCCTTGAGTCTTGCTTTCAGCATTTTAAGTTTGATGTGAAGCTTGTACATAGGAGTAGCAACGATCTCTGTCTTCCAACAATCTCTAACCACCTGTAAGAAAGCATCATGGGTCGTCCACATTCTTTGAAATTTGAACGGGTGAGGGAAGCTCGAGGATTCGTCCTTTATGGTTAGAAGGGTAGGAGAATGATCGAATAGGTTCTGTGAGGTGCTCAACCCGGAAGTGGTGGAAAGTAGCTAACCAACAAGATTGACAAGCATCCTATCCAGTCTCGGCCCATCTGCGGCTATTACCCTTACGATTATTGCACCATGTGTAGGGGGAGCCCGAGAAACCAACATCAATGAGGCCAGTGTCAGCAATAACGTCTTGGAAATCAAACATTGAGGCAGTCATCTGGATGGGGCCCCCGAGTCGATCCTCAGGAGAAATCGTTGTGTTGAAATCTCCACACACTAGCCAGGGGCCATGCACGAGTCTGGAAACTGCCCGAATCTCATCCCAGAGATGATTCCTGCGACTCCTAGAACAGCTCGCGTAGACAGTGGAAATGGTTGCTGAGATTGGAGAAATGTCTGATTTGGCAGTAACAGTGATGCATTGAGTGGTGGCTCGAGTCGAATGGAAATGGATGTGGCTCTTACCCAGGATCCAGATTTTGGTCCTAGTTGTGTCTTCAGATATCTGGTTGGCAAAACCCAATTTCAGAGCCAAAGCAGCCTTCCGAGAGTCCCTAATCATCGGCTCCTGGAGCAGGAGGATATCAATCTGATGCTTTCTGATTAATCTTCTCAGAAAACGAGTAGTATGGGCATTGCCGACCCCTCTCACATTCCAGGACAGTATGCTAATCATCAGAAACCCACCCTTTAGACTCAGCCCGATGTTGTTAAGCCCATAGCCTCTCGGCTTTTCCTCGTTATATTTGAATTTCGTGCGGTTCTTCCTATTGATCTGCTTTGCTTTTCCTAGCTTGCTATGACGAGATTCTGGGCTAGAACCAGAGCTAGACATCTCTAGCGCATTGACGGAGCCCTGAATATCAACCCAGAGTTGCAGTTCTTCATTCAGATTTTCTGGTTGATTCTTCTGTAATGAAAGAGTGTCTAGCCCAGTCATGACCCTAGTCCCAGTGCTGAGCTCTTGAGAGACCCCAATTGCAACTGCTTCACTCGGATTTGACAAATCATTGTTGGCAATCTGAGGAGTCTCTACACCAATAGAGATTGGTGTTGGGGAAGAGATCTTCAGTGGCCTGACTGGGCTGTCCTGGAAAAGATCTTTAACTCTCGATAACCATTTCTCCCAAGCCTCAATAACGTCAGTTGGAGGTTTAATCCAAGGGGTTGAAGTGGGCGCATAAACCTGGTTCAACTGACTGTAGGCCTGGGCTGATTTCTGCATGTTAGCATCCATTAACGTAATGTCTTTACTTACCAGTAGAGTGGATGGACTAGGTTCCCCACTGGTTGCCAGATAATTGGACTTGTGTTGATGGAGAGGCGCAGCTGCATCCGTGTGCGGAGGTAAGTCCAATGTTTGATGATTGAATTGGTGGAGAGAAAGATCGATTGCATTCACTGCTTGGGGGTTCTGTTCTGAGTTGAGAGCTATAATTTGGAGATCCTCTGTATTGGGAACATTCTGAGCTGCAATTTGGCAAGCATGTTGCAGGTTCATCATTTGGGCTGTCTGGTTCCTATGATTCGTCGCTTCAGGTGGAGATTGATTTTCTGTCTCCGTCACTCGGCCATGAAGAGTTGCCAAGTGGTCAGTCTGATGCCTTCTAATTTGTTCTTCATCTGAAGTCTGGTTTTGGACATTCACTGGTTGGCCTTGCTTGTTTGGGAATGTCCTAATGACCCATTGTTTTGTGCCTTCCTTGGAAGAAGCAGGTGGGGCGTCAGAGGATATGGCCTCCACACCTAGGTGGGGGTAAAGATCTATAGATGCCGTGACCTGGTAGGTTCTTCCTTCGACCAGTAAGTTGATTGTTTTGATGAGAGGGGTGTCCCGGTGGGGGTTGATTTTAGCACGAGCAAACCAACGGTTTTGGCCCTCGATCGACTGTCTATCCAGCTCAATAACAGATCCCATTTCCTCAGCAATTTGGCCAATGGTGTGTTCACTCCAAGCACGGATAGGAATGCCCTCGATTCGAATCCATGTTCCCCTGCCGGGGATGGCCATTGCTGGGCCCCAAGTGCGGGTGTTTTTGATGGACATTTTACGCTGAAGGAGGCGATCTTTTGAGAAAGCATTTGCTTCTTCTCTTGTTTCAAATCTGAGCATGTAAGCAGTGGCTGAGAGACGGAGTATTTGAATTTGGTTGCAGCCAAAAGGAGAGGATTGGAGAGCCTCATATAAACAGTTGGTTGCATCGCTTGTGCCATGGACTTCTCCAACGAGGGCAAAATTCAGTTTGATTTTCTCCTGATCCGATATCCAACGAGGGCAAAATCGTTGATTTACATGGACAATGTTTGGACAGTGCTGGACAATGTTTGGAAGGTGTTGATTTACATGGACAATGTTTGGACGGTGCTGATCATCATCAGTGGGCCATGTGCCCAATAGAATGATAGTGTATAGTGACACAAATGTTACACTTGCAACTATTGAAATGATTTTAGGTGTAATCCAAGCTCTCGTAATAGATTACAAACCAGATTGGAAACTCATGGATATGAAACCCCTAGTTACTTTATGCTGCCAGTGCCAAAGATTCCGATAGGTGAAAATGGGCTTGGCTCATCAAAATTTTAAATGTCCCCACTTGAACTATTCAAAATCTAGGCCCAATCCAACCAAAGCCTGACCTCTTGACAACTCCGGGTAAGATGATAGTTAAACCATTATGACTTGGTACCTGCCACTTATTTATAGTGGGTTTAGTAATTTAAGTAGTTTAATTTGTGTAATTGAGTGACCAATATACAATTACCCAGCGCAGGCGTATCAAATACCACACAAATTTAGTAAAGTTAGGGAAACTATGGGGCCCACCTCAACTTATGTATTGTACATCCAAGCCTTCCATCCGTTTCGCTAGCTTATTTCAGGGCATACAAAACTTCTGTGGTCCACAATAAGTTTTTAATGGTGGATGTTCAATCACCACTATTTTGTGTGGTGTGGTCTACTTGATATTTGAATTGGCTTCATTTTTGGGGCCATGCCCTAAAATGGTCCATCAAAATGTATGTATGACATGGATATAGAACACATTATCAAGGCGGGCCACTGTCACGGACTCACCGGAATCCGCCATCTCACATGCTGGCCACGCAGTACTAAAATGAAGTCCTCGAGATGAAAAGCAGGGCCATTTTGGTAGTTTTGTGAAAGATGAGTCCGTCTTGCATGTGTAGCTCTAGTCCCTGGTCGTGGTATTAAAAGATCTAGAGCGAAATTAAATCTGCCTGCCAAACACGAGCACGGGCCCAAGACATTACTCTCCTTTGCCAAACACCTGAGTCGTAAATACCCAATAAAAAAAACAACTCTATTGCCATCCGTCCGATTTTTGAAAATCTCCCATCTGACTGCTCCAGCCTGCAGTCGGATATTACAGGTCTTTTTCGTGTCCTCGTGAAGCATGTGTTGTTTGAATTCGATTTAGTGGCACTTAAAGCTTCTCACGAAACTTTCCTTGTTTCACTGTATAATTACAGTTTATAACCTTCAACTTGAAAAACTACCGAGTTAACCATTTCTTCCGGATTGAGCGTGTCATAATACTCCGCACTCAATGCACACGTGCCAGCCTGATTTTGGTACAGTGCACACATAAAATACAATCAACATGATGAACGGCCAGGATTACATGTAAATGTGAGATGTTAGGGTCTCTGTTTATCCAGACAATCCAATTAGTTGGTCGCCATAATCCAAAAGGTGCACTCATATGTATGATAATAATCATCTGATGCCTGTAGATTATGGATGATTGCTTTTGTTAGCAGGATAAGTTGAGATTATTAAGATGGCGCAGGCTGCCTCCCTCTGTTTTTTGTTTTGTTTTCTTTTTTGTTTTTTGTTTGGGGTCGCAAGGTTAAAAAAGAAAAAACAAAACATGATACAAATAGTCAGGGCTATCAATGGGCTGGGCTTTGGCCTACCAAAATCAAAATTTTAAAATGGCCAGACTCGAAACAGTTCAGATTTTGGGCCAAAGCTAACCCTAGGCCAAGCTCATTGAAAGGCCTACTAAGCATCCCATACGTGCATTGTCCATAGCCACCAAGCCCTAAATCTCACGCAGGAGCTCACCCCAACTATGGAACAAACGATTAGGCTTGCTCGCAAGTATTCCTAAACCATCTGCCACTGAATTTCCTTACCTAAAAGCACCGGATTTCCTAAAATTTATAACGATTTTCTCAATTTTCAAATGGGAAATATCCCCCACCTGATACCAAATCTTCCATGGGGCTGGTGCAAGGGGATTAGAAATGGCATTAAAAAAATGGAATCTGATAACACAACAACATTCCTTAGCCCCAGGTCAATGCAATACTAATTAATGTTGTCAAAGGCTGCATGTGTTTCAGCCACATTATTAGTGACCCTGTCATGGAAGTTATGAAAGGAAAAGATAACTTAATCCATGTGATCTCTAGACATGCTACCCCCTCCATCCTCATCAGGATTCCCACTGGAGGATCCATTAACATTTAGTTTTATCCATCCCTGTTCTGGCTTAGCCCATTTTTATTCCGGCCTATCCCATCCCTGTTAATTCTAACCATCTTGTTAGTTGTACATCAACATACATTTGAAAACATAGCAATGATTCACATTCGTCAGGTGAAAGAATTACTTACATCAATTAGATGAACCATTGGATCATACACGTTCTTTCATTTTTTTTCCTTTCATTTTTTTTTTTTTTTTGCCAAATCCATGGTAGAATTCATTGGACGAATACCTCATCAAACTTATATCAAGTTGGTAGTCCAAATGCTAGACTAATTTCTTAACATTGTAAAGTTTTATTAAATTCATGATACAATCTCCCTTTGCCTAACATAAGATTAAAAAAAGAAGAAGAAGAAAACATCTTCTCATATATTCAATATCAATACAAATACACTCTTAACCTAAGTCTAAATAATATATCTAGAGCTTGTTTAGGGAAGGATTCAACAAACTCATTTCATTTGGAAATCTTTCTCAAAATAATTACTAACAATAACTTAGTAATGCCTGAGGTAAGACAAACCTTCATCTAATATTTGCGACCTAACTTGTTTGTCTCGGTGAATCTTGACCCCGAGATACAAGTCCTTGATTGTCTGCATTTCAGAAACAACATCTCTCATTTGCATTCGTTTTCTTGGAGATTCTGCAGAGCACATCACATCGATTTTGACCATTGAAATCAAGCAGTCATGCATTCTATTTCTTGAATTGATTTGATTTTCATTGCCTTGAATAGCTTCAACTTCTTCTAAGAGCAGTTGTGGATCAACGATCTCCATTACTCGTTCAGCCAAAGCCGTCTTAGCAAAATGATGAAGGTTTAGATTGTCCTTAAACACGTCATCAGTTGGCCCCTTTCCAGTGATCATCTCCAGTAGAAGGATTCCGTAGCTATAAACATCTCCTTGTGTAGATGCTTTTCCGCCCATCGCATACTCTGCAATTTATACAACTTATGTTAGAATCTAAGTGACCATGGCTCACTGGTAGGCAGTGAGTTTTAACACCGAGGTCATGGGTTCGAGTACACATGTGGTGCGTGTGGACCAAAAACACCATTTGGATACAAATAATATCAAAAGTTAGAACTTTGAGAGAGAGAGAGAGAGAGAGAGAGAGAGAGAGAGAGAGAGAGAGGAAATATTCTATTTAAACAAGTAATTTGCCTTTTTTCCTTTACTGAAGATCTGAATTCCTAACATCGATTGGTGTGCTACGAAGTTATTACATTGAATAAGGCTTTGTTATTCAAATGAAAGAACTTAGCTCCTCATTCATCAAGAGAATATATGAATTGCTGTTATTTTTAATGTAATAATAAAAAATAAAGAGAGAGAAAAAAAAAAAAAAAAAAAAAAAAACCCTAAAGCCATTAACAGAGAAGAAATCATCATAACTTATTATGGTGTGATTCATGTGGGGGGTGCGAGTGGGTATGTATACCGCTATGTATATCTAGATCTTAGAGAATCTTGTCAGGTGTGGATCCTTCAATAATAATAATAATAATAATTGGAAATAGATGAAATTGTTACCTGGAGCGATGTACCCAATAGATCCCTTCATCCCAACTGAGTTGCTTTGAGCAACCTCATATAAGAACCTGGCTAGCCCGAAATCACCCACATGAGCAATCATGTCATCATCAAGAAGAACGTTGCTTGGCTTTAAATCTTGATGAATGATTGATGTTTGGCAATGATTATGTAGATAATCCAGTGCAGAAGCCACATCTATAGCTATGTTTAGCCTTTGAGTAAACTTCAAGTTCCTTCTCGGCTGGTCATGGCCCTCCCTGTGCAACCACTTCTCTAGACTTCCATTGGACATGTACTCGTAAACTAGAGCTTTAAAATCATTTCCCTTAAAATCAATGCTAGAGCAACAAGTTAAGATCTTAACAAGATTCCGATGCCTAATGTTTCTCAAGGCATCACATTCAGCCATGAAGCTCCTCAGAGCTCCTTGTCGTTGAAGGTTGAAGACTTTCACTGCTACCATAGTCCCAACACGATCTAGAATCCCTTTATATACGGCGCCAAAACTTCCAGTTCCGATCAAATTGGCAGGAGAGAACTCATCTGTTGCTTTAAAGAGTTCTGCATAAGACACGTTCATAAAAGGATCCTCCATAAAAGGCACAGCAAAAGATTTCCTTCTTGACTTTCTTACCCGATAAAGAATGGTAAAGAAACATGATAATGAAATAAGACCCAGGACAGCACCAATTATTGAGAATTTGACTTTTGAAGCAAGAGAGATCCCCCGATTCTTGGAAGCTTGGCTAGAGCATGGTGGCAATTGTAATTCATGAATGTCCCCACAAAGCTTACTATTTCCGAGCACTGAAACTCGACTGGCATTTCCAAAGACCCCTTGTTTTGGTAATTCACCCTCGAAATTATTGAAGGATAGATTTAGATACTCTAGAGCAAACTTCTCCAGATATCTTGGAATCTTCCCAGATAAGTTGTTGCGTGAAAGATCTAGGGATCGAAGGCCTTTTAGAGTACTAAATGTTGATGGAATTGATCCTTGAAAGAAGTTCCCATCCAACACCAGATACTCTAGGCTGAGACAATTGCCTAGCCAGCTTGGAATTTCGCCTGACAATTTGTTATTAGAAACATTGAATGTTCCAAGAGCTTTCAAGTAACTGGCTTCATGTGGCAGATTAGTGAAAAAGTTGTTTCCAGCTTGGAGTTCAATCAAAGTGGGAATGCTGAAAAGTTGATAGGGTAAGGTACCGCTAAAGTTATTATTGAAGAGGAATATGAAGTTCAGTCTTGTACAATTACCAAGAGTCGAAGGTATGCTCCCTGATAGATTGTTTTCATGTAAATGGAGTTTGTACAATCTGGTGGTGTTGCCCAATGTAGGTGGAAGTTTCCCTGATAATCCATTTGAATTCAAGTAAAGTTCCTCCAACTTGTTAAGCTTCCCAACACCAATGGGAATTGTACCAGTCAGATAGTTATACTCCATACCCAGTAATGTTATGCCAATAAGATTCTGAATCCCAGATGGGATGCTTCCGAATATCATATTACTTCCTAAAGATAGCCATGTCAGTTGGGTCGAAAGATTTGCTATGGAGTTGGGCAACGCACCGCTGAGACGATTTATGCTCACGTCCACGTGTTCTAAGCTACTGCAATTGGTCAAAGAATCGAGAAAACTCAAGTCACGAGCTTTTCCAATTCCAAGTTCGTTGCCCCACAAATTTAACCAGGTCAGACCTTTGAGGCTTCCAAAATTCAGAGGCACAGATCCGCTAAAACTATTGTTTCCAAGTTCAATAAGAAAAAGTCTGGAAGCATTGGATAATGAAACTGGTATAGGTCCTGTGAATTGGTTTTCTGTAGCATAGAGTTCTTGGAGATTAGGAAGGGTGAGGCCTATGTTAGGTGGAAGATTTCCATGCAATCTGTTCAATTGCACGTCAAAAATGAGAATAGAGGAGAGATTGTAGAGCCGAGGCGGAATCGTACCTGACAGTTTAGTTCCACATATGCTAAGACACTCTAAACTCACCAATTGACAAAGGTCATCTGGGATGCTGCCCTCCAGACTGTTATAAGAAAGATAAAGGTAAGTGAGAGACGAAAGGTTTCCAAGTGAAGGTGGGATGCTTCCTGCAAGACTGTTGTGACCAAGGATTAAGCGGGTGAGCTTCGATAGAGAGCCAAGCTCAGTCGGAATCCTCCCTGCGAGCTGATTCCCGTAAAGTCCAAGAACTTCTAGTTTCAAACAGTGGGTCAGATTTGCTGGAATTTCTCCAGTGAATGTGTTATTGGCCAGACTGAGATACCTCAAGCGGAACAACCGGCCAATCTCTTCAGGAATCGTCCCGTGAAAGCCATTGCGTCTGAGATCGATCATCCTGAGAAAGGTGAGGTTCCCTATGAAGGGAGATATGGAGCCCACCAAGTTTTGGCCAGTGAGATTCAAGGCCCTGACCCTTTGAGGATGCCCTCGACCACCGCAAGCGACACCTTGCCAGTGGCAGAAGTGGAGAGTATGGTTCCATGAGCTCAAAGAATGGAGAGGATCGTCGGTTATTAGATGTTTGAATTTGAACAAAGCAAGGAGATCAGTTTCGTTGGAGAAGTGAGCGGCAGATCCAAAGAAACATGGAACGTGAATGGAAGAGGCAAGGAGAAATGACCAAATTGCCCATAAGCTTATACGTGGGAGCTCCATTATGGAGTTTGTGAATGCAGGAGAGGCAAAGTGAGGAGACATATATGGCATGGATTCTCCCATATATACAGAGAAGGGCGACTTCTCGTCCATTGATCAATTTTTATTTTTATTTTTCGGCTTATTTTTGGGAATAAATTTTTATTTTTTATTTTTCATGCCACCACACCTTTTAACTAAAGTTATAACGTCACTATTAAGTAAGAAAATGACATCTGGCTTCTGAAAAAAAGGAGTATGAAAATGACAAATTTGTCTTCCTTTAGTGGTCCTTTGAATGCCTGTAAAGTCTTTAAGCTGTAAATGAATTAAAGATAATCTAATTACAAGAGTTATTTGGATGTATGTATTTTCTGGAAAGGCTTTACAAGCTATGAACATATTACAACTTTCAGATGACATCTTATATATGATGAAAAACCATGTTTTATATTTCGGGTAAAGTCTTTATAGGTAAAAATGCATTATACATGTTATAAAACAATGGTTAATATACACTCATGATATGCATATGATATATCAAATCAATTCATCATGTACTTCCCTTAATACTCCCTTGTGACTCTAAAAAATAACTTGTCCATTATTAAATGGACCAGATGAGGGAAGTATGGGGCGTCCATCATTAAAAACTTCTAGATTGCATTTGGGGCCCACTATAATGGGTGGAAGACATTCAATCCGTTTAGTGTTTGTATGCTTTAATGCTTTCTCGGGGCCCTAAACAAAACAATCAAATCCTTATGTGATTTGTAGATTTTGGAAGGTTCACCGTCTAAGCTCTTTTGTGTGAATATCTACTTTATTCATTGTAATTACCAGCTAGTCAAACACAATCTATTCAGTTTACATTATCACTTAAAAGCCATATAGAATAAATACAACTGAAAAATAAGTCCAGGGATAGAACCAATGCCTTATCCCCTTTTGTTTGAAAAGTATGCCCCATCTCCACCCTATGGGTTTAATCTTTTAGGAATAATCCACTAAACTCGAACAATCCTGAGATAATATGGTATAGTCTGTGGAGCAATTGATGCTATCTAAAATGTTTTCTTTGCTTTGGATGGTAAAATCGTCCAAATATAGAATCTGCACCGCTCAAAAGGGTAGGAAGATACGAAGAATTTCTAAATCAGCATCAGCTGTTATGGAATCTGCACCACTCAAAAGGTCAATCCAACATTTCAATATTACACCAACGATCACCTCAGTACAGACAATGAACCATGAATGAGCCCTAAACGTTTTAAGCATTTCAAGCAATCCACCATTTGCCACACAACAAAAGCACTATTCACAATGGCAAAAATAGCCCTGCGGTCACTCATCAGATTCAATCCAACAATTACAAAAATAGCCCTGCGGTCACTCATCAGATTCAATCCAATAATTAGTTTAAATGACTAGCAACAAGCAGTAAGAAAAATATTCAACAAATTCATTTCATTGGCTTCTTTCAAACTTCCATGGATCGTATGGTTAGATAGCCACATCAATATTTCAAGCACATGTATAGATTGAAAGTAAATTAGGGAAATACAAGGGAAAGCGTAAAATGCACTGGAATGATCCTGACATAATTAGCAGGAGGTTGGTGCAGATATTACTGGGATTGTATGGTTAAAATTTCCTGATAATAGAGTATTACAGATGGCACACATGTATGGATCCGAAATCTTCTTCTAATGAGGGCCACATGTGAAAAAAAATAAATTCTCATTTGGATGTTGACTATTAGCTAGTCTTGTGTTTTCTGGTTGCTCCTGTGTTCATCTGATGTGGAAGGAAGGACAAGTCTATCGAGAAAAGAGATGTGGACAATGCCGTGTATCCTCTGCCACTGTGAAAAGTTCAAGAGAGAGAAGCCATGCCCTATCTCCACCCCATGAATTTAATCTTTTAAGGACCAATCCGCTCAACTCTGAGAATCCTAAGGTGATATGATATGGTGTAGCCCATGCAACTTGAGGATGTTTAAAGCCACCTCTTCACGTAACACGTGGAATGAAGATGTACGGGACTAGCTGATCATGTCTTTGATTTTTATCGTTAAAAAATGTTAAATTGAATATCTACACCGTCAGATCTGCTTAGACATCTTAAAATATTCAGGGAGCGATAGAAAGAACTTCTAGATCCAACGATTACTTTTGCCTCCGCACGACTTTGCAGGTCAATTCCACGAGACAATAAGGGAAAAGGATTGGCCGGTGATCATGCCACCATGGTGCTGTGAGTCCCACCGTAATGTATGTGTTTTATATCCATACGAGTCATCTGTTTTTCTACCTCATTTTAGAGTATTTGCTAAAAAACTAAGCAGTTTCAAAGCTCAAGTGGACCACACTAAAGGAAACAGTGGGGATAATGACACACACAACTGAAACCTTCTTGAGGCCGTTGCAATGCTTATTTGCCATCCAACCTATTGATTAGGTTGCACAGACCTAGATGAAGGGAAAACAAAAATATCAGCTTGATCAAAAACTTTTATAGCCCCTAAGAAATTTTTGTTGTTGGAAAATTTAATCACCAATGTTTCATATATATATATATATCACAGTAGGCCCTACAGAGCCAAGGGTAGAGCTGGGCATTGGTCTGGATCGGATCGGATCAGGTTCAACTTGATCCAATCCGAAATCTCAATGGCCTGACCCGAACTCGATCCGATCCGGGACCGAGTCTAGGTCATGACCTGACTCGGACCGATCCGATGCATGGTTGCTCTGACCCGAACCGAGTCCGATTCGGTCAGGGAAACCGAGTCGAATCGGGTTGGGCACGATTCAGATCGTATGAATTTAATCTAACTGTTTCATGTGGTGTGGTCCACTTCAGCCTTTAATATACCGCCTTTTGTGCTCAAGGCCTAAAATGATATGTCGAAATGGATGAACGACTTAGATAAAACATATACATCAAGGTGGGCCCCACATGGCTCTGAAAGAACTATCCATCTACGTGTCCTTGCTTTTATGCAAGTGCAGGTGTGCACCTGACTTGCTGTATTGACGTTAGCAAGTTCTGTGGGTTTGATCATACGGTATGTGTTATATCCAAACCGTCCATCCATTTGGCGAGCTCGTCATAAGGCTTGAGACGAAAAATAAGACAGATCTAACTATCAAGTGGACCACACGAATTGTTTAACGGGGGAAATCATTCTCTGTTGCTATTTATGGTGTGGTCCATATGATCTTTGGACAGGTAGTCCATCAGGAGTTGAGCAACACTCTGTCCAACCATGCCCAAACTCTGGCCGCCCCTACCTGGTTATTTCTCCATGTGAAGCGGCTGCCAGTATAGCCTGCGTCTAAAAGACCTGCTACATTAATCGCCGCCGAGAATTCTGTTGCGCTTGCTCTATCCAGATCCCTGCGACCGCGTCTTCTGTAGCATTAATTACTGAATTGAAGTCGCCGCAAATAGCCCACGAACTCTGCATATTCGAGGTTGTAGTTGTCAGATCGTCCCACAGTTCCCTTCTGACATTCCTAGCACAACTAGCATAGACAAAGGACATGTGAATGGCCGACTGATTGTTCTGGGCTGGGATCTTAACAGTTAAACTCTGGTTTGTTGCATTCACCACCGAGACAACCATATGGTCTCTGAAAAAGACCCAGATCTTTCCACCTGCGTCACTATTGGAGCACGAATAGTGGTAGCTCAGTAATAGGCCTACCCCAACTTGCCTCTCATCTTTGAGCATCGACTCTAGAATAGCCACGACCCAAGGATTATGTACCCTGATTAATCTCCTACATGACCTTCTAGTTTGAAGATTTCTAATGCCACGGACGTTTCACACTAGGGTTTATTCCATGTTCTAATAAGTTCTTGTAAGAATGGGTTCTCCAGATAAATTATACACACATGCACACATACATACACACCAGAAATGCTTATGCACAACTAGTTATACATCTAAATAGTTGGTGTGTGTTTTTTTTTTTTTTTTTTTTCTTTTTTACACATACATGCACACATGCACCCCGTGGGATTTCACCACTGATGGGCACTCGAACCCTTGACCCGGTGTTGAAACTCTTGGGAGTCTACCACCCGGGTAAGAGTAAGGACCCGGTATTGTGTGATTTCAAGTATTGTGTGACATCTTTCCTATCCATTTAAGTTGTCCACACTGTTAGAGCATTCGTAGGCATTCAATTTATGGAGATCAAATAAATGCTTAAAAGTAAAATAATTAGTGCTCTGAAGTCCAAGGGTAAAATCAGATGGCTTCTTTTATCTTTCCAATATACTTTTGGTTTATGCTTAATTTACAATTGGGTTATTGCACAGTTTGGATTACTCTAGTCTCATCCATGTGTACGGTTGAAGAGTCACCGCCATTTTTACAACGGCGGTCATCTTTGTGAAACAAAAAATTGAGAAAGTTTGGATTCCTGTAGTCTCATGCATTTTTTCTGTTATCTTGGCGATGTACAAGCTGATTTGATAGGTAAGGCTCAATTATTTTTGTTATCTTTTTAGCTGATTTGATAGGTGAGGCTCAATTATTTTGTGTGGATCCCACCGTGGGAAAATCTAGCTTGTACAACGTCTGGTTTTTTTTTTTTCCTTAACAAATAAAATAAAATAAAATAAAATAAAATAAAAAAATCACTGCCATTTTTTAAATGGTGGCCATTCTTCATGAAACAAATAATTGAGAAATGGTAAAAAGCCTAGCCATACTTTTGCAAATGGCTGCCTTCATGCTGTGGGCTATTGTCCCAGGCAGTCAAGTAGGCACAGCCGTATGTGGGGCTGGAATACCTTTTGAAAATAATTGCTCCCCTTCCCAAAAGCATTAATATGCCTCATGCTCACACCTTTTGGAGGGGCCGCACGCATATGTGTTTATGTGTGCGTGCACTTGCCCGACCACGCAGATATATATATATACACACACATGTAGCCATACATACATATAGACGTACACACATATATATGGTGTCAATGGGCAAAGCTCAGGCCAGAAAAATCAGAATTTTGAATAAGGCTAGCCCAACAGCCCAGCCAGCAACAGTTCAAAATCTGGGCCAAGACCTATTAATCTAGACCCAGCCCATTGAGAACCCTTCAAATGTGTGTGCATCAGCCAGCAACAGTTCAAAATAGCCCAACAGCCCAGCCAGCAACAGTTCAAAATCTGGGCCAAGATCTATTCTACCCAGTCCATTGATAACCCTACATATACATGTGTGTGTATATATATATATATATATATATATATGAAAAGGTACAATGCGCTCAAGCTGATTTTAAGGCCCCATGAGGTCAAGCTCTGTGGGCCCCGCCGTGATGCGTTTCGAACACTACCCCATCAATCAGATGCAGCATTCCATCGTGAACCTAGGTCTCAAAAGTCAAGTCAATCCGTGACTTGTGTGGGCCACACCACATACAGAAGTGGGGAGGGGCCGTGCACCATTAAAACATTCATAACCATTTTAGAGGGCCCACCGAGATGTAGTTTGCAGATTCAGACCATCCATTATGTGTGTCCCACTTGAATGAGGGTTCAGACCAAGTTTCAGGCGCATACAAAACTCAGGTGGGCCCCACCAAGTGCTTTTATATGTTTTAACGGTGTCCTCACATAATTGTAGATGGTATGGCCCACCTGAGTTCCGTATACGGCTGATTTTTGGGATATCCCATAATTTAAAGGGGACCCATCAAATGCACGGTGTTGATGGTCGAAACGCATCACGGTGGGGCTCACACAGCTCGACCTTACTGCAGCTTATCGTGAGGTCGAACGCATTGTACCTTTTCCATATATATATATATATATATATATATATATATATATATATATATATATATATGGAAAAGGTACAATGCGCTCGAGCTGATTTTAACGCCCCACGAGGTAGAACTGTGTGGGCCCCACCGTGATGCGTTTCGAACATCTACCCCATTAGTCAGATGCACCATTCCATCATGTGCCTAGGTCTCAAAAATCAAGTCAATCCGTGAATTGTGTGGGCCACACCACATACAAAAGTGGAGAGGGGCCGTGCACCATTAAAACATTCATAACCATTTTTGAGGGCCCACCGACATGTGATTTGCAAATCTAGCCCATCCATTATGTGTGTCCCACTTGAATGAGGGTTCACACCAAGTTTTAGGCGCATGCAAAACTCAGGTGGCCACCACCAGGTGCCTTTATATGTTTTAACGGTGTCTTCGCATAATTTTAGATGGTATGGCCCACCTGAGTTCCGTATACGGCTGATTTTTAGGGTATCCCATAATTTAAAGGGGACCCCATCAAATGAACGATGTTGATGGTTGAAACACATCACGGTGCGTTAGCTCGAGCGCATTGTACCTTTTCCTTCTCTCTCTCTCTCTCTCTCTCTCTCTATATATATATATATATATATATATATATATATATATATATATATGGAAAAGGTACAATGCGCTCGAGCTAACGATAAGCTCCCGTGAGGTCGAGCTGTGTGGGCCCCATCGTGATGCGTTTCGAACATCTACCCCATCTGTCAGATGCACCATTCCATCGTGGGCCTAGGTCTCAAAAAATAAGTCAATACGTTACTTCTGTGGGCCACACCATCTAAAATCATGTGAAGACATGCTAAAAACATAAAAAAGCACTTGGTGGAGCCCACCTGAAATTTTCATGCGCCTGAAACTTGGTCTGGACCCTCATACAAGTGGACACACATAATGGATAGGCAGGATTTGCAAACCACATCTCGATGGGCCCAAAAAAATGGTTATGAATGTTTTAATGGTGCACAACACCTCTCAACTTCTGTATGTGGGGTGGCCCACACAAGTCACGAATTGACTTGATTTTTGAGACCTAGGCCCATGATGGAATGGTGCATCTAACTGATGGTGTTGATGTTCAAAACGCATTACGGTGGGGCCCACACAGCTCTACTTCATGGGACGTTAAAACACACACACACACACACACACACACACACACACACACACACACACACACACACACACACACACACACACACATATATATATATATATATATATATATATATATATATATATATATATCGAGTCCCGGTCTCCTGCGCACCGTGCCGCACCGAGCTAAAATACGAGCTCTCATGAGAGCCGTTGGATACAAAACACGGCTGGGATTCAGCAATCGTGCAGCAGGAGACTCTCTCCGCAGAGAAGACTCACGCGGCAGCTTTTTCGGACACACGCTGCTCCTTCTGAAGTGACGTCTCCAAGTTCTGTGGGCCACACCGTGATGTGTGTTTTTTATCTACACCGTCCATCCATTTGGAGAGACCATATTAAGGCATGATCTAAAAAATGAATCAGATCCAAAGTTCCAGAGAACCCCACCACAAAAAACAGAAGAGACTGACGCCCACCGTTAAAAAGTTATGAGGGCCCACAGATCTGCTGTCGTTCTGGCAAATATCTGTAATTTAAGTCTTTCAAGTCCGCTTTAACACATGATCCGGCTGGAATCTCTAATAAACATCACGGTGGAACTTTAGAAGGTTTCAACGGTGGGCAACACTCTCATCACTGTTTTCTGTGGTGGGGTCCACCCCAGCCTTGGATCTGCCTCGTTCTTTAGACCATGCTCTAAAATGATCTCTCCAAATGTATGGACGGCGTTGATACAACACATATATCATAGTGGGCCCATAGAAGTTGGTGACGCCACCTGTCAGTATCCAACCCCCGTCATGCATGAATCCTTCCCGGATTCGGATTGCGTCCTAACCGCGCCTGGACGATAGGGCTCTGTGGGGCCCACCGTGATGTAAGTGTTTTATCCACGCCGTTCCTACCTCTGGTATCTTTCTTGAGAAGTGTAATAGATAAAGACCATTCATCAGGTGGTCGACATCTTGCACACACGTTAAGCCGGCCCACTTATCATTGGCCACACGTGTACCAGAAAATGGGAGAGTAGGAAAGGCTGTCCAGTATCTTGAGTTTCAAAATACACGTGTGGACCATCATTAGATGGGCCATAGCATATTTGTCGTGACCTCCACCTGATATCGTCCACACACATGGCACGTGTGCTGTAAAGATTTCTCCTTTTCCTTTGTTTTCAAGCCAAGCAAAAAAAAAAAAAAAGCAAAGGTACCTAATCCAGGCTGATGTGGATTATTTTTTTGTCGATATGGAATGTGCAATCAGCCTTCTACTAATAGGCCTACCTTACCAAGTTTGATGGTGGGGTGTTTGCCCTCTTTGAATAGGTGGGCCATCTGCCATCTATGCAAGGAACCCACATGGGTATTTTTGGTCCATTCCAAATGTGCTGATTGGCCCACCTAAGAAGCCCATCTAAGTAGAGATGTATGAACCGGGGCGTTCCCCCCGTAACAAAAAGAGCCGTGGCTTGGGTAGACCACGGACCAATCGGAATGCACTTGAGCTGCTTTTTGCCAAGTGAGTTTCCATGTTTAGGTGGGGCCCTACAAAATCAGGAATAAGAGGTGGGCCCTTAACATCTGGTCCAGTAAATGTGTTGGGCCTTGCCTCGTTATATTATTGTTGTGAGGATAACTGAATTGTCTTGTTATTTAACTGGGCATATTAATCTGGAATTCGTGCGTGACCGGGGTTGGATACTGACAGGTGGCGTCACCAACTATGGGCCCACCATGATGTATGTGTTGTATCAACACCGTCCATACATTTGGAGAGATCATTTTAGAGCATGGTTCAAAGAACGAGGCAGATCCAAGGCTGGGGTGGACCCACCACAGAAAACAGTGATGAGAGTGTTGCCCACCGTTGAAACCTTTTAAAGTTCCACCGTGATGTTTATTTGAGATTCCAGCCGGATCATGTGTTAAAGCAGACGTGAAAGATTTAAATCACAAATATTTGCTAGAACAACAGCAGATCTGTGGGCCCTCATAACTTGTTAACGGTGGGCGTCACTCTCTCTTCTTTTTTGTGGTGGGGTCCTCTCGACCTTTGGCTCTTATTCATTTTGTGGATCATGCCTTAATATGGTCTCTCCAAATGGATGGACGGTGTAGATACAAAACACACATCACCATGTGGCCCACAAAACTTAGAGACGTCACTTCAGAAGGAGCAGCGTGCGTCCGAAAAAGCTGCCGCGAGTCTTCTCTGCGGGAGAGAGTCTCCTGCTGCACGGCTGCTGAATCCCAATCGTATTTTGTATCTAACGACTCTCATGAGAGCTCGTATTTTAGTTCCGTGTGGCATGGTGTGCAGGAGACCGGGACTATATATATATATATATATATATATATATATATATATATATGTGTGTGTGTGTGTGTGTGTGTGTGTGTGTGTGTGTGTGTGTGTGTGTGTGTGTGTGTGTGTGTGTGTGTGTATGTGTGTGTGTCTGAATGGGCAACACTCCAAAATTTGAACGGTCTATATGAAGCAGCACCTCATGAAACCCCTTGGGCCCGAATTTTACTTTGATCAAAAACTTTGGTGGGCCATGAAAAATGAAAGCAGTTTCCTTCCTTGATTTGCGTTTCTCTTTGGTACGGCCCACCAGAATTTTAAATTAGGGTGAAATTTTGTAAATTAGAGTTTCATGGGATTCCGCATCACATGGACCGTTCGGATTAGACGCCCATGACATGTGTGCAAATGTGCACATGTGTGGAGGTGAGCATGACTCTACCCTTTCTTTTTCTTTTCTTTTTTTTTTTTTTTTTGAAGAAAGGTGGACATTTTCCACGAAATTTCATTGATGAAACATGAATTACAACCTTTCCAGCGGGTTCAGACAAAAAGAAATGGACCTCACCTATCATATACCAAGAAAAGGAAGGCTATACAAAGAAGCTAGCTAACAAAGAAAGAAGCAGGAGTACCAAGTATAGAGAAACTGGAAACATTCAGCAAGGGAAGGACCATCTACTGAAGAGCAGGGGACCAGCAACACTATAAAACAGGGGCCACTCAGCTGCTCGGCTCAGCACCAGCCGATCCCTCCCTGATGGACTGGAGGGAGCGCACACACACACACACACATATATATATATATATATATATATATATATATATATATATATATATATATATATATATATATGGTTTCATGTCCAGTTGGACCACAAGATATGATCCACCCAATGAATAACTTTCAACTTATCAAGTGAACAGGACATCCAATAGGATTGGCCTACCATGAGTATCATCAACTAGTGCAAAAATGAGTCCCATCTATTCTTCAAATGAATCACGCTTAGAAAACAACGTCTAACCATTGATAAATAGCGGGATAGAAGATCACCCGATGAAAGAAGATAATTTTTGCATAAGAAAATCGTCATGATATGACCAACCTATTGCAGAGATTAAATAAAGCAAGTACATGAAAGGTTACAAGTTATCTCTGCACTGTAACTTGACCCTTTGTGAGACCAAAGAGGTTGGAGGCTTGGAGGCTCAGGTAGGTCCCGACCTAATGCTTGTGTGAAAGTCACTCTGACTGCTAGGTGCGTGCCCAAGGCAAAAAATCAGCCTCATCCCTTCATCTAGGTGGACCACATGATTGAAAATAATATAAAAAGTAACACACCCTCAAAACTATATATTACTCTTCGTTTTACCAGCTTGAATATCAAATGGACCTAATTTTTTGTCACAGGTCTATATTTCAATGTATCATCTAATGGTCAGAGTGATTTTCAAATTATCATCACGGTGGGCCTAAAAAAAGTGAAGGGTGGACACCACACTCCCAACTGCTTCCTTTATTGTGCTAATCTCAAGTCAGCCCGACTTTTGGCGCTAGACCTCACTTGAGATGAACATCTCGTTGTCAGAGTAGGTTTCTTTTTTTTTTGAACATCTCATTGGCAGAGTAGATTTCACGTAAACATCATATCAGGCAATGTAAAGATCAAGGGTGAGCATCCCTGGCCCCAACTATTTCCCTTAAGTATGGTCACTGGAATAATTATCAAATGATTTTTGAATCTTAGCCCTAAGATGGGCTGATGCATCTGTTCATTGGAGTGGATTTCACGTAAACATTACAATGGGCCCTTTTACATACATACATCGCACGCATGACCAAAAAAATTAAAAGGAAATGGACGAAATTGTTACCTTGATCGATGTACCCAATAGATCCGTTCATCCCAATTGAGCTAGTATTAGCAACTTCAGATAAGAATCTGGCTAGGCCGAAATCACCCACGTGAGCAATCATGTCATCATCAAGAAGAATGTTGTTCGGTTTCAGATCTCGGTGAATGATTGATGTTTGGCAATCATTATGTAGATAATCTAGTGCAGAAGCCATATCTGTTGGCTGTATAAGCCCGAGCTTTTCTTTGCTTCAAAATAATAAAATTTTCTTGGCTTTACAAAGCCTTAGCACAACTCAGAAATCTGATGCAGAAAGAAGGAAGAAAGAAAGAAGAAAAACAGAATTTTTATTCTCTTAAACGGTTTTGCTGCTGCAAACTTCTCATTGCTATTGACTTACTTGCTTTGCTTGCTCCAACCGGATACACAAGATGCTCATTTATAGGCATTTGAATGTAATGTGAAAAGACAAAACTGCCCCTACTACGAGCTTCCAACATTAACTATTCTTAGAAACTACACAACATTTCATCTTCCAAAAGCATCTTCATGGAAAGTGTTGCTGTGCTTTGGAAGATGAACCGTCACAGTTAATTATTGGGCTTTGGTTTACAATTCCAACACTCCCCTTCGAACCAAAACCAGCTTCATTCCGAACATCGTTCTTAGTCGTTTGAATGCATCTGTCAGCAATGCCTTTCTAAAAATATCCGCCGCTTGTTCCGTAGTATGACAATACTCTAATTTCATCATTTTCTGCTTCGCATGATCTCTGAAAAGGCCAAGCTATATGTCCTGGAGGGGGGGTGAATGGGACTGCACCAAATTAAAATTTAACAGCAGAAAATAAGAAATAGGATAGCCAACAAAATAAAGAAAACAAACCACAATACAGGAATGTAAAGCAACCTCAAAATAAAGAGCTTGATACTAATGTTGTTCTAAGGACAACCTTTGCACCATAAAAACCAAGGGTTTATGGCAGGACAACTTTACTAGAACAAATTGAATATCAAAACTCAAACAGAAAGGAAATAAAGAAAATAACAAGAAATAAATTCTAAACTATTACAACATTCTCCACTTTGCTTGAAATGTAAATATTACAACATTCACATCCCCATATACATCCCACAAATCTGAATGATTAAAGATATAGAAATTAAAAAAACATTCAAATTACAAAATACACCGATATATAGTGGTTCGCCGTTGTGTTCACCAACTGTTAAACAACAGCCACACAGCTTGTTACTCCACTCATAATATCCTCACACAGGGGATATAAGCATTCACTATCAAAATAGGTTTCACAGGTTCATCTAAAACCTTCACAATTGTGTCTTTTTAACTTGGGCTTACATAATCCAAAAATCTACACTTTCTGAGTTTTCTGGCTCTCCTCAGATAACCAACACAATGAGATTTTTCTGGCGAATCTCAAACAAAAACCAAAATAATGGAATTTACAATAAATGTAAAATACCTGGATTTCTTCTTTTGTAGTAGCCCGGTAGAACCAATCAGAGTAGAAGTTCGAATCAACGTTCAATGTCCAATACTCACTTAAGAAATGGTTCTAGATTCTAATTGATTTTAAATTAAACCAAATTGGGCGTAACTCTATTTGATTTTGATTCCAAGGAGAACGAATACAGTAATTCCTCTTTTTCAAATAAGATTGGAATATAGGAATAAAATCAAATATAAATAAGCTAACAAAAAAAAATATTAAATATGAACAGAGTAGCTTAAAATGAATACTAACTTATCTCTTAGTGAAGGTTTGAATTTTCTCAATTTAATCGATGTAAAACTCTGAAATTCGTGCTCAATTTATAGTTACAGAAATCGCTTCTACGACTGGTCGTGTGGCCACCACGACTGGTCGTATGATAAACTGCTTTTTTGAATTTTTAAGCGCGATATGGAAAAATCGTTCTACGACTGGTCTTAGGGTGTCTACGACTGGTCGTGGACCACCTACGACTGGTCGTAGTAGACCCAGGACTAGTCGTAGACAACCAGGTTTGGTTGTTGGAGTTTGAGTTGTAGTTCTAGGACTGGTCGAAGAACGAGTCGTGACATCCCTACGACCGGTCGAACAGTCTACAGGACTGGCCGTAGAATAACTAAAAATTTTCAAAAATCTTCAACAATTTAGGACTGGTCGTGGAATTTCTTGGACTGGTCGAACCAGGTCTAGGACTAGTTGAACAAGGTCCAGGACTAGTCCTAGAACAGACCAAATTCATATAAATAGATTCATCTTGAATTATGTATACAAAATGACCTACCCTAAGGTCAAACTAAGGTCTATCATATCTGGGACATGAAGTATGAACATTGAACTTCATTCTTTCAGATGATGGTTAACCTTTGAAGCTTGAGATCTCTACTTGATGTAGCTTAATCTTGAGATCTTCTACAGCTTGAATTTAAACTCCAACTTGAGTTGCACTTTATTCTTAAAATGCACTTGAGTCTTGAACAAACACTCTTCTTATCGATGTAGCTCTAAACATTGATGCTTAGAGAAGAGGACAAAATACATAACCTTGCATTTCTTGAAGCAGAGCACTGTACATGTCTTGAACCATTGTGATGCAGTGTCTTGATCATATCAACATACAAATACAAGACACAGATAGAGATTTTGGCACCACAAAATTTGACAATCAAAGGATCATGAGACCATAGCACTTACAATCTCCCCTTTTGTCAAATATGTGACAAAACATACTCCAATAATCCAATAAGAGAAGCAGTTAAAGTTAAACCAGTTGTTTAAGAGAAGCAGTTAAAGTTAAACCAGTTGGTTAAGAGAACCAGTTAAAGTTAAACCAGTTGTTTAAGAGAACCAGTTAAAGTTGCACCAGTTGTTTAAGAGAACCAGTTAAAGTTAAACCAGTTGTCATTAAGTAGCACAAACTCATTATTTATATACTCCCCCTGAGTAGCAGCACACATCCAAAATATAACAACTCATATCCATAAGCAATCAAACCTTCTCCCTCTTTTTGTCACAATATGACAAAGGAAGCAACAATATAAAGGATAATAACTAATAGAAGGAGTAAGTCGACAATATATAAGTAAATAAAAGGTCACAAACCATTTACTAGAATAACTAAAAAGTTATTAAACCACAGAGAGTGCACAATCTAACATAAGTATGAAAGTTATTACATACCAAGGATGAAAACACTCATTCAGATCCTGAAGAAGGAGCAGGAATGGTAGGATCAAGATTATGCATTCCCTTGTTCAAGCGCCTAAGATACTTGCGCATATATTTAAACTGAAGATCATAAGCAATATTCATATTCTTTACCTTCTCCTCTAAAGCATGAAGACGAGCATCAAACTTAGATGGCTCAAAGTCCGGATCATTTCCAGAATCTGATTCAAGTTCATCGAAAATATCATCCATATCCACATCGTCAGGAGGAAGATCACTAGCTTCTTCATCCCCAGCCTCAGTTCTACCAACATCCACTTGGCCACGAGCCAATTCCAATTTCATTTTGTTAATATTCGAATTGTTAAAAATAAGATGATGGATGAGAGCTTCTCCGATAGGCATAGCCACAAGCATGTGATTAACTAAAACAGTCAAGAGATAGGCAAAAGGAATATCACTATGACCTGGATGGAGACGAAACTGAATAATGGAATGACATATCAAAGTCCGGATCATTTCCAGAATCTGATTCAAGTTCATCGAAAATATCATCCATATCCACATCGTCAGGAGGAAGATCACCAGCTTCTTCATCCCCAGCCTCAGTTCTACCAACATCCACTTGGCCACGAGCCAATTCCAATTTCATTTTGTTAATATTCGAATTGTTAAAAATAAGATGATGGATGAGAGCTTCTCCGATAGGCATAGCCACAAGCATGTGATTAACTAAAACAGTCAAGAGATAGGCAAAAGGAATATCACTATGACCTGGATGGAGACGAAACTGAATAATGGAATGACATATCAATTTCATTTTACGTGTTATTGCTTGGATCAAATCCACCTGCCAGGCGTATTCCACTTGGCCGTGCCACTCATCTGCTGAATGTAAGGTGTTGATTTCTCTTGGTATTGTCCTCCCTACCACGCCCACCTATCTCCCAGTCTTGGTTAAATGGATCTTCCCTGTGGGGGATTGTTTCAAACTCAATGTGGATGGAGCAAGCAGGGGTAACCCGGGCAGCTCTGGGGGTGGTGGTATCTGCCGTGGGCAGAAAGCTATTTTCCACTTCGCATTTGCTTTCGGGTATGGCCACGGCTCCAACAATGTGGCTGAACTCAGAGCCATTTGGGATGGCCTGCTGTTGTGTCGGCAGCGAGGTTTTCTTATTCTTCAAGTGGAGTCCGACTCGAAGCTCATCGTGGGCATGCTGAATGGTTTTAGCCAGCCGAGTGCCAGGTGGAACTATTGGCAGCGGATCCACGATTTATGTAGGGGTGCCCAGGTCTCATTCTCCCACGTTTTCAGGGAAGCGAATGGTGCAGCGGATGGTCTGGCTAAACTGGCGAGCTCCACTCAGGCCCACACGATCTTCGCCTCGACCGCTGCTCTCCCTCAATCCGTGAGGGGTTCGGTCCTCCTTGATAGAGCTGGGCTCGGGGCCATCGAGCACGACCATTGAGTTGGGTGGATTAGCTTCGCTCCGTTTTCTTTTTTTGGTGTTTTGTTCTTTCCTTTTGTGCAGCTCCTGCGCTTCTTCTGGCGGCCCACGTCTTTTTGTTGGGGCCCGCCTCGTAGGTTGTAAATCAGGTCTGTCTATGTCCCTTTATATAGGATAGGTGTGGTCTGTTCTCCTTTTGTTCGGACTCACCCGAAAGGTTGTATTTTGCTGTGATTAATGAATTCAGTGGTATCAGTCCACTTTTCTTAAAAAAAAAAAAAAAAAAAAAAAAAAAAAAAAAAGGAAGGAAGGCAAACTTGAGAACCAGAAATGAGAGAATGCAACACACGAACCATAAAGGCAGTTAATTCAGTCTTATTACCAGAGCGAGGATACAGGTTAGAAATAAAAATCCTGTGACGAACTCTGTATTTGGGTAACAAGTACCTTGCGGAGAGCGCATTCCCTTTATGAGTCCATTGCACATTCAGATTACACAAATCTCTGGTTAGCCTCTGCTTTTCAGATTCTGAGGGTTTTTCAGATAAATTATGAATGGGAATACCCTCCTCATTAACAGGTATATCCATTAACCCTGCAATCAGATGGCCTTTAACTTCAAATAGACTTTCTCTAGTATCAATTTTAAAAGTTAAATTCTCAAAAGAGAACTCTGAGATACATGCAAACATGGCCTGTGCAATAGATTGGTATGCAGGCCCACCCCAATGTAAAATGTTATCCCATCCTACAGCTTGGAGTAGAGGTAGAATACCAAAAGGAGCAAAATGTTCAATACAGACAGATCGTTCAACAATGACATTGCGCATACGCAAATCTCGTACATCAGATGGATTATCCTCAGGTGAACGAAGATAGCGCCTAGAGAGAGGAGCTGATATAGAAGAAGATGGACCACAGGAAGTTTTCATTTTTCCTCTAACATCCATTATCAATATAAAAATCAAAGGATCAAGAAGATACTAAAGATGTGAAAAAGGGGTTTTACTAGATCAGATTTTTCAAGAAAATGCCCCAAAATTGTAATGATCTCAAAATAGATTACTCCAAGAGTGAAAATGAAGTAATAAGAACTAGAATATATAAGAGAAATACAAATGATGCACTAATCTTGAAGATATAGGAAGGTGGGTACGACTAGTCGTGCCTCGGATCGATGGAGAGGAAAAAGAAAATGAAGAAGATGAGATTTTCCCCAAATTTAAAAGATTCCAATGCGATACATGACTGGTTGAGGACCGTTCTCGACCAGTCGTACCACGACTAGTCGAGAATTTCCTCGACTGGTCGTGTCTATAAAAACAGGCAAATTTCAAAAAATTAAAATTTTAAATCAACCAATTATCATATATATACACACACACACACACACACACACACATTATGATACAAATATGCATGAATAATCAATTTAAAATGCATATTCCGAGATCAAATTTCAATTTATTAAACCTGCTTTTGTCGAGTGGTTTAGTGAAAATGTCGGCAAGTTGAGTCTCGGTAGGTATATATTCCAGGGATATTATTTTATCTTCCACTAATTCACGAATATAGTGTACCTAATGTCAATGTGCTTGGTATGTAAATGCTAGATTGAGTTTTTTGATATATTTATAGTACTGAAATTATCACAATATAATATTATTGATTCCTATGCAATTCCATAATCGTTTAACATATGTTTCATCCAAACAAGCTGAGTACAAGCATTTCCTGCAGCAATGTATTCAGCTTCAGCAGTTGAAAGCGATATAGAACTTTGCTTCTTGCTAAACCAAGAAACCAAACAGTTTTCAATATAAAAACAACCACCACTGGTTGATTTTCTTTCATCAATATTTCCAGCCCAATCAGCATCTGAGTACCCAACCAATTGAACACTAATATTAAATGGATACCAGAGACCCATTTTAGCAGAACTTATGACATATCGGATAATCCGCTTGACAACAGATAGATGTGACTCTTTAGGATCAGACTGATATCTAGAGCAAATCCCAACACTTAAAGCAATATCAGGTCTACTAGCAGTTAAGTAAAGTAGACTACCAATCATACTACGATATAATTTAGGATCTATATTTTTACCTATAGAGTCCTTTGAGAGTCTTAAAGTTGTACTCATAGGAGTATCAAAATTCTTACAATTCTCAAATCCAAACTTTTTTATTAAGTTCAGAGCATATTTTGTTTGAGAAATGAAAATATCATCTGGTTGTTGTTTTACTTGCAACCGAAGGAAATAATTTAATTCCCCAACCATGCTTGTCACGCCCTAAATTCGGAAAACGGGCTCACAAAATTTTCGATCACCGAATCCGGTGCCGACAGCCTCCGTAGTACCCCACTCTCGGCTCCCAACGCCTATACGCCAGATTCCGATCTTGAGATCCTATAAGGAGGATTTTCAGTATGAAATTTTTTTTTATAATGGAGCATAACCACAAACATAACCAAGTCATAAAATAAAATCACCACATATCCACTATATTGAAAACTTTAAGTACAATGTGGAAAGGAAAATACAGGGTGATTAAAAAGCTCCAAAATGATCAGAGGCGCGCTCTTGCCTCAGCGCTGCTGCTGTTCAACTCATCTGCACGCAACGGTCGTGCATAAACTTATACAAGCTTAGAGGGTGTTGTACATGTGTGTGCAAGGTGAGTGCCAAGTATACAATATTAGAGTAATGCAAAAATATGCGATAAGTCCATGAATACAACCAGCTGTACCAAGGCTATGTGATGCAAGGCATGAATGCTATCGGCCATACCAAGGTCATGCGATATGAGGCCTATGTAGCCAAATGTCATATGCGAGATGCAAAGCAAGCGTGCTAGTACTCATCATGTACACATATCAGTATAGTTCATCTCTGGATATCACCGAGGTCTAATACACCTCACACTGACTGCCTCTTCCCTAGCTGCACAGTCAAGCAAGTGGAAGAGACCACACTATCTACCTGACCAGTAGTCTGCCAACACCTACCCGGCTCATCGATAGTGGACTCATTTGTGAGCTGGTCAAACTCATCCTAGCTTATAGCCCCCTCACTCGGGCGGATAAGGCCACACTCCCTTCCAATCGACCACGACACAGTGGGAGACGTGGCCTACTAGTATTCGGCTCTCAGGCGCTCTTGTATCTACTCAGTCTAGACGTTGGAGCATTTCCTGGTACCAAAAAAGTTCTGAGATTTTCACCCAAGGACATCCTAAGTGCTCACAATACTAGAGCCAATATTTTCGGTATCCGATACGACCATTCACGATGAGCCTGTGGAGGCCACGACCTTGATGTCGCTAGGGCGTGCAGTGATCATGACACATAAATACGAGATGCATGGATCACACCGTCAAATCATGCAGCAATCCAACGCATATCACGCTATCATGTGAGGCACTCCGTCTCATAAGGAGTCCTGTAAATGTTTCAGCCCAACGACTTATGCTATGATCATACATCCCTCATATCAAGCATCCATATGATGCATATGGGCGTGAATCATGGAGTTATACTAAGCATGTTATAAAGTGATGAATTGTTAACAAGTATGGACCTATCAATGGGCCTTAAGGAGAGTTACAATGCAGACATTTAACCAACATTGTAATTATAATGCGGGCGTCAAACCACCATTGTTCCCTAGGCACGGGCTGCCATAAATATCATTACATAAACCATGGGAAATCACACATTGCAATGAACCTATATACATCTCTTTGGCCTAGACCCATAGTCCTTAGATACATCAAATGGGCCGCCTCATATGGGCCTTATATAAATCAAGTGGGCCGCATCAATGGGCCTCATGTACATTGCAATGGGCCATATCCCATGGGCCTTTGAAAACATCACAATGGGCCTCGTAACATGGGTCTCATATATATCAAAGTAGGCCTCGACAACGGGCCACAAATACATCGAATGGGCCTAATCACATGGGCCTTATATACATCAAGGTGGGCCTCAACAATGGGCTATAAAGACATTAAGATGGGCCCACATTACATGGGCCTTATGTATGTCAAATGGGCCATAACAATGGGCCACACTCAAATACAAGTGGTGATAATGATTTCCATCATTAAAATTCCTAAGGCCCACCATAACATGTATTTCCCATTCAACCTGTTCCTAAGTTAACATAGGGATAGATGAAGTGGAACGAATATCAGCTTAATAGGAAACTATTATGGCTCCTTAGAAATTTGAACGGTGGACGTCATTGTCCACTACCTTAGATGGTGGGGTCCACTTGAACTTTAGATCTGACTTATTTTTAGTCTTAAGCTTGTAAGGCAAGCTTGCCAAATGGTTGAACAGTTTGGATGCAACACAAGCATCATGGTGGGGCCCATGAAAGCCCACCATCGGGTATATTACATAATATAATATATATATATATACAATAATATATACACACACACACACACACACACGCATAGCCCCACACGTACACACGCACACACACGCACACCCACCGTCCACTGGACGGTGGGGATAGAACAAATACATCACTGTGGGCTCCACTGTAACACGTATATCGTGTGGGTCCCACGTGGGGCCCACCATTATTTTATATGTAATCCAGCCCGTCCATAAGGTCACGTAGACCTAGATGAAGGGTTAAAACAAATTTCATCTTGATCCAAAACTTCTGTAGACCCAAAAAGGGTTTCAAAGGCAGACGGTCAGCCCCACTATTTTCCTGTGATGTGGGCCACCTGAGTTTTGGATTGGCCTGATTTTTGGAGGGGGGGGCCACTTCAAGAAGTAGCCCACCTAATGAACGGGTTGGATGATGAACAAACATAATGGTGGGGCCCATGGCTAGGGCGTGGGACCTCGCTTCTTCTTCCGCACGTCTGCGTAAGCGTAGTGTGCGCCGCTCGCACCTGCAGCGGCAGACGGCCCCGCTCCTACTTGGATCAGCTTCAATTTTTGGCTCAACGCCTAAAATGATCCAGGGAATGAGATGGACAGCGTGGATCAGATCAATGCAACAAGGTGGGGCTTGTGTGAGCGGTTCCCTCCAAGTTCTAAATCAAATTGATATTTTTGTTTTCATTTCAGCGTCCAGCGTCAAGGACGCTGGACGGTTTGGGCGCACACATATCTAAGGTGGGCCCTGCTCAGGTGGGCCACCAAATGGCTAGGTGGTGTGGGTACAACATATATATAAGCGGGCCCCACCTACAAATCACTTGGATCAAATACATGCTTTATGGCGGGGTCCCTTTGGGTGGGCCACATGGACATATCATCACATAAAAAGGAAGAGAGAGAGAGAGAGAGAGAGAGAGAGAGAGAAAGAGAGAGAGAGAGAGACGGGACACGCATGATGGAGCGCTCCGCCACTATGAGCCCTCCCTTACAAGCAATCATACATCGAGTGGGTCCTATTGCATGTGGGCCTACCAAATCAAGAATTAACAGTGGAGATCCCTTCTCCACTAAAAATGAAAGGTCTAGATGACCTCATTCAACTAAGAAAGTAAACATCATGATGGGGTCTATGGAGATTAGCCCCATCATGGAATGATCATGAGAATCAAGGTAAGCCATCGGCCACACCTAGGGTCTAAAGTGAGATCCACACCATTGATCGGTAGGCCTCACTTGGCCCATCATAAAAATATGAAAACTAGCTTATAGGAGCACCCACCGTTCGATCTTCTCGGTCCGTTGGAACGCCGGTCTCCTTGTGCTTCACTTTGATGGAGAGGGTGGGAGTTAAATGGCTAGGATTGAGGATTTTTAGGAGAGGAAGGTGGGCCACACACTCACTTTTCTCTCTTGAGAAAGGCTTGGATGTGAGCTCATTTGCGTGCTTGGAAAATGTGTTGAGAAAGAGAGAGAGAGAGGGTTGTAAGGGAGAGGGAGTGATGGGTGATGGAGTGATGGATGTGAGGTGAGTGATGGGTGAGGTGAGAGATAGGTTGACTTTGGTGGTTGCTTAACTTGTAGAGAAAGAAAGCATTAGTTGCTTTTGTACTTGACATGAAGTGATTGATTGATGGATTAATTGATTGATTGATGGGACATGTTGTAGAGATTCTCTTGGGATTACAACGCGCGGTGTTTTCTTCGAAATACACACCGGCCCGCATCTTCTGGTCAGGGTATCGGATTGGTGCGTAAGATGCGGCGTTGGAATTGCAACGATGGTGCGGTCGCAATGATACAAGTTTCGGATTAAGCCGACTCAAATCTATAAGATACGACTTAGGGTCGCGCGCAAACGTCGATTATCGGTCACAGGTTGCCGGACTTCGACGGGAAGGATCGCAGGAGTCGACGGAACAGTACTAACTAGGATACGGGTTTTACAATGCTCATTTCGAACTTAGATTTCATCAAATCTGCAAACTCAACAGTCATGTTAGTACAAGTTGATCTATAAATAATATCATCAACATAGATCTGAACCATTAAGATATCATCGTTATATTTCTTGACAAAAAGCGTCTTATCGACACTACCCATTTAAAAATTATGACTTAGTAAAAACTTAGTCAATTTTTCGTACCATGCCCTGGGAGCTTGTTTTAGACCATATAAAGTTTTTTTAAGACGGTATACATGATCAGTAAACTTAGGGTCTTCAAACCCTATAGGTTGTTTAACAAATACTTCTTCATATAGGTCACCATTCAAAAAAGTACTCTTTACATCCATTTGATAAATTTTAAATTTTCTAAAGCATGCAATGGATATAAAAAGTTTGATTGATTCAAGGCGAGCAACTGGGGTAAAGGTTTCATCGTAATCAATGCCTTCTATTTGAGCATACCCTTGTACAACCAGTCTTGCCTTGTTTCGAATTATATTACCAAGTTCATCAGACTTATTTTTGAAAATTCACTTAGTTCCTATAATATGTTTATCTTTAGGTCTAGGAACAAGATACCAAACATCATTTCGAATAAACTGATTAAGTTCTTCCTGCATAGCTACTATCAAGTTTTCATCAGAAAGATCTTCTTTTACGTTTACCGGTTTAATCTGGGATGTAAAGCACACGTAATTACATATGTCTTCTAGTTGTCTACGAGTGCGCACACCAGTGAGAGGGTTACTAAGAATTTGAGCGGTTAGATGATCTTTAACAGTCCTTAATTCAGAATTGTTTTGACTTGATGAAGTATTAATGGGTTTGTCAATTAGAATAATTTCATCATTATCTGAACTTGGGGCAGGTGTATTCAAATGATCGTCTATGACCACATTAATTGATTCTTGAATAACACCGGTCCTTTTGTTTAGTACACGATATGTGCGACTGTTTAAAGAGTATCCTAAAAAGATTCCTTCGTCACTTTTTATGTCAAACTTCCCCAGATTTTCACGGTTATGCAAAATATAGCACTTGCTACCAAAAACTCGAAAGTATTTGATAGTAGGTTTTTTATCAAACCACATTTCATAAGCGATTTTCTTATTAGATTTACATATATAAACCCGATTAATAACATAGCAGGCAGTATTCACTGCTTCGGCCCAAAGATTTTTAGGGAGCTTCATACTATTCAACATTATAGTTCCCATTTCTTGAAGCACTCTATTTTTTCTTTCCACAATTCCATTCTGTTGAGGAGTTTTGGGTGCGAGAAATTCATGCGATATTCCCTGATCATTACAGAATTTCTCAAAACTGCTATTCTCGAACTTAGATCTATGATCACTACGGATCTTACAAACTTGAGAACCTTTTCAGTTTGGATCCGTTTGAGAATCCTTTTAACTTCATCAAGGGTTTCTGATTTATCTTTTAAGAAGGTTACCCAAGTGAATCTAGAAAAATCATCCACGATTACCGAGATGTATTTTTTGTCACCTCGACTCTCTATCCTGGTAGGTCCTATAAGATCCATATGGAGAAGCTCGAGTGGTCTTGATATGGCATTGGAGTTCACCTTTTTATGAGAGCTCCTTGTTTGCTTGCCATACTGGCATTCACCACATATCTTGTCTACATTTTGTAATTTAGGTAGATCTCTTATTAATTCTCCCTTGATCAATTTGTATAAATTACCGTAGTGTATATGTCCAAGGCGTTTATGCCATAATTCTGTTTCATCGGTATGGACTATGTTACACGATTGATTAGATGAGCTACCATCGCTTACAATATAGTAGTTTTCAGAAGTCCTGCGACCAATTAATATTACAGAACCCTTTTTATTCAAGATTTCATAACCTTTATTAAAAAATTTCACACTATGATTGTTATCGCATATTTGAAATATGCTTAACAGGTTGTGTTTTAACCCCTCAACATATAAAACATTCATAAATAAGGGGAGGTTATAGAGTTGAACCATACCTTGGCCAATAATATTGCAGTTGCTACCATCACCAAATGTGACTGACCCATCAGTTATATCTTTAAGATCGGTGAATAAAGCCTTGTCGCCTGTCATATGCCTGGAGCATCCACTGTCTAAGTACCACTTCGAATGGCTTGTAGCTTTGAAAGCAGTGTGGGCAACCAAGCAAGTAACTTTAGGAACCCATTTTATTACTGTTTTGGGTTTAGGAGTATAGTTGGTCTTCTTGTATTTGTGATTTTTGTATGAGTGACCCACTGAGTTAGATTTTAAGAGCTCCTTAAGCAAATCAACAATTTTTTCAGCTAAAGGGTTTTGGTTTTGATTTTTGTAATTGATATGGTTACCTCTGGTTTTGAAAGATTGAAAAGTTTTAACATTTTTAGAAAACTTTTGACTTGAACTTTTCTCTTTTGAGTTAGAGGATTCTCCTTTAACAAACTTGGGAGGAGTATTCTTCTGTTTAGGAGGAATATTTTTATCGCAGCTCAAACCGGATTGGTCGCTACATTTTCTTGATCCAGTAAAAGTTTTTCTAATATTGGATCACCTTGGGCATACCTCCATGTATCCTTTAAACTCAAAAGGGAAGAGACTTCAAGTTTAAGTTTATCATTTTCAGATTTCAGATTTTCAATAAGGGTGGTTTTGAAATCTAAATCACATTTGCATTTTTCAAAACAATCTGAAAGATGAGATTTTTCTAAAACAAGAGACTCAAATCTTTTTCTAAGTCCTGAAAACCTTTCTTTTTGAAGTTTTAGTTTTATGGCAATTTTACAACTTTCCTTGTACAGGGCATTATAGGCATCTTAAAGATCTTCTTCATTATCTTGATCACTATTCAGATTTTCTTCAATGGTTGAATCATCATGATCTGAGAAAGTGAACTTGGCTAGAGTCATAAGGGCCTTAACTTCATTGCCCGACTCGGTTTCAGAATCTTCTGATTCAGAAGAGGCTTCAGTGCCAGAAGATTCATCCCAAGTAGCTAACATTCATTTCTTTTTAAGTTTGTCCTTTTTAAGATACTTGTTTGCTAGATGCCCATATTCTTGGCAGTTGTAACATTGACTATCTTTCAAAGAATTTCAAGATTTAGATCTTTTCTTATCATTTGATTTTTGAAAATCAACCCTCTTTTTACTTTTGAAAATCTTGTAAAACTTTTTCGCTAAAAGAGCCATATCGTCTTCAAAATTTTCAAAATTAGAATTTTCATGAGAAATACATTTGGAAGACTTAAGGGCTATTAATTTACCTTTAGGAGCTTTAAAAGTTAACTTGTAGGTTTGTAAAGACCCAACCAACTCTTCTACCCTCATATTGTCTATATCACGAAGTTCCTGGATCGCAGTTACTTTAGAATTGAACCGTTCAGGTAGTGAGCTTAGTATCTTTGCACACACTTTACTTTCCGGGATTTTATCGCCAAGACCCCACATAGAGTTTACAATGTCATTTAATCCAGTGTAGAAGTCCATAAACATTTCATTTTCCTCCATATGAATTTCTTCAAATTTGGTTGTGAGGAGTTGGACTTTAGATTTTTTGACAATCGAAGTACCCTCGTGTGTCACTTTTAATATATCCCAAGCTTGCTTTGCAGTATCACAGGATATGATTCTTTTGAACTCATCTGGTGATAGTGCGTAAGTGATTGCATTTAGTGCTTTTGCATTGGCACTCCTCTCACTTTTCTGAAGTGTGGTCCAAGAAGTATAAGGTGTTACTCTCATTGGTTTTGATCTATTGATACCAGTTACTTTAATGGTAGGAGGGATCCATTCAGTTACTGTGGCAAGCCACACACTTTCATCCATGGATTTAAGGAAAATCCTCATCCTGGCTTTCCAATAGGCATAGTTGGAGCCATCAAAGGGTGGAGGCCTAGTAACTGAAAGGCTATCAAAATTTGACATCTTATATATAACTTAGATCGCTAGCTTAGGAAATGAATCCAAAAATAAAGCAATTAAAACTAGCTATTAGGCTTTGATACCACTTGAAAAAGCCAAGCTATATGTCCTAGAGGGGGGTGAATAGGACTGTGCCAAATTAAAATTTAATAGCGAAAAATAAGAAATGGGATAGCCAACAAAATAAAAATAAAAAAAAAACAAACCACAATACATGAATGTAAAGCAACCTCAAAATAAAGAGCTTAACACTATGTTGTTCTAAGGACAACCTTTGCACTATAAAAACCAAGAGTTTATGGCAAGACAACCTTACTAGAACAAATTGAATATCAAAACTCAAATAGAAAAGAAATAAAGAAAATAGCAAGAAATAAATTTTAAACTATTACAACATTCCCCACTTTGCTTGAAATGTAAATATTACAACATTCACATCCACATATACATTCCACAAATCTGAATGATTAAAGATATAGAAATTAAAAGAACATTCAAATCACAAAACACACCGATATATAGTGGTTCGCCTGTGTGTTCACCAACTGTTAAACAACAGCCACACAGCTTGCTACTCCACTCCTAATATCCTCGCAGAGGGGATATCAGCGTTCACTATCAAAATAGGTTTCACAAGTTCACCTAAAACCTTCACAATTGTGTCTTTTTAACTTGGGCTTACACAATCCAAAAACCCACACTTTCTGAGTTTTCTAGATCTCCTCAGACAACTAACACAATGAGATTTTTTTGGCGAATCTCAAACAAAAACCAAAATAATGGAATTTACAATAAATGTAAAATACATGGATTTCTTCTTTTGTAGCAGCCCCGTAGAACCAATCAGAGTAGAAGTTCGAATCAACGTTCAATGTCCAATACTCACTTAAGAAATAGTTCTAGGTTCTAATTGATTTTAAATTAAACCAAATTGGGCATAGCTCTATTTGATTTTGATTCCAATGAGAAGGAATACAGCAATTCCTCTTTTTCAAATAAGTTTGGAATATAGGAATAAAATCAAATATAAATAAGCTAACAAAAAAAGAATATTAAATATGAACAGAGTGGCTTAAAGTGAACACTAACTTATCTCAAAGTGGAGGCTTGAATTTTCTCAATTTAATCGATGAAAAACTCTGAAATTCGTGCTCAATTTATAGTTGCGGAAATCGCGTCTACGACTGGTCTTGTGGCCACCATGACTGGTGGTAGGATAAACTGTTTTTTGAATTTTTAAGCGTGATCTGAAAAAACCATTCTACGACTGGTCTTAGGGTGTCTACGACTAGTTGTGGACCACTTACGACTGGTCGTAGCAGTCTAAGGACTGGTCGTAGACAACCAGGTTTGGTTGTTGGAGTTTAAGTCGTAGTTTTAGGACTGGTCGAAGGACGAGTCGTGACATCCCTACGACCGGTCGAACAGTATCCAGGACTAGCCGTGAAATAACCAAAAAATTCTGAAAATCTTCAACAACTTAGGACTGGTCGTGGAATTTCTTGGACTGGTCGAACCAGGCCTAGGACTAGTCGAACAAGGTCCAAGATTAGTCTTAGAACAAACCAAATTCATATAAATAGATTCATCTTGAATTATGTATACAAAATGACATATCCTAAGGTTAAACTAAGGTCTATCATACCTGGGACATGAAGTATGAACATTGAACTTCATTCTTTCAAATGATGGTTAACCTTTGAAGCTTGAGATCTCTACTTGATGTAGCTTAATCTTGAGATCTTCTACAGCTTGAATTTAAACTCCAACTTGAGTTCCACTTTATTCTTGAAATGCACTTGAGTCTTGAACAGATACTTTTCTTATTGATGTAGCTCTAAACATTGATGCTTACAGAAGATGACAAAATACATAACCTTGCATTTCTTGAAGCAGAGCACCGTACATGTCTTGAACCATTGTGATGCAGTGTCTTGATCATATTAACATACAAACACAAGACACAAATAGAGGTTTTGACACCACAAAATTTGACAATCAAAGGAGCATGAGACCATAACACTTACAATCTCTCAGAAAATAGTATCGGGTATCAATGTGTTTGCTTCTTCCATGCTGCACCGAATTTTTAGCTAGCTCGATTGCCAACTTGTTATCCACATATATGATTGTGGATTCTTCCTGCAGATGCCTTAGCTCCTTTATCAGGTTTCTCAACCAAATTCCCTCACAGACAGTGGATGATGCTGCCACTTACTCTGCTTCACATGTGGACAGGGCAACCACACTCTGCTTCTTCGAATTTCATGTGAAAGCAGTAGTTCCGAGATTGAATACATAGCCTGTGGTGCTCTTTCTTTCATCTTAGTCACCTTCCCAATCACTGTCTGAGTATCCATACAGTATTGCTTCATCATCATATGGATAGAAAAGACCAAATTCCATTGTTCCTTTGACGTACCTGAGGATTCTTTTTACGGCTAGCCAGTGTGATTCTTTTGATGCTTTCATGTACCTACTTAGAAGCCCAACACTTTAGACGATATCTGACCTTGTGATTGTGAGGTACCTTAGGCTTCCAATCAGACTCTTGAATATAGTCGAGTCAACGCTTCTTCCTTCTCCGTCCTTTGTCAGTTTTAAGCCCGTTACTACAGCCGTGTTTACAACATTGCAATTAGCCATCTTGAACTTTTTAAGCAATTCCTTGGCATACTTCTTTTGAGATATATAGATGCCACCATGTTGTTGCTTTACTTCAATGCCTAGAAAAAAGAACATCAGACCTCCGTCGGTCATCTCAAACTCCTTAAACATGGCCTTCTTGAATTGATCAAACATCGGTCTGCTGTTTCTTGTAAACAGCAAATCATCAACATACAAGCATGCTATAAGCATATTGCCATGATTATTCTTCTTGATGTAAACTGCATGCTCATATGAACTTTGGGCGAAGCCGTTCTCTTGAAGATAGTTGTCGATGCGTGCATTCCAAGCACGTGGAGCTTGTTTTAACCCATAGAGGGCTTTCTTCATCAGTTGATATACCATGTGTTCCTCCCCTTGCATAACAAAGCCTTCAGGCTGGTTAACATAGACATCTTCTTCCAGAATTTTATTCAGGAATGTAGATTTCACATCCAGTTGGTAGATCATCCAACTGTGATGAGCTGCAAAGGAGATAATCATCCTCACAGTGTCAAGGCTAGCAACAGGAGTGAAGACTTCTTCATAGTCCACCCCATACTTCTGTTTGTAGCCCTTTGCTACGAGCCTTGCCTTATAGCGATCGATCTCACCATTAGCATTTCGCTTGATCTTATACAGTCATTTGACGCCAATAGTTTTCTGGCTATTAGGGAGTGTAGTCAGCTCTCATGTGTCATTTGTCTTAATGGCACGAATTTCTTCTTTCATAGTAATTCTCCAACATTCTTCTTTTATAGCCTCCTGAAATATCAGAGGCTCATGATCTGCATACAGGCAGAAAAGATTGACCTCTTCGATTTGCTCATAGATGTCGCTTAAGCTTTTCATTTTTATAGGTGCCATGAGTGAGGATAAGCTGGCTAAATTTTGACTTGATGGAGTACTTTCAAGAGTGATGGAATGTACTTCTGGACTTCTGTGTACTGATGATGTGGCCACAGAAGGTGTTGCGGGCGTTTTCTCTTGACGGTCATGCCTTTCTTCATGTTCTTCTGTTTCGACTAGAATATCTTTGGTCGATTCTTTATCGTTCCATTTCCAAGCTTCTTCCTCACTAAAGACCACATTTCTACTCACCACTACTTTATTGGTTAGTGGATTGTAGAGCTTGTAGGCTTTAGATGCTTCACTGTAGCCGATGAAGATGCATTTTTCGCCTCGATCATCAAGCTTCCTTCTTTTTGCTTCTGGAACTTGAGTGTAGGCAACATACCCAAAGATCCTTAGGTGCGCCACGCTTAGTTTGTACCCACTCCATGCCTCCTGTGGTGTCATGTTTCTGACGCTCTTGGTTTGACACCGATTGAGAAGGTAGGCAGTACATGCAACTGCCTCCACCTAGAAGCTCTTTGGCAGGCCTTTCTTCTTCAGCATGGTCCTCGTCATGTCAAGGATGATGCGGTTCTTCCATTCCGCAATTCCATTCTGTTGTGGTGTGTAAGCTGCAGTATGTTGTCGCTTAATGTCATGTTCCCTGCAAAAATCTCGAAATGCATTTGAGGTGTACTCTCCACCTTTGTCAGATCTGAGTACTTTAATTTTGTGACCACTTTCAACTTCAACACGAGCTTTGAAAATTTTAAAGATAGTGAAAGCGGAAGATTTTTCTTTGATGCAATACACTCAAAGTCTTCTGCTGAAATCATCAATGAAGGTAATAAAGTATTTATTACCTCCAAGAGAGGGTGTTTCAAGTGGTACGCAAATATCAGTATGAACCAACTGAAGTGGTTCTTTTGCTCTTCTAGACACTCCACTTGGAAAGGAGTTCCTTTGTTACTTGCCGAGTGTGCAGGCCTCACACATATGTTCTGGAGCTTCAATAGCCGGTAAGCCATGCACCATGCTTGATGAGGATAAGAGTTTAAGGCCACTGAAATGAAGATGCTCAAAGTGAAGATGTCATTGCCATGAATCATTCTTCACGATTCCATAGAGACACTTCTCAGCCTTTGTGTTAATATGGAGCGGAAACATGCAATTCTTCGCCATTTGAACTTGAGCCACAAGTCTTCTGTGAGTATCTCTTATAGAGATAGAATAGTTCTCCATGTGTATGACATACTCCTTCTCAAGGAGTTGGCTGATACTGAGGATGTTATTTTTTATGTTTGGTACATAATACACATTAGAGATGTAATTTGTCTCACCATTCTTCTGATAGATTTTAACTTTTCCTTTGCCTATCACGGGTACCTTTGATAAGTCGCCAAAACTCACGTTGCCACAAACTCCTTCTATGAGTTCCACGAACAGTTCTTTGTTTCTACTCATGTGGTTGCTTGCACCCGTGTCGAGATACCACACATCTGGCCATTCACATGCCTTTTCTTATGCGAGGAGGAGTGTGGAGCCTTCTTGTTCATGGTGTGATGCTTCAGCATATTGGATCATTCATTTTGATCCACTTTGCTCCAACACTCAGAGGCATAATGGCCGAATTTCTTACAATTGTGGCATTAAACGTTCTTTGTGTTTCCACAACCACGTATGAACTGGCCTCTACCACTTCTTCTTCCACGGAAACTGGTAAACTTTTGTTGATTTTGTGGATGGCTTGGATGATATCCACGCCCTCTGCCTCTTACACGATTGCTAGTGCCACGATCCCCTCATTGTGTATGGCCATTTTTTGTTCATTTAAAGTCAACTTAGACTCTAAGGCATGTTCAAGTGTTGAACCAGCATTCTTTTGCATTCGTTGCTCATGCACTTGCAACGATCCTATCAGTTCTTCATTGGACAGTTTTTCTAAGTCCTTTGATTCTTCGATCGCCACAATCACATGCTCAAACTTGGTTATTAGAGATCGCAATGCCTTTTCCATGGCACGTATGTCTTCAACTTATTCAATATTTCTTTTTAAATTGTTAATAATAACAATTAGACATGAGATACTTTCACATTCTTTCATGTGCGCCGCTTCGAACTCGACTCTTAGTGTTTGAAGGTGAACCCGCTTCACTCGATCAACACCCTTGAAGATGGTGCCAAGGGTATCCCAAGCTTGCTTGCTTGATGTTGCTTCAGCAATCTTTTCAAAGGTTGATTCAACCAACCCTTGATAGAGGAGGAACAAAGCCTCGTTGTCTTTCTTCCTTTGATTTTTGAGAGCGGTCTTTTCTTCGTTGGTGAAGGTGGCTTCTTCCTCCATAGTGGGTTCTACATACCCATCAGTGACGATCTCATAGTTCTTGCAACCCAAACAACGCCTTCATTTGGATGCACCACCTTTCATAGTTGTCTTTTAACAACTTAGAAACTTGTGGCTGGATTGAGCTGGCCATCTTTTTATTTTTTAAAGAAGGAATGACTGATTTTTTTAAATGAAGGGAGAGAGAGATGAAATAGAAACAGATTTTTTTCTTAGCTAGATAAACTTTTGAAATCTAATTTTTTAATAGATTTTTTTAGCCGAAAAAAAAAAACCTTTTGAAATCTAATTTTTTTCTTTTTTGCTGAAAAACTGCTAAAATCTGATTATTATTTTTTTGGATAGATTTTTTTTCTTGAAATGTGATATTTTTTTTTTTGGCTGAAAAAATTGCTGGCAACTTCAACTTGAAAAAAAAAAAAACTTGGCTTTGCAATCTAATTTTTGAACAGATTTTTTTTCTTCAGAAAAAATCTGTACTTTGCCTGAAAAAACCTTCCGAAAACTTCTTCCGAAAAACCAACTAGGCTCTGATACTAGTTTGTTGGCTGTATAAGCTAGAACTTTTCTTTGCTTCAAAATAACAAAATTTTCTTGGCTTTACAAAGCCTTAGCACAACTCAGAAATCTGATGCAAAAGGAAGAAAGAGAGAAGAAAAATAGAATTTTTATTCTCTTAAACTGTTTTGCTGCTGCAAACTTCTCATTGCTATTGACTTGCTTGCTTTGCTTGCTCCAACCGGATACACAAGATGCCCATTTATAAGCATTTGAATGTAATGTGAAAAGACAAAACTGCCCCTACTAGGAGCTTCCAACATTAAATATTCCTAGAAACTACACAAACTTTTCATCTTCCAAAAGCATCTTCATGGGAAGTGTTGCTGTGCTTTGGAAGATGAACAGTCACAGTTAATTGCTGGGCTTTGGTTTGCAATTCCAACAATATCTACAGCTATGTTTAGCGTTTGAGTAAACTTCATGTTCTTTCTCAGCTGGGCATCATCATTACTGTGTAACCACTCGTATAGACTTCCATTGGGCATGTACTCATAAATTAGAGCTTTAAAATCATTGCCCTTGAAATCAATGCTCGAGCAACAAGTCAAGATCTTAACGAGATTCCGATGCCTAATGTTTCCCAAGGTATCACATTCGGCCATGAAGCTCCGCAGAGCTCCTTGTCGTTGAAGATTGAAGACTTTTACTGCTATCATTGCTGCATCATGATCCAGAATCCCTTTATATACAGCACCAAAACTTCCAGTGCCGACCAAATTGTCAAAAGAGAGCCCATCTGTTGCTTTAAAGAGCTCCGCATAAGACACGTTCATAGAAGGATCCTCTGTAGAAGGTGCAATGAAAATTTTTCTTCTGCACTTTCTTACCCAATAAAGAGTGGTAAGGAACATGATAATGAAATAAGAACCAGAACAACACCAATTAGTGAGAATTTGACTTTTGAAGCAAGAGAGTTCCTCCGTTTCTTGGAAGCTTTGCTAGAGCATGGAGGCAATTGTAATTCTTGAATACCTCCACAAAGCTTCCTATTTCCAAGCACAAAAATTTCACTAGCATTTCCAAAAACCCCTTATTTTGGTAATTCACCCTCAAAATTATTGAAAGATAGATTTAAAGACCGTAGAGCAAGCTTCTCCAAATATTTTGGAATCTCCCCAGACATGTTGTTGCGTGAAAGATCTAGGATTTGAAGGCCTCTTAGAGTACCAAATGTTGGAGGAATTGACCTGCGAAAGAAGTTTGAAAAGGCCTAGCTATATGTCCTAGAGGGGGGGTGAATAGGACTATGCCAAATTTAAAATTATAACAGCGGAATTAAACAATAAGATAGCCTTATAAACAAAATAAATGAAAGATTATACTTTTAAATAATTCACAATACTGAAAAGTAAAGCAACCTCAATATTCTAGTATTGAGAGGCTGATACAAATGATGTTCTAAGGACAACCTTGCACCATAAAAACCAAGGGCTTATGGCAGGACAACCTTACTAGAACGGTATACGTATCAATATCTCAAACTGAAGAGGAATAAAGGAAATAGCAAGAATTGAAATTCTAAACTATTACAACATTCCCACAATGTTTGAAATGTAAATATTACAACATTCACATCCACACATACATTCCACAGCTTTGGATGATAAAAGATAGAAATTAAATAAACATTCAAACCACAAAACACAAAGAATTATAGTGGTTCGCTTGTGTGTTCACCAACTGTTAAACAACAGCCACACAACTTGCTACTCCACTCCTAATATCCCCACACAGGGGATATTAGCGTTCACTATGAAACTAGATTTCACAGGTTCACCTAAAACCTTCACAATTGTGTTTTTCAAATGGGCTTGCACAATTCAAAAAACCTCACTTTCTGAGTTTTCTGGCTCTCCTCAGATAACCACAAGATTGAAATTTTTCTGGTTTAACTTCAAACAAAAACCAAAATAAAGGAAATTTACAATAAAGTAAAATACCTGGATTTCTCCTTTCGTTGTAGCCCAAAAGAACCATTCGGAGTAGAAGTTCGAATATAGAAGTTCAATTGTCCAATACTCACTTTAATATGGTTCTAAGTTCTTATTGATTTTAAATTAAACCAAATGGGCTAGCTCTATTTGATTTTAATTCCAAGAAGAAGGAATAAAACAATTCCTCTTTTCAATTCAGATTGGAATATAGAAACAAAATCAAAATGACAAAAGCTAACAAAAGAGAATATTAAATATGCATAATTTAGTTTAAAAATTAATACAAACTTATCTTAGAGTGATGCCTTGATTTTACTTGGATTCGTATTGTAAAAAGCTCCAAAATTCATCGACTATTTATAATTGTAGAAATCGCATCTACGACTGGTCGTGTGGCCACCACGACTGGTCATAGGTCGAACTATATTTTGAAATTTTAAGCGCGATTGGATAAAATCGTTCTACGACTGGTCTTAAGGTGTCCACAACTGGTCGTGACCAACCTTCGACTGGTCGTGAGAAACCAAGAATTGTTGCTGAAGTTTGAGTCATAGCTGCAGGACTGGTCGTGAATGAGTCGACACTGTTCCTACGATCGGTCAAACAGACTCCAGGACTGGTCGAAGTTCAACCAAAAAATTCTGAAAATTTATAACAACTTAGGACTGGTCTTGGAATTTCTTAGACTGGTCGAGCCAGTTCTAAGACTAGTCGAACAGAGTTCAAGACTGGTCTTAGAACAGACCAAACAATTATAAAAATATTCTATTTGAATTATGTATTCAAAATGACCTACCCTAAGGTCAAACTAAGGTCATGCAAACCTTAAATGTGAAGTATGGACTTTAAGACTTCATTTCTTCAGATGTTCGTTGACCTTTGAAGACTGTGAAGCTTGAGATCTCTAATATATGATGTAGCTTGAACTTGAGATCTTCTAATCTTCTAAAGCTTGAACTTCATCTTATACTTTTACTCTTGAGTTGTACTTGAGACTTGAACAACAACTTGTCTTTTGATATAGCTCTTAAAATATTCTGATTATTGAAGCTTGCAGAAGTAGATAAAGAACTTGAACTTGAACTTCTTGAAGTAGATCACCGTTCTTAGCTTGTAGCATTAATGCAGTGACTTGCACATACAAACAACATACTACACAAGACATAGATTGTATTTTTGGCACCACAAAATTTGACAACCAAAGGGGCAAATAATTATTGCACTTACAAAGTTCCCATCGAACAAGAGATACTCTAGGCTGAGACAATTACCTAGCCAGCTTGGAATTTCACCCGACAATTTATTATTAGAAACAATGAAGCTTCCAAGAGCATTAGAGTAACCAGCTTCTTGTGGTAGATAACCGTTAAAAGAGGAAGGTGGTCTGGGAATCAGGAAACTCAGCTATGTGATGGCCACTCTCAGATTGAAGATGGCCTGGAATGTAAGAGCGAGATCGGGAAACAGTTTGTGGGCTGAGTTTACGGTGTCGCGATATGGTCCCCTTACTGACGCAGTTTCTGGCATGTCCAGATCTCTCTTCTCCCCTCTGTGAAATCACATTCGCTTGCTCTCCCCTGTTCTTGACAGTCACTTGCTTTGGAAGGTAGGACGCGGTTCCATGAACATTTGGCGGTAGAACTGGACAGGGTTGGGGCACTTAGAGGACCTGATCGATCAGCCTCTTCCCTCTGAGCTACTCCATCTGACAGTAAACGACATGCTCTCCCCGGAAGGAATCAACCCGCAATCAACAGTAGCAAATCTGATTCCAACGACTGTGAAGCAGCACATTGCACATGCTGGACTCTGTACTTCGGACTAGCCAAACAGTCTCCTTTGGCCACATGAACAGTCAGGCAGATTTTCAGTCAAGTCAGGATGGAAGGTGTGTAGAATGGTTGGGCAGCCGACCGACTGGGCCACACGCATCTGGCATAAGAAAATCCCAAACAAGATTTCCATTTTCTTGTGGAGACTTTTTCATCAGGCTATTCCCACGGACGACAGGATCCATCGCGAGGCATCTCCCTAGCTTCCAGGTGTGTATGTTGTGATGATTTGCCGAATTTCTCCCCTCAAGCTGAAACCTTGAACCACCTTTTCTGTTGGGGGCCTGTTGCGTTCAAAGTATGGTCAGAGTTCAGTCAGATTTTCGATATTCACTCCTCTTCTCCAGCATCAATTGCCAATCTGTTCTCCTCCTGGTGGAATCTCACCACTCCAGGTAGGGAAACATCCCTTATTCGCCGCATAACCCCATGTCTCATCGTGTGGGAGATATGGAAAGAGAGGAACTCAGCCAAGTACGAGGGGACTAGACCAGCTAGTAGCAAGGTCATTGAAAATGTCAAATGGCTCATTGGGAAGATCTTCCACGATACACAGGCTCTTAATCTAGTGGCCACCCACCTCGGGCTTTCTCAAAGACCTATGTTGCTTAGAACATGTCAGTTCATTAAATGGACCAGACTACAGAGAGACAAGGTAAAAATAAATATCGATGGGGCTGCGGCTGAAAACCCCCGGCCCGTCTGGGGGTGGCGGCATCTGCGGAAATGCTAATGGGGACCTAATTTTTTCTTTCTATTCAGGCTACGAGCATGCTTCAAATAACAATGCGGAACTCCGGGCCCTTCATGATGCCATGCAATTCTACATATCGAGGGGGCTGCATGATGTGCTCATTGAATCAGACTCTTCTTTTGTGGTGGAGGCCTTTAAGGGTTTGTCGCATCTCCATTGGAAGTGGGACTACTGGATATCGAGAATCACAAATCTCCAAAAGAAAGGAAACTTTCTCATTTTGTGTATTCCCCATGAAATTAATGGGTTAGCGGATGGCCTTGCTCATCTGGGAGCGGCCAACCAAGGAACCTTTTGGACGGATTCGATGGCCTTCCTACCCAGACTAATCAGGGCCTGTGTTTTCTAGACAAAGCAGGCATAGGCGCTATTAGAGAATCATAGGGCATTTCCATTGTTTCTTTTTTCTGTATAGCCACATGATAGGTGGTCCGAGCTCCCTTTTCTCAGCTCGTGCCCGCCTGAAATCTGCTCCCTTGTACGTTGTTGTCGATATGAATGGAATCCTTTAAAAAATATTTTAAAAACAAAAAAAATAAAAAAAAAATAAAAAAAAAACAAACCGTTAAAAGAGTTATTCTGAACATGGAATTCTATCAAAGAAGGAATGCTGAAAAGTCGTTTGGGTAAGGTACCACTAAAGTTATTATTTTCGAGGTTTGGAAACTGCAAGTTTTTACAATTTCCAAGACTTGAAGGTATGCTCCCCGTTAGATTGTTTCTAGATAAACTGAGTTGGTATAATTGAGAGATGTTGCCCAAGGAAGATGGAATTTGCCCTGATAATTCATTTCTGCTCAAGTAAAGTTGCTCCACCTTGTTAAGCATCCCAACACCAATGGGAATTCTACCTGTTAGAAAGTTATTCCCCAAATTGACTACTGTTAAGCCAATGAGATTCTGAATCCTAGATGGGATGCTTCCAAATATCATGTTATTATCCAACGATAGTTCATTCAGCTGGGTTGAAAGATTCGCTATGGAGTTGGGCAACGAGCTGCTGAGATTATTAATGCCTACATCCAGTAGTTGTAAACTACTGCAATTGATCATAGAATCAAGAAAACCCAAGTCACTACCTTTTCCAATTCCAAGTTCATTTCCCCACAAACGTAACCTAGAGAGATTCTTGAGGCTTCCAAAATTCAGAGGCACAGATCCGCTAAAACTATTGTTATTAAGGTTAACAAGTACAAGTCCAGAAGCATTGGATAATGAAACTGGTATGGGTCCTGTGAATTGGTTTACTCCGAAAAGAAGCTGTTGGAGATTAGGAAGAGTGAGGCCTATGGTGGAAGAGTTCCATGCAATCTGTTCAATCCCACGTGGAAAATGTTAATAGAGGAGAGATTGTATAGCCGGGGCGGAATCGTACCTGAAAGTTCATTTTCACGAATACCAAGAATGTTTAACCTCACCAACCGACCGGGATCGTCAGGGATGCTGCCCTCCAGACAGTTTCTTGAGAGATAAAGGAGTGTGAGAGATGAAAGGTTTCCAAGTGAAGGTGGGATACTTCCGGTAAGATTGTTGATACCAAGGGCTCATTGTTGGAACGTCCAAACCAAATAGACGGTTACATTGGAATTTTTACATTTTCCACATGTGGCAGGTGGATTTCCAAACGTTGGAAACTGTTAGAATATATGTAGTTAATGAGGGCATATTAAGTATTTCACATAAGTAGCAGTGACTATATAAGGAGGTGTTGTGTTGCACATTCATAAAAAAACAAAAAAGAAAAATCAAGCTTGAAAGCTTTTTTAATATAAAGAGTTTTTTTGTGTTTTTTGTTCTTCCTTTCTTGTGTAGGTGTTTGAATTATCTCCCAAGGCTTTGTAACGCCAACAAATTGGTATTAGAGCGAGATGATCTCGTAGGACTGAGTATATTTTGAAGGTGCAGATCGTGTGATCAAGGTGTTACTACGTCAAGAAAAAGGCGTTGTTGATCCGTGGTGTGAAGAAGTGATGGCGTCCTCGATCCGGCCACAGATTCCAAAGTTATCTAAGGATAACTATAAAAAGTGGTGCATCAAGATAAAGGCTTTGTTTGGATCTCAGGATCTATAGGATATCGTCAGTGATGGGTATGTAGAACCCACAACGGAGCAAGAAGCCTCATATTCTGCTGAACAAAAGACGACTCTCAAAGATCAAAGGAAAAAGGACAAGAAGGCTTTATTTTTTATATATCAAGGGTTGGATGACTCCATCTTTGAACGAATAGCCGAAGCTACGACATGCAAGCAAGTATGGGAGAGTCTCAGCACCAAATTCAAGGGTGTTGATCTTGTCAGGAGGGTTCGACTCCAAACCCTTATAGCCTAGTTCGAAGCTGCACAAATGAAGGAAGGTGAGTCCATTTCAGACTATTTTTCAAAATTGCTTGTTATAGTTAACAATTTAAAAAGAAATGGCGAAAAGTTTGAAGATATTCGGGTAGTAGAAAAAATACTCCGATCTCTCACAACTGTGGCCCTTGAAGAATCGAAGGACTTAGAAATCTTGTCCGTCGAAGAGTTTATGGGATCGTTGCAAGTCCATGAGCAACAAATACAGAAAAATAACGCACCGACGTTGGAACATGCCTTAGAGTCTAAGCTGACTCTAAATGACCAAAGTAGTGGTCATACAAATCGTGGAGGTCGTTGCATCAACACTAATGTAAGAGGAAGGGCACGTGGATATCATCTGAACCATCCACAAAATCAACAGAAATTTACCAATTTCCATGGAAGAGGGAATGTAGAGGCTGATCCGTACGCGGTCGCGGAAATATGAGAAATATTCAGTACCGGAATTGTAACAAATTCGGCCATTATGTCTCGGATTGTTGGAGCAAGCCAGTGGATCACGATGAACGATCCAACTATGCTGAAGCATCGAGTCATGATCAGGAAGAATCCACAGTGCTCCTTGCATAAGAGAAATAATGTGATCGACCAGATGTACGGTATCTCGACACAGGTGCGAGCAATCACATGTGTGGGAACAAAAGCCTATTTGAAGAATTCACAGAAGGAGTTCATGGTGATGTGACATTCGACAACTTGTCAAAGACACCAGTGAAAGGTAAAGGAAAAATCAAAATCTTTCAAAAGAATGGTGTTCCAAACTACATCTCCAATGTGTACTATGTGCCTAACATGAAAAGTAATACACTGAGTCTCGGACAACTCCTCAAAAAAGGGTATGTTATACACATGGAGAATTCTTCTCTTTCGATAAGAGATATGCATGGACATTTGATTACGAAAGTCCAGATAGCGAAGAATCGTATGTTTCCACAATGTTAGAGAAGTATTTTTATGGAAAAGCAAAGAATGATTCTTGGACATGACATCTTCGCTTTGGCCATTTAAATTTCAGTGGCGTGAAACTTCTGTCGTCATTAAGCATGGTGCATGGCTTGCCTACCATTAAAGCTCCAGAACAAGTGTGTGAGGCGTGCACACTTGGAAAACAGCAAAGGAACTCCTTTTTGAGTGGAGTATCCCAAAGAGCAAGAGAATCGTTACAGTTGGTTCACATTAACATCTGTGGACCATTGGAGCCAATCTCTCTTGGAGGTAATAAATACTTTATTACACTCATTGACGATTTTAGTAGAAAATTGTGGGTGTATATAATCAAAGAAAAGTCTGCTGCTTTTATTATTTTTAAAAATATTAAGGCCTTTGTTGAAAAAGAAAGTGATCTTAAAATCAAAACCCTTAAATCTGACAGAGGTGGAGAGTACACCTCAAATGCCTTTCGAGAGTATTGTAGGGATCATGGAATCAAGCAACAACACACTGCAGCTTACACACCACAGCAGAATGGAATAGCAGAACGAAAAATCCGTACCATTCTCGACATGACAAAGACCATGCTGAAGGAGAAAAGTCTACCGAAGAATTTCTGGGCAGAGGCAGTTGCATGTACTGCCTATCTACTCAATAGGTGTCCGACCAAGAGTGTCAGATTCAAGATACAGCAGGAAGCATGGAGTGGATACAAGTCAAGCGTGGCGCACCTAAGGATCTTTGGGTGTGTCGCCTATGCTCAAGTTCCAAAAGTGAGAAGGAAAAAGCTTGATGATCGTAGCAAGAAATGCATCTTCATCAGCTACAGTGAAGAGTCAAAGGCATATAAACTCTACAACCCACTAACCAATAAAGTGATGGCGAGTAGAGATGTAGTATTCTACAAGGAAGAAGCCTAAAAATGGAACGAGAAAGATTTGTCCAAAGAAAATCAAGTCGAGGTTGAAGAACATGAAGAAGAGAAGCATGAGAACCAAGAGCAAACACCTGCAACACCATCTTCCACCGAACCGTTTACACGCAGAAGTCCAGCGATATGTTCCATCTCCTTTGGAAGTATTCCATCAAATCAAAATTCAGCCAGCACATCATCATCCAGTTCTCCTTCACCCTTGGATCCTATCAAAATGAGGAGCCTCAACGATATATACGCCGAAACTGAGGAAGTAAATTTGTTCTGCTTGTATGCGGACCACGAGCCTCTTACATTTGAGGAGGCTGTAGAAGAAGAATGCTGGAGGATGGCTATGGAAGAGGAGATCCAGACTATTGAGAATAACCATACATGGGATCTAACTTTACTTCCTTAAGGCCAAAGAGCTATTAGCGTCAAATGGGTGTACAAGATCAAGCGAAATGCTGATGGTGAGATCGATCGCTATAAGGCAAGGCTCGTAGCAAAGGGCTACAAATAGAAGTACGGGGTGGACTATGAAGAAGTCTTCGCTCCTGTTGCTCGCCTTGACACTATTAGAATGATTATCTCCCTTGCAGCCCATCACAGTTGGATGATCTACCAACTAGATATGAAATCTGCATTCCTGAATGGAATTCTGGAAGAAGAGGTCTATGTTGACCAGCCTGAAGGTTTTATTATGCAAGGGGAGGAACACAAGGTGTATCAACTGAAGAAAGCCCTCTATGGATTGAAGCAAGCTCCACGTGCTTGGAATGCACGCATCGACAACTATCTTCAAGAGAACGACTTCACCCAATGTCCATATGAGCATGCAGTTTACATCAAGAAGAATGCTCATGGCGATATGCTTATAGCATGCCTGTATGTTGATGATTTGTTGTTTACAGGAAAGAACCAGCCGATGTTTGATGAATTCAAGGTTTAAGGAGTTCGAGATGACCAACGGAGGTCTGATGTCATTTTTTCTAGGCATTGAAGTGAAGCAACAACATGGTAGCATCTATATATATCAGAAGAAGTATGCCAAGGAATTGCTTGAAAAGTTCAAGATGTCTGATTACAATACCGTAAATACGCCTGTAGTAATGGGCCTTAACCTGACAAAAGAAGGAGAAGGAAGAAGCGTGGACTCAACTCTGTTCAAGAGTCTGATTGGAAGCCTAAGGCACCTCACAATCACAAGGCCGGATATCGTTTACAGTGTTGGGCTTCTAAGTAGGTACATGGAAGCTCCAAAAGAATCACACTGGCTAGCTGCAAAAAGAATCCTCAGGTACGTTAAATGAACAATGGAATTTGGTCTTTTCTATCCATACATGATGAAACAATGTTGTATGGATACTCAAACAGTGATTGAGGAGGTGACCAAGATGAAAGAAAGAGCACCACTGGCTATGTATTCTATCTTGGATCGACTGCTTTCACATGGAACTCAAAGAAGCAAAGTGTTGTTGCTTTGTCCACATGGGAAGCAGAGTACGTGGCAGTATCATCCACGGTCTGTGAGGCGATTTGGTTGAGAAACCTACTAAAGGAGCTGAAGCATCCGCAGGAAGAATCCATAGTCATATATGTGGATAACAAGTCGGTAATTGAGCTAACCAAAAATCCGATGCAACATGGAAGGAGCAAGCACATCGATACTAGGTATCACTTCTTAAGAGATCAAGTAAAGCATAAAATAGTGAATTTGGAGTATTGTCATACTACTGAACAGGTGGCAGATATTCTCACCAAGGCACTATCGATAGATACATTTAGATAACTAAGATCGATGCTTGAAATGAAGCCTGTTTTGGTTTGAAGGGGATTGTTGGAACGTCCAAACCAAATGGACGATTACGTTGGAATTATCACATTTTCCACATTTGGCTGGTGGATTTCCAAACGTTGGAAAATGTTAGAATATATGTAGTTAATGAGGGCATATTAGGTATTTCACATAAGTAGCAGTGACTATATAAAGAGGTGTTGTGCTGCACGTTCATATAGAAAACAAAAAAGAAAAATCAAGCTTGAAAGCTTTTTTAATACAAGGAGTTTTTCTGTGTTTTTTTTTTTTTCCCTTCTTGTGCAGGTGTTTGAATTATCTCCCAAGGCTTTGTAAAACCAACACTAATACGGTGAGCTTTGATAGAGAGCCAAGCTCAGTTGGAATGTTCCCTATAAGATGATTCCGAACAATATAAGGGACCTAGAGTTCAGAACAACGGGTCAGATTTACTGGAATTTCTTTGGTGAATTTGTTATCGTCTAGACCCCGGCCAAGAAACCGCAAGTGGAGCAACTGACCCATCTCTTCAGGAATCGGCCCGTTGAAGCTGTTGTTCACAAGTTCGATTCTCCTGAGGAAGGTAAGGTTCCCTACGAAGGGAGATATGGGCCCCACCAATTTCTGGCCAGTGAGGTTCAAGGCCGTGATCCTTTAAGAATGCAGACGACCACCGCATGTGATTCCTTGCCAGTGACAGAAGTGGAGAGTATGATTCCATGAGCTCAAGGAATTGAGAGGGCCTTCGGTTATCAGATGTTCGAAGTGTAGCAAAGCAAGGCGATCTGTTTCGTTGGAGAAGTTAGCAGCAGATCCGAAGAAGCATAGAACGTGCATGGAAGAGAGAAGGAGAAATGACCAGAATGCCCATAAGCTCATAGGCGGGAGCTCCATTATAGAGTTTCTGAATGCAAGAAGGCTAGAGTGAGGAAGCAAATACGAGTGGGATTCTCAATCTATCTATAGAAAAAGAGCGCGTGGATCCCAGATCCACCGAGGTGGATGGATCCCTAACTGTGGGACCATCTTAATTTACATAACTTACATCCATTTTGAAATTTCATTTTAGGGAATTATTCCAAAAATTAAAATGATTTAAATCTTAGCTAGATCACACCTCAGGAAACAGTGGTGATTGAATCCTCACCATAAAAAATTTCTTGGGGGCCACCAAAATGTTTGTTTATCATCCAACCTTTTGATAAGGTCACAAAGACGTGGATGAAGGTCCCAAACAAATATCATCTTGATCCAAAACTATTGTGGCGCCCCACAAGAAGTTTTTGATTGTCATTCACCACTTTTTACTTTGATGTGGTCCAAATGAGATTTGGATATAATTCATAAAATGATCAGGCAAAACAATTGGATTACGTGGATTTATGAAAAGGACCTCAACCCCGGGTCCACCGAAGCCGCGCCCATAGAAAAAGACCTACTTAATAGTCCGTTGATTAAATGATTGAATGCGGATTGTCACTGCCCCTACCGACTACGGACAGGGTCTGGCACTGCCCTACCGGGCTCCATAGTTTTGGCTGAACGTGGATGGGCACTGCCCCGACCATTACGGGCGGGGTCTTTGACCCAATCGATGTATGGGTTTTAACTGCACCGTCTATCCATTTTACCATATTAACAGTCTTTGTTGAAAGTCCACTGCGAACTTCGGCACCGCCTCCTCTTATTGGTCCCGTCACAGTTCATGATGCCTGATACCTTCTTAGTGATCCACTTAAGCTTTGGATACCATTTAATTTTGAGATTATGCAATGATGACAAGTACTCCAAATGCAACGATGGCATGGCAAGGTTTTCTCTTTCAAAGGAAAGAGTTAAACGATCAAAGTGGTAATATTACTAGGTATCCCCAATCCAGTGAAAGACCCCATCATCACGTGGATGGTTTCAATTACCAGCCATCACACTACATCAAGTAGCAGTGTACCCATGTTTCTATTGTAAATATACATTTTTTAAAAAGTTGTTTGTATTCAATCTCAAACAGAAACGAGATAAATTCGGGCATGCCCAGAAAAAAGACCTAGGCAAACCTATCGCAAGCAGAAAGAAAACACAGAAAGCTAATTACAAAAGATTAATTCCTGCCCTCACGACCTCTAAACGCCGCCAGGCCCACCCTATCCAAGAAGAGCAAGCCCCTAGCAAGATTAGGCAGCTCAGTAGCAGAAGAGAAGAGACAGACACGTTGGGTATCGCACCCAAGACAGGCTAGAGCGTCTGCCGGGTAATTGGCCTCCCTGTAGATGTGAGCAATGCGCGCAAGTTTGGCCCAGCATTCTGAGATTTTGGATCCTCTTGAGCCAGTAACTCCATTTCCAGCCCCGACAAGAATTGTCGTTCAGAATGTTCACTATAAGCTGAGAGTCGGATTCAATCTCAACCTTATTGAGACCATGTTGAAGACAGAGGGATAGGCCATCTAGAATAGCCCGGATCTCCACACAAGTGTTTGTCCCTTGCCCATACGCAGCGGAGAAAGCAAACACGAACTCACCTTTATCGTTTCTGCAAATTCCTCCACCACCTGAGAGGCCCGGGTTACCCCTACATGAGCCGTCGACATTAATCTTGACCCATTCGTAGCGAGGTTTGATCCAGCACACAACATTCGACTGAGCATGAGACTGAGTCGTGGAGATCGACCCCGAGATCCTGTGAATGGCTGATGTGGACAGATTCTGGGCTGACCTAACTCCTTTCCAATCAGAAACATATCGCAGCCACCAGTCCATCTTAGCATGCAGGGCGGGAAAGGAGGTTGTTTTGTTGTCAAACCTCGCAGCATTGCGGGTTTTCCACACCACCCAGCATAGTAAGAAAGGGGCTACTCTGTGCGCATCAGATATCCTACCTGAGGAGAGGCAGAGGATGTGCTCTTCCACTGCGCAATCCGACAACTGAATGAATGGGTTGGCATAATTGGGATGTGGAGGAGGTCACCCACGTGACGCCAGAGTGCCTTTGCCATGCGACTATGAAGGAAGAGATGGGAGATGGTCTCGAGAGATTTTTGGTCCGGATTCTCGAACCCACAGCAGACACACACTGAAGCTAGCTGCACGCCCCTGGACTGAACCGCGTCGTCCACCGGAACTGCATTTTGAAGGATCTTCCATGCTAGCAAAGATATTTTAGGCGGCAGCACACCAATCCACAAGTTTCTGGACCAAACATCGGCGGAGAAGGAGACCTGCAAATGTTTCTAACTGAGCTGACTGTGAACTTGCCCGATGGGGACATTGGCCAGAAAAAGGTATCAGGATCGTCCAATAAGTTGAAGCCACCTTGGAATATATAATCAATTACCTGCTGAGGTAAGAAGCTGTAAACCGCTGAATGAGGCAGTGGGCGGCAAGGGCCCAGAAAATCTCTGGCCTACTTTTCCAACAAACCATCAGGGATGGGAGTGAATGCGAGATCCTTCAGCGGGCCTAGCCCCGTCTAGTTTTCCAACCACAGGAGATAAGCCCCCTCCACGATCCGCCGCTAAACAAGTGGAGTCATGAGGGAAAGCTGGGCCTGAATTCGAATCCAAAGAGGGGAAGCAAAGGAGCGTCGCCTATTCGTCCCGTCTGGATGCAGAAAAAGATTGTATTTGGCAGCCATGTAGTTGCCCCACAAGCTATCGGTCTTCTCAAAGAGGATACTTCATGCCATCTTCAAATGGAAGGCCTGCATGACCTCATGAAGCCTCCTAAAACCCAGCCCACCCTCTTCAAGCGGAACCGCCATTCTCTTCCAATTCATCCAGTGTAGTTTCCTTTTACCTTGCGACCATCCCCAAAAAAAGCTGCAGAAACACCTCTCCAAAGAATGCAGCACCTGCGAAGGAATATGTGCCGCAGTAAGAGAGTGGATAGGGATGCTTCCCAGAACATGTTTGATGAGGACCATTCTACCCGCCTGCAAGAGAATCCTAGCCTGCCATCCTTAGATTCGCCCTTTTATTCTATCCATCAAAGGTTGAAACATACTGAATTTTACTCTTCCCGTCAAGATAGGAATTCCCAGATATGTAAATGTTGAGGAGGACCTGGAAATCCCTAAGACTTCCTCGATGGCTCTTGCCCTGGATGCCGACATCTTGTCAGCGCAGACAAAATAGCTTTTGCTAAGATTAATACTTTGGCCCAAAGATGCTTGATACATGTCGAGAAAGTCTCTTATGACCCAAAGAGAGGCGAGACCCCCATTAAGGAATAGGAGGGTGTCATCGGCATATAGGAGGTGGGAAACACCCGGGCAGCCCCTGTGGGTTTTGAAAGGGGTGCACCGGCCTTGATCTAGCAAGGACTTAAGGCCCCTACTAAGGGCCTCCGCTACGATAATGAAAAGCGTAAGGGATAGAGGATCTCCCTGTCGCAATCCTCTGTATGATTTGAAGAAACCAGTCACCTCCCCATTGACTATTATGGAGAACCAATTGTTAGCCCAGCATTTCTCCACCAAGTCAACCCAGCTTTTACCGAACCCATATCGAAAAAGGACCTGCTTGAGGAAGTGCCAATCAACCCTATCATACGTTTTCTCCATGTCCAACTTAATTAAGAATGATGATACCACCCCGGACCTTTCTTAGAAATGCCCCTAAAGAGCTCCTAGCTGAGAGCGATGTTTTAAAAAATGAGGCGACCCGAGATGAAAGCTCCTTGCTCCATGGAGATGATCGACGGAAGGATGTCACTCAATCTAGTGGCCACAATATTAGCTAAAATCTTGTAAAGGCAATTGCATAAACTTATAGGGCAGTAGTCTGAAAGCTTCTTTGGAGATTGCTTCTTCGCGATTAAACAGATGAGAGAAGTAGTAACGAACCTGGGAATATTACCGCCTTGGAAGAGATGAATGATGGCGTTCTGGATATCTTGGCCCACCACATCCCAACAAGAAACAAAAAAGGGGCTTGAGAATCCATCCGGCCCCGCTGCGGCATCCGTGGGAATAGAGTCAATGGCCTTTTTCACCTCTAGAGGAGTCGGAAGAGCCATCAACCTATGATTTTGCTGCTGAGAAACCAATTGTGGGATGATTTGAACAATGTGGTGCGCATCTGAAACAGTTGAGGCACTGAACTACTGCTTGAAAAAAATCCACAGCCTCAGCTTTTATACCTTCTGGATCATAAATATCTTGGCCCAAAACTGTCGTAATCTTGCGAATAAGAGACCTGCGGTGTTTTGCACCTGTAGAAGTGTGGAAAAATTTTGTGTTTCTGTCGCCTTCTGCTAGCCAGTCAATTATGACCTTTTGCTTCTAATAAATCTCCTGCATCTATTGTAAATATACATGCTTATAGAGTTGGGCACGGACAACTTAACTTGACTAACTCGACTCGTCCGACTTGATCGGACCTGACTCGATTCAAACCGAATGGGTGAGTTGGTCCGAATTGAGTGAGCTTTGCCCAATCCGAACTCAAATAGAGTCGATTCGATTTACCTAGTAACTCGACCCGACTTGACCCAAAACTCGATCTGAAACCAATTCGACTCGGATTTGCGTGTATATATAATTAAAAACTCTAAATTTAAGTATCTCTAATCCTATACCAACCCACCCCAATCTCGAACTCTCTCTTCTTCCCTCATCATCCTCCTCTTCCAAGACCTGTAACCACCCACCACCATCACCACCCTCCCTTCCTCCTCTCTCTCTCTCTACTCCCCTCCCACACCCTCCTCTTCCAAGCCCGACACCCACCCATCGCAACCTCCCTCTCTCTCTCTCTCTCTCTCTCTCTCTCTCTCTCTCTCTCTCTCTCTCTCTCTTCTCTCTCTCTCTCTCTACATTCCCTCCCTCCCTCATCTCTCAATCCAAATTGGTACCAACTCGAACCGACTCATACTTTTTACCAGGTCAGATTCGGTCTGGATTAATCTAGGATAGACCCAGATTTGGATGGTTCAGGCATGCTAGACTCGGTACCGAGTCAAGTCAAGTTCGGGTCAGGCCTATTTCAAAATCAGATCGAGTCGGGCCAGCCTTTATCTTGTTCCGACTTCACTCTATGCCCAACTCTACATGCATAGTCTATCCGGTTGATGGACAGCTCTGCGGTCATACAAATGTACTTGATTGCTATTGGGACTAGGCAAAGCATGCCAAGTGTCAAACAAAGTAATCACAATTGCACAATCAAATCTAAGTAGAAAATAATCTAAATTTACGTGGAAAAAATCTTGCTGAAAAAAACCACAACTATCCATAGAGTTTTGCTAAAAAATGGAATTAATTCGATATCATTTGATTGATTGACCGAACTATTGATCGGTAAAAGGCCCCTATTTTAGTATAGATTTGAGGCATTCAATTTTCAACAATCTCCACCATGACTCTAATCTTCCTGCTACAACATGCCACGCTCAATCCTCCATGTCTATTTCGTCTCCATCATACCTCCACAATCATTACTTCTTGTGCATACTCTATATTCACTCAATTTTTGCCAGACCTAAAGAAGCTGCATATAACCCAAACTTCTCTGTAGGAACTACCTTGGTAATCATATCCATCGGATTCACGCTTGTATATATCTTCTTGAGGGTCACTCTGCCTTCCTCTAGCACTTATCAGATAAAATGATGATGCACAATAATATGTTTAGTTCTAGAATGGTAAATAATGTTCTTTGCCAAATTGATCACGCTTTCGTTTTCATAATTAACTGACTTCCTATTGAAGTCCCAACTGATTTATCATTCCCCTTAATTAAACCACTTCTTTAAATACTTTTGTCATTGTTATATACTTAGCTTCGGTTGTGAAAAGAGCTACCGCATATTAAAACTTCGATATCCAATTGATCACTCCACCCGCTAACACAAATGAATAACTAGAAGACGACCTTTTATTATCCACACTGCCGGTATAATCTGAATCCACGTAACCTACTAACTTGTCCCATGACTTTTCGAATGTCAAGACGAAGTCATGCGTACCTCAAATATATTGAAGTAGCCATTTCACTACCTCTTAATGTTGCTTGCCGATGTTAGATATGTATCTGCTAACAACACCCATTGTACGTGAAAAATCCGGTCTCGTACAAACCATGGCATACATTAAGTTGCCAACAATACTCAAATAAGGCATACGAGACATAACCTGTTTTTCTTCATCCATTTTAGGACACTGTTAAGAAGAAAGCCGAAAATGAGCCACATGGAGCACGCTAATGGCTTTGCCTTGTCTTCAGATTTGATACACTTCCCAACGTTATCTTTGATACTACTTATTGGGACTCGTGGAAGCACATGGAGTGGGATCAAATAAAGTAATCACAATCGTACAAGCAAATCCAAACATAAAACAATCCAAAATTACATGAAAAAACCTTTGCGGAAAAAAACTATGGCACAGAGTGAGAATGCACTATGAAAAACGAATTTGCAAGAGATGCAAATATATGACTTCGGCAGGGTTTACTATCTTCTATCAAATCAAGACGTTGTGCCCTTGTGTTGAATGGAAGCGGATTGGCTGGTGTACCACACACCTTCTATATAGCTAGTGTATTGACGTCGACTGTGGGTCTAATCGTGAGGTATGTGTTATATCCAAACCGTCCATCCATTTTTTGACCTTTTCTTAAGGCTTGAGACGAAAAAATAAGACAAATCTAACTATCAAGTGGACCACACTGTAAAAAGCAGTGAGGGTTTGAACGTCTACCATTGAAAACCTTTAAGGGGTCACAAAAGTTTTGGATCAATATGAAATTTGTTTTTCCTCTTCATCCAGGTCTTTGTGACCTTATGAACAGATTGTATTGAAAATAAACATTCTAGTGGGCCCTACAAATTTTTTAATGGTGAAAATCATTATCCCCGCTGCTATTCGTGGTGTGGTCTAGTTGAACTTTGGATATGATTCATTTGTTAGATAATGCTCTAAAATGATCCCGAAAAGTGGATGAACGTGTGGATATAGTACAAGAATTGCATCTGCTTTATGAAACTGAGGTTAGGTCTACCCGCACCCGACTCATTAAACAAAAGGGTTAGCTACTATTGACAACACATTGGTTATTTTTTACTTAGAGCCAATCATAGCCTGACCCATATTTTGATGGGTTATGTGGTCAAAAATTCTAACCTGATTTTTAAATGGGTGGGGTCTAAGTCCTCCCTTCAACTTGACCCGATCCATTTACTCCCCTGTACACAATAGATGGTGGTTACCTCAAAGATCTATATAAATGGCCCATGGAGATAAAGAGACTGTACGTAATCAAAGTGGAAAAAAAAAAAAAAAAAAAAAAAAAGGGAAATTGACCGTACTCGCCTCAAAGTTTGGGCAATTTACCTAGAACGCTAGGACACTCCATATATTCCCTAACAGGCCTTCTGACAGCTTTTGGAAAATTACTTGGACCAAAATGCCCTTGTCCTTGTTTCAGTAGTTATACGGTTTTCAAGGGAAGAAGAAGTTATGTTGTATTTAATGCCAAGAAAGTGATGTGTACGAAACACTTTTTTACGTGCAGGCAAGGACCAAGCTCGTGGGGCCCACATTGATGTATGTGTATAATCTAAGCCGCTCATCCTTTTTGTCGTGCCATTTTAGGGCTAGGGGACAGATATCAGCCTGATCCAGAGCTTGTGTGGGTCACATAATAGAAAATGATGGTGACAATGGAACCCACTGTTGAAACTTTTCAGGCTCACTACGTTGTTTGTTAGAAGTGGACACTGCCCAAGTCAAGACTTTTTTTGCCCCACGCGGAGCAAGCTGAAAGGTGGACGCAATGGATCACCCCATTGTGGGCCTTAAGCTATGGTACCAATGGTTTGGTAGAAAAGGACGTGAACACGTTCAAAACCATGATCCATACAACATGACAACCATGACCCATATAACATAGCAACTACGACCTATGCAAACCACAACCCAAATGGGCCCACACTGATGTATGTGTATAATCTATTCCACCCATCCTTTTTGTCATGTCTTTTTAGGGCTAGGGCCCAAATATCAGCCCGATCCAGTGCTTTTATGGCCCACAAAATAGAAAATAATGGTGACCGTTGAAAGTTTTCAGGCTCACTGTGATGTTTGTTAGATGTAGACATTGCCCAAGTTAGGACTTTTTGGGCCCACTCCGAGCTGGTCAACAAGGTGGATGGATCGGATCACCCCATTGTGGGCCTTAAGTTATGGTACCAATGGTTTGGTAGAAAAGGAATTGAACACGTTGAAAACCATGATCCATACAACATGATAACCACGACCCATATAACATAGCAATTACAACCCATGCAAACCATGACCCAAATGGGCCACGGTTGTATGGATCGTAGTTGCATATTATATGGGTTATAGTTGTCCTGTTATATGGGTCTCAGTTGTATGGATTGCAATTGTCCTGTTATATGGGTCGTAGTTATCCTGTTATATGGGTCGTGGTCGTAGTTGTCCTGTTGTTTGAGTCTTAGTTATCCTGCTATATGGGTCTCAATTATACCGATCGCAGTTGTCCTGTTATATGGGTCGCAGTTATCCTATTATATGGGTCGTGGTCGCAGTTGTCCTGTTATATGGGTCTCAGTTGTATGGATCGCAGTTATCCTATTTTATGGGTCGCAGTTATTCTGTTATATGGGTCATGGTCGCTGTTGTCCTGTTATATGGGTATTATTTGTCTTGTTATATGAGTCTCAGTTGTATGGATCGTAATTGTCCTGTTATATGGGTCTCAGTTGTATAGATCGCAGTTGTCCTGTTATATGGGTCGTAGTTATCCTATTATATGGGTCGCGATCGCAGTTGTCCTGTTATATGGGTCGTAGTTATCCTGTTATATGGGTCGCAGTTGTCCTGTTATATGGGTCTCAGTTGTATAGATCGCAGTTGTCCTGTTATATGGGTTGCAGTTATCCTATTATATGGGTCGCAGTCGCAGTTGTCCTATTATTTGTGTCGCAGTTGTTCTGTTATATGGGTCGTAGTCGTCATGGCTCGTGGTTATCATGTTATATATGGCCCACAATGGGGTGATCTGATCCATCCACCTTGTTGGCCAGCTTGCTGTGGGCCCAAAAAGTCCTAACTTGGGCCCACATTGATGTTTGTTAGAAGTGGACAATGCACTGGATCAAGCTGATATTTGGCCCTTAGCCCTAAAATGACATGGCAAGAAGGATGGGCGGCATGGATTATATACATACATCAATGTGGGGCCAAGTCAGGACTTTTCGGGCCCACGGCAAGTTGGTCAACGAGGTGGGTGGATCAGATCACCCCATTATGGGTCATATATAACATGATAACCACGACCCATGACAACCACGACCTATATAACAGGACAATTGCGATCCATACAATTGAGACTCATATAACAGGACAACTAAGACTCTAATAACAGGACAATTGCGACCGCGACCCATATAACAGGATAACTGCGATCCATATAATAGGACAACTACGATCCATACAACTGAGACCAATATAACAGGACAACTAAGACCCAAATAATAGGACAATCAAGCGACGACACCATATAACAGATAATCACACCATATAACAAGCAATCATGATCCATACAACTGAGACCCATATAACAGGACAACTAAGACCCAAATAATATGACAACTATGACTGTGACCCATATAATAGGATAACCGCGATCCATATAACAGGACAACTGCGATCCATACAACTAAGACCTATATAACAGGATAACTAAGAACCAAATAACAGGACAATTGCGACCGCGACCGATATAACAAGATAACTGCGACCCATATAACACGACAACTACGATTCATACAACTAAGACCCATATAACAGGACAACTAAGACCCATATAATAGGACAACTGCGACCACAACCCATATAACAGGATAACTGTGACCCATATAACAGGACAACTGCGATCCGTACAACTGAGACCCATATAACAGGACAACTAAGACCCAAACAACAGAACAACTGTGACCGTGACCCATATAACCAGATAATTATGACCCAGATAACTACGACCCAGATAACAGGATAACTGCAATCCATACGACTGAGACCCATAAAACAGGACAACTAAGACCCATATAACAGGACAACTGCGACCACGACCCATATAACAGGATAATTATGACCCATATAACAAGACAATTACGATCCATACAACCGAGATTCATATAACAAGACAACTAAGACTCATATAACATGACAACTACGATCCATACAACTGCGACCCATTTGGGTCGTGGTTTGCATGGCTTGTAGTTGCCATGTTATATGGGTCATGGTTATCATATTGTATGGATCGTGGTTTTCAACCTGTTCAATTCCTTTTCTATCAAACCATTGGTACCATAGCGTAAGGCCCACAATGGAGTGATCCGATCCATCCACCTTATTGGCCAGCTCGGTGTGGGCCTAAAAAGTCCTAACTTGGGCAATGTCCACATCTAACAAACATCACAGTGAGCCTGGAAACTTTCAACAGTCATCATTATTTTCTATTTTGTGGGCCATAAGAGCACTGGATCGGGCTGATGTTTGGGCCCTAGCCCTAAAATGACATGACAAAAAGGATGTGCAGAATGAATTATACACATTCATCAGTGTGGGCCCATTTGGGTCGTGGTTTGTATAGGTCGTAGTTGCTATGTTATATGGGTCGTGGTTGTATATTATATCAATCGTAGTTTTCAACCTGTTCAATTCCTTTTCTACCAAACCATTGGTACCATAACTTAAGGCTCACAATGGGGTGATCCGATCCATCCACCTTGTCGGCTGGCTCGGCGTGGGCCCAAAAAGTCCTAACTTGGGCAATGTCTACATCTAACAAACATCACAGTGAGCCTAGAAACTTTCAACAGTCACCATTATTTTCTATTTTGTGGGCCATAAAAGCACTGGATCGGGTTGATATTTGTGCCCTAGCCCTAAAATGACATGACAAAAAGGATGGGCGGAATGGATTATACACATACATCAGTGTGGGCCCATTTGGGTCGTGGTTTGCATAGGTCGTAGTTGCTATGTTATATGGGTCGTAGTTGTCATGTTGTATGGATCATAGTTTTGAACGTGTTCACATCCTTTTCTACCAAACCATTGGTACCATAGCTTAAGGCCCACAATGGGGTGATCCATTCGGTCCACCTGGTTGGCCTGCTCCGCGTGGGCCCAAAAAAGTCCTGACTTGGGCAGTGTCCAATTCTAACAAACATCACAGTAAACCTGAAAAGTTTCAACAGTGGGTTCCATTGTCATCATTATTTTCTATTATGTGACCCACACAAACTCTAGATCAGGCTAACATCTGGCCCCTAGCCCTAAAATGACACGACAAAAAGGATGGGCGGCATGGATTATACACATACATCAATGTGGGCCCCATGAGCTTGGTCCTTGCCCGCACGTAAAAAAGGCTCCGTACACATCACTTTCTTGGCATTAAATACGACGTAACTTCTTCTTCCCTGGAAAACAATACATCTACTGAAACAAGGACAAGGACATTTTGGTACAAGTAATTTTCCAAAAGCTGTCAAAAGGCCCTTCAGGGAATATATGGAGTATCGTAGCGTTCTAGGTAATTTGCCCAAACTTCAAGGCGAGTACGGTCAATTTCCCTAAAAATAAAGGTTAAATAGTCAAAGGGCTGATCTGCGGTTTCTTTTTTTAGTATATTCAATCCGCATAATCAGGTTAAAAATCGGGATGTATTTACGTTGGGTCATATCCACTTTCTTACACAGTAGCACGTGGAATTCAAGCAAATAGTTCATACAAACACGCCATAACATTTGACATTTGCTGATTTGGATCTCGAGGGTTTGGTTGGTAAGTACCTGCTGGTGGACCATTGAATCATGCTTGTTACTGCTCCAAATAGAGTAATGGAGGAGCTGTTTTTGGACAATCATGGTTCAAATGATCCAAACCACTGATATGGTATGCCTTACTGTTCCAAAAAATCACCGGGACTGGGAGACTATGAAAGTATAATATTTGGCCTTGTTACTGTAATACGTTACCTTTCTCGGTTGGCCACCTATTGAACAGTTAGGATTCTTCCAATGTTGATAAGTTTTGGTGCACGGGCCGTCACTTTCATGGCCTTTTGTTTGGGTCTTTTTTCATTTTCATTTTTTCTTCTTCTCTCGTATTTTGCTTGTTGCCCTTTCTTAATGGGTCCCTCCTTCTCTGCTTTTGATATCGGGTTTTTTCCCATGATAAATGGAATTGGTCATCTTCTCTATTTAAAAAGAAAGGAAGAAAGGCGTCCGCTAGAAAGAGACGTGGAAGAGGGGGACTCCGTGGCGGTACCGGCTATGGATGACTACAAAACGTCTGTTGAATTTTTATTTTTTATTTTTTTAAAAAAAAGGCTGCAAGCCTCCTGTCAAAGAGTAACAGTAACCTTTTTATTTTTATTTTATAACATTTTGGAAGAAGAATTTAAATCATACATTCAGTGGGCACCAGTTCGAATTCCCAGGATTTCCAAGAAACAACGTTGGTCCAAGGATGAGAACCAGCTGACCTAAATGGCATGTAAAAGTCATGTTTTATAAAGAAAGAAAGGGAAAACAAATGACCTCAACACACTCATGAAGGTTCAGTCTCTTCCCATCTTTTGATATGCCATCCTTCCATGTGTAGCTGTGGATGTTATGGTTAGTGGTCGTGAATGGAGTATGTATACTTGTGGCTAGGTTCTACTCCAGAGACTCCATCTACATGTTTTTGGTTGGTGAGGAGGTGCCAATGTGCCCATTTGCTAATTGACCATCATTTCAGGCCCAAGCCCACAAACTTAATGTTGGATGGGCCGGGCCATCCCATGGCAGGAAATCTTCTAGTAAATATCTCACAACCTACTAAATTGGGTTAACGATCAATCAATCAGACCCTAGGGTTGTACCTGGCCTGGCCTGCTTCAGATGGTTTACGGCCTGATCCATAAACAGAGGACCTGATTCCAAGCGCAGTCCACAATAAGACAAAATAGTCTAAGATTGGTCCACTGGCACCAACACATTTCTTGGTCAAGCTGTTAGGTCTTCCTGAAGGCTCTAAGTAAAAGGCCTAGCACAACCAGCTATTGGTTTGGATGGCATATAAACATCATGGTTGGCTCAGGATGGTTTCAATAGTAGAATTTCCATGGTGACTGCTTTCTGTACTGTGACTCACCTGAGTTTTGGATCTGCCTGATTTTTGGTCTCTTCTCCTTATGTGAGCATGAAAACCAGATGGACGGAGTGGATTCAGGTATCCTCTCATGATTGCTTGGAATTTTCTGAAAACACCATGACCCTGAGGAAACAGAGGAGCGCTCCTCTGCTACCAGTACCACCTTAAGCTTAGGGAGGGATCGGGCAGATGTAGACACCACATGGTATATGCATCCAACCGGTGCATCAGATGTGTTCCCTCGTGTCAGCTACAGGGCCTTCAAATAAGCTTGATGCAAAACAATGGTGGGCCACCCTTGATTCTCACCGGGGCCCTCCTTATTTGCAGAACAGCCTGATTTATATCCTGATCCTCATCCAGATCATATGAAGGATCTGGACAGGCCTAGATTTGTCATACATAACCCCAGATGAAAATGAAGGGTCTGGACAGTTCTGGGCATGCTACGATGGAGGAGATAACTGTCTTGGAGAAAAATCAGACATAGGAATTCATTGATTTACCTAAGGGAAAGCAGGCGGTGGGTTGTAAATGGGTGTACACTCATAAGCATAAGCCCGATGGTACTCTTGAACGGTATAAAGCTCGCCTTGTTGCAAAAGGCTTTACTCAGACCTATGGCATCGACTACACCGAGACGTTCGCTCCTGTAGTCAAAATGAATTCCATTCATGTCGTTTTGTCTCTTGCAGCAAATTTGGGCTGGCCACTTCATCAACTTAATGTAAAAAATGCCTTTTTACACGGTGATCTTCATGAGGAAGTCTATATGAGCCTGCCACCCGGTTTTTGCCGAAAAGAGGAGGAAAATAAAGTGTGCTGCCTTCGCAAGTCTATATATGGCCTAAGCAGTCGCCGCGTGCATGGTTTTTTGACAAATTAACTCATGCAATCCGGGTTGCTTCTTTTCACCGGTGCAGCTCAGATCATTCTGTCTTCTAGAAATACTCAGCAAAGGAGATTACAATTGTTTTTGTTTATATCGATGATATTATTGTCACGAGGGACTTTAACACTCCAACAGTCCATGTTGTGGTTCACCTAAGTTTACATTTCGGCTGATTTGTATTCTCAGGTGGCAACACAAGGCCACACATCTAAGGGATTTAGACATCTCACATAGGCCATCATTCTCCAATGCTATCCTAAGTTAGGGTAGCATGGGAGCGGATTCAGTGAGGTCGGGGAAACACCAAGTCTAGTGAGGCTGCATTCCCGTTTCTGACACCCACTTCTGCTTCTTGATGCTATCTTCTGCGCTGCTCTCTGTCAGCGTGATATGGTTGTGTTGTGGCTGGTTGTGCTGGCACTTGGTCAAACAGGAAGTGGTGGATTTTGGCTACACAGGGTCTGGCTGTTAGGAGTGGCTTGCGCCAAAGTGTTTAAAGAGCTGTTGCAGGTCAAGCTGGCATGGGATGTTGAGGTGGTGGTTTCCGTGGAGTCTATGGTGCGGTGGTGAATGTTACCTTCAATCCTTTTCCTAAGGTTTTGGAGGTTATTAGGGGCTTTCAGGAATCATTCTGTGTAGGTGTCTGGTTTGCTTGCTGGGATCTGCTATGGCAGGTGATGAAGGGGCTTTGAGTAACATGGGAAGAAGCCTATGCTAAGGTTCATGAATGCAAGCCAGAGTTTTGGTGTAGGTTTTATGCTGCCCTGTTTTCAGATATTGAGTCCAATAGTATCAAGCATTTTGTTGTGGCTATGTATATTCCTGTATTTAATTCCTTCCTTAACTAGGCATCATTTGGTTTGTTGTGGCTAAATTGGATGCTTACTAGTTTTGGCCGAAAACCACAAAGTATAGTAGAAATAAAGGTCATCTATAAATAATAAGTTTATTATTTATAGCAAGTCACGTTTTGAGGGTGTTTGATACATGAGGCCCAAAAAAAAAGAGGAAAGGATTGGACATGCTAAAGGATGATTCAAAGCCATTGATTTGTCAGCTGAATGTGAACCGTTGACATTTTCTTTTAATGGTCCATCCAACTTCAAATGCAATACTGATGGTCGCAACATTGAGATTTTTGTGTAGGAGAACTCAAAATTTATTACATGGTCAAACTTTTTGAGATTTTTCTATTCTAAAATTCAGGCCATTTCACTCACTCACTCTCAGCTTCCGACCTTCCCTTTCAGTCGCGGGGGGCCTCTCTTAGACAGGGTGGGTTTGGGAGTTATCAGGAACAACTGATGGGGCAGCTTCAGCTTTGGTGATTGCAGGCCGTCTGTTAATAAGGGATTTCCAGCTCCAGATGCAGAGTGCAAAGAGTTGGCTGTTTAGGGATTTCCAGCTCAGACAGGGCAGCAAATTCTCCATTTGAGTTCGGGCAGCGTGTTCAGCTCGGTCTGGGGGCTTCATGCAGCTCTGAGGAGGTGCAATCTCTGTTGAAATGGGGAAATCCAAGTCCTGCTAGTAGGGGAGTTTCGGTTTTGGAGATTTTTTCTGCAGGGAGGATAGTGCAAGTCATGAAGTTTCTGTTTTTCTGTTTAGCCCATATGATTGGTGAGGCCTAATTATTTTGTGTGGAGCCCACCCGAAAATCTAGCTTGTACATCTGTCTGTTCCTTCTTAATAAAGATATAAGGGCATGGCTCTTCTTTTAGAAAAAAGAAAAAACGTAACAGATGTCTTTTTTTTTTTTTTTTAAGGTGCTCCATTGTGCAAAACAAGCAGCTGTCTATTACTTTAGGCTTTGCAATTATGTGGGCAACACCCTCTTCTTTGGCAAATTAACCAGCAATCATCATCTCTAACTGAATGCTCAACCTCGAGTCCTAGTCCGTGACAAAATTGGAGTTCCACACAAATACCTTGCCTTGAGGAGAGAGAATTTGCTTAGGAGATCCCACTGAGTGGGTAACGGCTTGATTTTTAAGACTGAATTTCTAAATAGTCTTGCCCACATGCGTGTGAAGCCCTGCCCATCAATAAGCAATCACATGTGCCAATATAGCGTAAGGGTATATACGAGATACGAACTCTCCATCACGTAGGCAAGAAGTTTGGATGTTTTGGCCTATCAATCAGAACGGTTAATTTCCGAAATTGTTTGGGCTGGTCATTTGTCTTGAACGTTTTGGCTAACCTAAGGAATGAGATGGCTCTATTTTGAGTCACAAGAACTAATAAGTAGGGCTCAGCTGGTGAAAGGGTAAGATGTGACACATACTCTACATTGGGACGTGTGATTGCTTGTGATTAGAGAAGTACACGAGTAGAGTTAACTCTGTAACTCGCTCAACTCGGCATGAAAAAGCTCAACTCGACTCGAATCAAAATTCCGTTCGAACCGAGTCAAGCCATTTTTTGGGAGCTCAGAACATTTCGAGTCGAGTCCGAGCTGGACCTAGCTCGAGTCGGTTTTGAGCTCGACTTGACTCTACTCGGCTTGTACTCGACTCGGATCGAGTTTTAAGTGAATATATAAGGGTTTTAAAAAATAAAAATAAAAATAAAAAAATTCTCATTTGTCCGATCCTACCTATTTCGCTCAATCCAGCAACCCTAACCCATTTCTCCGCCCATTTAGCTCAAATCGTCCAAATCGCCCGACCCTAACCCATTTCTCCCTCCCTTTCACCCAAATCGGCCGTCCGTTCGCCAAATACTTTTGCCATTCTCCACCACCCGGCGAAATTCCTCCTTTCAGCATCTGTCCGGATGACCTCACCTCCCAAAGTGAGTCCTCTCCTCTACTCTCTCCATTTTTTCTGGCGAGTAACGTCCGTCTAAGTAGCGGAACCCATTTGACCAGCGACCACTGGCCGGGTGGCTCTAGTACAGTTGGACGAACCCATCCGACCAGCGACCACTGGCTCGAAGACTCAAACTCGAACTTGACGCAAAAATTCAGCTCCAAGACTCAAACTCGAACTCGACTCGAAAATTCAGATCGAACTTGGCTCGAACTGGACCGAGCTGCTGGCCGAGCCGAGAACAAGCTGCTGTTCCAGGCTCGAAGGCTAAGCCGAGCCGAGCACAAGCTGAGACTCAAGCTGTCCCAGTCGAGCACGAGCTGGGCAAAGCTCGGCTCGGCTAGACTTGTGTACACCTCTACTTGTGATGGACAGAACTCTGTTAGCATGTGCGCCCAACAAATCCGTGCTTTCTGTTGCCATGTTCTACTAATCCTCCCTGCAAAACTCCATTCATATTTCTTCAAATACACGATACGAATTCCTCCTTTCAAATCCTTTCAATCTATATTTACGCAAGGAGAGAGGTAGCTGTTATGGCGAGTCTTTTTTAGAATATATATATATATATATATATATATATATATATATATATATATATATATATATATATATATATATATATATATATATATCAGAAGCAAGCCAGCCACAACAACACACTGACTATATTCAATGAAGCACCAAGGATGCAGCACAGCACACAGACTGCAGGTGCCCGGAGATATTCAAGCAGGAGCAGCTACAGACATCCACAAGAAGCAGAGCTGGATGACAGTCAGGAGCTCATCGCAGACACCACCTTAGCCTCAACAACCAGCAGAAATTCCAGCTGCATTGGGTCAACATTCAGCACAAGCAGCATCTGACAGCAGGGCCTGGGTAGCTTCAGCCGACAAGCAGCTTCCTTGTGGCCAGCATGGCCTTGGGCACCTTAGCCTCAACAACCAGCAAAAAACCTAGGATCCATTGAGCCCAACTCTCCTCCATAAACTTCAACTCAACTAATTTCTGTAGAAACCAACAACAGGCCAAATGCTAAATTAATTCCTTAAGATTGTAACTAATATCAAGTTGGTAGTCCAAATGCTAAACTGATTCCTTAAGATTGAAAGTCATATTGAAAATTTTTGCATAAAATATATTAGTGATTAAACATATTAGTAATTCAATGTTATTCTTATTATAATAGAATTGTCTTTTTCTTAATAAATTCATGATACAATCTTCCTTTGCCTAACATAAGTCCCCAGGAAAAAAAAAAAAAAATAGGAAAAAAAAAAGAAAAAAAAGAAAGAAAGAAAGAGAAATACATCTCATATATTCAATATCAATACAAGTAGACTCTTCAGCCAAGATTAAAAATATATAGAACTTGTTTAGAGAAGCATTCAACAAACTCTTTTTTATTTGGAAATCTTTTTCAACATGACTTCCACTAAGAACTTAGTAATGACTGAGGTTAGACAAACCTTCATCTAATATTTGCAACCTGGCCTGTCTGTCTCGGTGAATCCCGACCCCAAGATACAAGTCCTTGATTGCATGCATTTCAGCAACAACATCTCTCATATGCATTCGTTTTCTTGGAGATTCTATAGAGCACAACACACCAATTTTGACCATTGAAATCAAGCAGTCATGCATTCTGTTTCTTGTGTTGGCATGATTTTCATTGCCTTGAATAACTTCAACTTCTTCTAAGAGCAGTTGTGGATCAACAATCTCCATTATTCGTTCAGACAAAGCCAACTTAGCAAAATGATGAAGGCTTAGATTGTCCTTAAACATGTCATCAGTTGGCCCCTTCCCAGTAATCATCTCCAATAGAAGGATTCCATAGCTGTAAACATCTCCTTGTGTAGATGGTTTTCCACCCATCGCATACTCTGTAATTTATACTTTTATTAGAATCTAAGTAACCATAAGTCTGGTGGTAGACAGAGTGCATTTCAACACCAAGGTCATGGGTTTGACTGCCCATGTGGGGGTGTGTTTAAAAATAAAAATAAAATAAAATAACAGAGAGAGAGAGAGAGAGAGAGAGAGAGAGAGAGAGAGAGAGAGAGAGAGAGAGAGAGAGAGAGAGAGAGAGAGAGTATTCTATTTGAACAAGTAATTTTCCTTTCTCCTTTACTAAGGATCTGAATTCCTAACATCAATTGGTGTGCTATAAACTTATAAGTTCTTATAAAGATGTGCATTGAAAAAGTATCTTCTACTCAAATGAAAGAAATCAGCTACTCAGTCATCAAGTGAGCATATGAGTTGATGTTATGATTTTAATGTAACACATCACAACTAAAGCCATTAACAGAAAAGAATTATTCATACCTTACCATGGTGTGATTCATGTGGTGTGCAAGTGAGTATCACTTTCCAGATCTTTGTGAATCTTGCCGGGTGTGGGTCCTTCCAATTTGGGGTCATTCTTTAAGGACCCTGATTTGAATAAAATCCGGTTGGTGTAGTCATCAAGTCCTTGGACCGTCATTTTGATTTAGGCCCAGGTCAGGTCTGAATCTATTCTAGGGCAAGTACTGTTTATGTGAAACCCAATCCCCCAGCGAGGTTGTTGTCAATTGGGATAATCCGCTCACAAGCTGGAATTGTTTGCATAGAGGCCGCTGTGAAAAGCTTGTGCATAGATGCTCTTATTAAGGAGGACGTTGTCTACTATGAGGGCGATTAGCTACCTCTGCTTTTGTACCACTGTTGTAGCCCACACCCAACCACCCTAGTAGGTGTGTTATACCATGTTAGGCTCAGGGCCCAAAAATCAACCCAATCTATGATTGAGGTGGACCACATGATTGGAAGCTGTGTACTAAGGGCAATGTTCAGCTCTAAACTATTTCCCTTCATGTGGTCCACCTGAATCATGGATTGCTTGTTTTTGGGCCCCAGACCTAGATTTTAGTGTGTTGTCTAATGGTTGGAGTGGATTTCATGTTATCATCACAGTAGGCCCTATAAAAATTTAAGGGTGAATATATCTCTGCCACTCGTTTATTATTTTGTTGTGCTCCATTTGAATCATAGGTCAGCCTGATCTTTTGGCCCTGAACCTAACTCAGGATGCCACATCAAACTGTTGGAGTGTATTTCACATAAACATAAAATGGACAATGTAAAAAACCAAGAGCCTGCATCGCTCTACCCAACGGTTCCCCTTGGTAAGGTCCACCTGAATCACAAACCAGTTTGATTTTTAGGCCTTAAGCCTTGTGTTTTGGGCCTTTTCTGTTAAGCAAGAAAGCTCTATGATCTGTTTTCTTGCTCTGTTATGCAGCTCGGCTACTCTGAGTTTGGTGTGGTGGTTCAGGGTTGGTTTATGTTTATTGGGAGCCATTACTCTGTAGACGCTCTGCTGTTTGAATTGTGGTGGGTGTGCTCTCAGGTTTCAGACACTGTTCTGGTTAGAAGGACTCTATCTGCCCGTATTGTTTAGGGGCTGTGTTTTTTTAGCCATCGCAAGTTTATTTTTTTGCAGCATTTGATGAATTTTTGTAGATCTTTCTTTGTTGGGGTATATGATAGGCGAGGCATGGCCCTTTTTGTGGTGCTCGCACGAAGTATATGTAAATCTCTTTTATGATCAACAAAAGTTATAGGTGGTGTGCCATTGTGCTCCCACCTTTCTTGAAAAAAATAATAATAATGATGATGATGGTGATTACGATAAGAGCAACAGCAATAACAACAAAGATGATGATGATGATGATGATGATGATAGAAAATAGATGAAATTGTTACCTGGAGCAATGTACCTGATAGATCCCTTCATACCAACTGAGCTGCTTTGAGAAACCTCAGATAAGAACCTGGCTAGCCCAAAATCACTCACATGAGCAATCATGCCATCATCAAGAAGAATGTTGCTTGGCTTTAAATCTTGATGAATGATTGATGTTTGACAAAGATTATGTAGATAATCCAGTGCAGAAGCCACATCTATAGCTATGTTTAGCCTTTGAGTAAACTTCAAGTTCCTTCTCAGCTGGTCATGGCCCTTCATATGCAACCACTTCTCTAGACTTCCATTGGGCATGTACTGGTAAACTAGAGCTTTAAAATCATTGCCCTTAAAATCAATGCTCGAGCAACAAGTTAAGATCTTAACAAGATTCCGATGCCTAATGTTTCTCAAGGCATTGCATTCGGCCATGAAGCTCCGCAGAGCTCCTTGTCGTTGAAGGTTGAAGACTTTCACTGCTACCATTGTCCCATCACAATCTAGAATACCTTTATATACGACGCCAAAACTTCCGGTGCCAACTAAATTGGCAGAAGAGAACCCATCTGTTGCTTTCAAGAGCTCCGCATAAGATACGTTCATAAAAGGATCCTCCACAGAAGGCACAGCAAAAGGTTTGCTTCTCGACTTTCTTACCCAATAAAGAATGGTAAAGAAACATGATAATGAAATAAGACACAAGACAACACCAATTATTGAGAATTTGACTTTTGAAGCAAGAGAGATCCCCCTTTTCTTTGAAGCTTGGCTAGAGCATGGAGGAAATTGTAATTCATGAATACCCCCACAAAGCTTACTATTTCCGAGCACTGAAACTCGACTGGCATTTCCAAAGACCCCTTGTTTTGGTAATTCACCCTCGAAATTATTGAAGGATAGATTCAGATACTCTAAAGCAAACTTCTCCAGATATCTTGGAATCTTTCCAGATAAGTTGTTGCGTGAAAGACCCAGGTATCGAAGACCTTTTAGACTACTGAATGTTGGTGGAATTGATCCTTGAAAGAAGTTCCCATCCAACTCGAGATACCCTAGGCTGAGACAATTGCCTAGCCAGCTTGGAATTTCGCCTGACAATCTGTTATTTGAAACACTGAAGTTTTGAAGAGCTTTCAAGTGACTGGCTTCGTATGGCAGACTAGTGAAAAAGTTGTTTTGAGCTTGGAGTTCAATCAGAGATGGAAAGCTGAAAAGTTGTTTGGGTAAGCTACCTCTGAAGTTGTTAAAGCTGAGGTATATGAATTGCAATGTTTCCAGATAAACTGAGTTGGAACAGTTGGGAGAAGGTATGGTTCCGGATAGATTGTTTCCAGATAAACTGAGTTGGAACAGTTGGGAGAAGTTGCCAAATGTAGGTGGAATTTGCCCTGATAATTTATTTCCCTCAAAGACAAGTCGCCCCAGCTTGTTTAGCTTCCCAACACCAATGGGAAGAGTACCTGTTAGAAAGTTATACTCCATTCCCAGTGTTGTTAAGCCGACAAGATTCTGAATCCCAGATGGGATGCTTCCAAACATGCTGTTACTACCTAACGACAGGAAGCTAAGCTGGGTCGAAAGATTAGATAGGGATTCAGGCAACACACCATTGAGACGATTTCTGCTTACGTCCAATGTTTCTAAGCTACTGCAATTGGTCAAATATTCGAGAAAACTCAAGCCATCACCTTTCCGAATTCCAAGTTCATTGCCCCACATATTTAGAAAGGTGAGATTCTGGAGGCTTCCAAAATTCATGGGCACGGATCCGCTAAAACTATTCCCAGCAAGTGAAATAGATGCAAGTCCTGAAGCATTGGATATGAAATTGGTATGGGTCCTGTTAATTGGTTTGATCCGACAGGAAACCATTGGAGATTAGGAAGAGTGTAGCCTAAGTTAGTTGGAAGATTTCCTTGCAATCTGTTCCATCCTACGTCCAAAATGTTAATAGAGGAGAGATTGTATAGGCCGGGCGGAAACGTACCTGACAGTTTATTTCCACTAATGGCAAGAACACTTAACCTCACCAACCAACCAAGTTCATCTGGGATTCTTCCCTCCAGATTATTTATCGTGAGATAAAGGAATGTGAAAGACGAAAGGTTTCCAAGTGAAGGCGGGATGCTACCTGTAAGATAGTTGTGACCAAGGTCCAATCTCGTGAGATTGGATAGAGAACCAAGCTCAGTTGGAATCCTTCCAGCGAGCCAGTTCCCACGAAGACGAAGGAATACGAGTTCCGAACAGTGAGTCAGATTTGCTGGAATTTCTCCTGTAAGTGTGTTGTTAACCAGTTGCAGATGCTGCAAACGGAACAAACGACCCATTTCTTCTGGAATCGTCCCTTGGAGGCTGTTTGCTGAGAGATCGATTGTCCTGAGGAAGGTGAGGTTTGCTATGTAGGGAGATATGTAGCCCACCAAGTTGTGACCAGTGAGATTCAAGACCGTGACCCTTTGAGGATGGCGGTGACCACTGCATGTGATTCCTTGCCAGTGGCAGAAGTGGAGAGTATGGTTCCATGATTTCAAGGATTGGAGAGGATCATCGGTTATCAGATGCTTGAAATGGAGCAAAGCAATCCGATCCGTTTCGTTGGAGAAGTGAGCCATAGAACCCAACAAGCATGGAATGTACATGGAAGAGAGAAGTAGAAACGACCAAAATGCCCATAGACTCATAGGCAGGATCTCCATTATCGACTTTGTGAATGCAGGAAAGCCAAAGTGATGATGAGAGAAATATGAAGTGGATTCTACATTCTACTCTATTTATAGAGAAATGCCGTTGATGACCGACTCGGATTTGGTAGTGACCCTTCAAGTACCGAGCTTAGTAATGGCAAGCAGTTTGTGAATGCAAGAAAGCCAAAGCTACGAATATATTCCATACATTTTGAATGCTGATATCGACGATAATATCCATTTCTCAACTAATAGTCTAATACACACTTCTAGTAATTCCTTTCATGCAACCCATCAATCTAGGTGGGGCAACCTTGGTGATGTTAGTGATAAATCCACACCGTCCACCTGTTTCACCAGATTATTTTACGATCTCATCGAAAAATTGAGGTAGATCTGAAGTCTGAGTGGGTCAAAGAAGAGGAAAAAGAGGAGTAGAAAATATATTCAATTGAAACCTTCTAAGGTCGAACATGATGCTTATATGCCATCTAAATCGTTGATACGGTTTATCAAATTGTTCATATTGTCATTCCCATTTGTATGAGCTTAAAACACGTAAATGGTAGCATAATTCAAAACTTTAATGGTACCGCTATCATTTTAACGGTGGGCGTTTAATACTCAATATTTTTAACCATGCATGTGACTAATCACAAGAGTTTCAGATGCATCAATTTTTGGCCTGCGTCAAAATGTGAGGCAGATCCAAAGTGCAAGTGGGTCCCATGGCATGAAAAAGAGGACAGCAAACGCCTACCGTTGAAATCTTTCCCGCCCAACATCATATATTTATATGTCATCCACACTGTTGATAAGGTTTACCAAACGGTTCATAAGGTAATTTCTACTGGTGTGAGCTTAAAACACAAACAGAAGACTGTTCCAAAACTTCTGTGCCCTCCCGGTCTCTCAATGGTGATCTGTCAGTACTCACTTTCTCTAACCGTATAGCTCACTTGAGTTTTGGATCCTCGTCATTTTTTAGCCTGCGTGCTAAAATCATTTCAAGAAACTGGTGGACGGATTGGATTTTTCTTAAACATCACAAGGGCCTGACTATCTTAGTATTCATTTTAAACTAGCTTGATCTAAAACTTTTATTCTCCACAGGTATGTGTGACATTATCAATACTTTGGATGGCAAGTAAACATTAGGTAGCAGAAAATAAACATCTAATGGTAGGGCATTTAAAAAGCAGACTGTTTTTGTTTTTTTCCTCCCTTATTTCAGCCTTATGTAACTTTATCAACAGATTAGATGGAAAATAAAAACCACCGAAACATTATGCCCTGAAAGGTTTTTGGTAGGGCATTTAATCACCACTGTTTTGTATCCTATAGTTCACCTGATAATTCGATATGCTTTATTTTTCGTGTAATGCCTTAAAAGGATGGGGGAAAATGAATGAAGGGCATGGATACATAATACATATATAAAGGTGGGCCCCACGGTAAGGGCTACACTGTCTTGGGTAATGCCGATGTCTCACTTAATCGGCTCCCAACAGCAAGCGTCTATAAACAGCCAAAGCAAGCTTAGCTCTGATACCATAAACAGCCAAAGCAAGCTTGAGAATAAAATTGTGAAGTTATTTTCATTGATACTGTGAGCAGATCTTTATACGAAGTATACAAGCCAGGAAAGGAAAGGCAATAATATAGATCCTAAGAATAAGGAATCAATTATACAGATCCTAAGAATAAGGAATGAGATTGACATATACAAGCAGTGAATTAAGGTGATGAGTCGTTGATTGTGGATCTTGATGAGGAGAGTAGGTCTTCTTTCCTAATAGTCTACATGGATACTAGTTTAAGAGGCACGCGGTGCACAACGAAGTAAAAAGCGGACGGTTATTTCACGACTGCAGAAACGAAAGCCTGCTTTTAGAAAGGGGAAGAAAAAACCTTCCCTTTTCTTTTGACCGTAAAAGACTGAAGGTTATGGCAAGAGGACGCGGATTTCCTGCGAAAGGCTTTCGCAGGAAGTTCCTGGGCTGGGAACTCAGGTGGGGCCTACCATGATGTTTGTATGGAATCCACCCTGTCCATCCGTTTTGTGAGCTTATTTTAGGCTATGAGACCAAAATTGAGCAGGATCAACGACTCAAGTGGGCTGTACTAAAGGAAAAGGTGGTTAGGGAAATTTCTACAGTTGCAACCTCTCTGTGGTGGGTATCCAATCAATTGTTTTCCTGTGGTGTGTCCACCTGAGATTTATATCCCTCTTGTTTTTTTAAAAAATCACTAAATAAATCTGTAAAAATGAATGAACGCATGGATGAAACACATACATCATGTTGGGCTCACAGAGCACCGACCATCAGCCACCTGGCTAGTGGCAGTGGCAGTAGCCAATCCGTTTCCGGAGTAAGACGCCTACGCAAACGAAAGCTCCGTGGGGCCTGCATTGGAGCTTCTTGCGACGACTTTCCGTGGAAATTGGCGTGGATCATGATGAATGTGATGCACATGTAACTTAACACTATTTTATCTTTACCATAACCTGGATGCATGATACGCGAAAAGAAAAGGAACACCGGTTGGATCGCCCTGCTCCATGCGCCATTGAATCTTGACTGGATGTGGAAAGGAAGTCTGCAGAAGTCATCCATTACTCTAGGATTGTGTGATGTGTCACACACTTGATGTGCCAAAGTTCTGTGGGCTCCACCATGATGTATGTGTTATATTCAAATTGTCTGTCGATTTTACCAAATCGTTTTAAGCCAAGCCCAAAATTGAGGTAGATCCAAGGCTCAAGTGGACCGCACCACAGAAAGCATCGAGGAAGGCAATGTCGGTCACTGTTGAAATCTTTCTTGGGCCACTTGTGATCTTTATTTGTAACACAGCGTGTCCATAGGGTCACACAGACTTAGATGAAGTTTTCAATGACAAGATTTCAATCCCCAACTATTTCTATCCGCTTGAGCTTTGGATCTACTTCAATTTTGGAGCATGTCTATCAAAATGGATGAACGGTGTGGATATAATATATATATCTATATATATATATATATATATATATATATATATATATATATATATATATATATATATAGCATAGTAGTGCCCATGAAACTTTATCACATCAGCACACTAGAAAGGTCAGGCAATCCAAGGATGCTGCTTATGTGGAACATACCATTATATATGTTTCTCATATCATTACCGTCAGTTCATTTTGACAACTCATTTTTCCTCAGATGATCTAGCAATGAAACAAATCCAAATTTCAGGTAGACCACACCAGAAGAAATAGCAGTGATTGAGTGCCACCACCGTAAAAAAAGATAAAATCAAATAAACCTTTATGAGGGTCCACAAATAAATAACTTGATCAAAAACTTTTGGTGGGGCCACCATGATGTATGTGCGTTACATCCATGCCATCCAACTGTTTTGACAGATCCATTTTAAGCTATGATAAAAAAAAATAATTTAAAGTAGATCCAAATTTCAGGTGGACCACACCACAAGAAACAATGGCGAAACAATATTCACCATTAAAAGTTTCTTGAGGTCCACCTGAATGTTCATTTGCCATCCAACCTGGTGATAAGGTCAAAAATAGCTGGATGAAGGGACCACACTAACATCAGCTTGATCCAAAACTTTCATGGCCCATGAAAAGTTTTAAATGGTCAACCATCCGTGTTAATTTCCTACCGTCATGAGTTCAACTTAACATTTGGATATGCTTCATTTTTAGCACTCTCCCCCTAAAATAAGCTGTCAAAATGGATTAATAACATAGATATTGGGCACATACATCACAGTGGACCCCACTGTCAGGGATCCGCCCACCGACTCATTACTTCATAAAGTTCAGGCAATCCAAAGACGGGCTTCTTAAAAAAACGAAAAACAAAAAACCTTTTTGGGTCGTCGGAATGTTTATTTGCCATCCAACCCTACCTGTTGATAAAGCTCCAAAGACTCGGATGAAGTGACTACACAAATCACTTTCCTATATCTTTTTCTTTTATTTTGACTGTAAAAGTTCTAGAAAGACTTGAAACACGAGGAGTAGGGGCCCACACAAACAAAGTTCCGTGGGGCCTACATTGTAGCTTCTTGCGACGACTGTTTGTGGAAATTGGCGTGCATCATGATGCATGTCGACGCGGATTAGCTACTGATCAACTCGACGGTAGCGAGTCTGGCTACTGAAGTGAGGTCACCACGTTCTGTGGGCCCCTCCATGATGTATGTAATGTATCCATACCATCCATACATTTGGAAAGATCATTTTAGGGCATAAACCAAAGAATAAGGCAGATACCAAGTTCAAGTGAACCCCACCACAGAAAATAGTGGGGATTGAACGCTTACCATTAAAAACTTCTTTGGGCCACGGAAGTTTCTCGATCAAGCTGAAATTTGTTTTTTTACTTATTTCATGTCTGTTTTAACTTATAAACCGGTTAGATTACAAATAAACATCATGGTGGGCCCTAGGAATTTTCAACGGTGGGCGTGACTGTCCCACTGTTTTCTATGGTGGGATCCACTTGAGCTTTGGATATACCTCATTATTTGGCTCAAGACCCAAAATGGTCTCTCCAAGTGGATGAATAGTGTGGATACAATACATACATCATTGTGGAGCCCAAAGCACGTGGTGACGTCACTTCAGTAGCCAACTCGCCACTGTCGGTTTCAGTAGCTAATCTACGTCCGATGAATGCACATACACTGTTTTATCTTTAATAACCACAGCCTGGATGCGTGAACCATGCAACATGATACACTAAAAGAAAAGTAATACCGGTTGGATCCCCTGCTCCATGGGCCATTGAATCTTGACCGGATGTGGTAAGGAGTCTATAGAAGTCATCCATTACTTTCCCCGGTAGGATTGCGTGCGTGGTGTGTCAGACACTTGATGTGGCAAAGCTCTGTGGCCCCACCATGATGTATGTATTATATTCAACCTCTCCGTCCAGTTTACGATATCATTTTAAGCCGCAAGCCTGAAAATGAGGTGGATCCAATGCTCAAGTGGACCACACCATAGAAAGCATCGAGGAGGGCAATGACGCTCACCGTTGAAATCTTTCTTGGGCCGATGTTTATTTGTTATACAGCATATTCACAGGGTCACACGGACTTAGATGAAGTTTTCAATGACAAGCTTTCAATCCCCACCGATTTCTGTTCCGCTTGAGCTTTGGATCTACTTCAATTTTGGGGCATGTCTATCAAAATGGATGGACACTGTGGATATAATATATATAGCATAGTAGTGCATGCCCATAAAACTTTATCACATCAGCACACTAGAAAGGTCTCGCAATCCAAGGATGCCGCTTATGTGGAACCTACCATTATGTATGTTTTCCGTAATCTTGCCGTCTCTTCATTTTAACAACTCATTTTACCCCAGATGATCTGACAATGAAACAAATCCAAATTTCAGTAGACACACCACAAGAAACACAAGAAATAGTAGTGATTGAGTGCCACCACCGTAAAAACGAGAAAATAAAAATAAACCTTTATGAGGGTCCAAAAATAATTAGCTTAATCAAAAACTTTTGGTAGGGCCCACCATGATGTATGTGCGTTACATCCATGCCATCCAACTGTTTTAACAGATCATTTTAGGTTATGATAAAAAATATAAAGTAGATCCAAATTTCAGGTGGACCACACCACAAGAAACAATGGCGAAACAATATCCACCATTAAAAGCTTCTTGAGATTCACCGAAATGTTTATTTGCCATCCAACCTGGTGATAACGTTACAAATAGCTTGATGAAGGGACCACACAAACATCAGCTTGATCCAAAACTTTCATGGCCCATAAAAAGTTTTAAATGGTCAACCATCGGTGTTAATTTCCTACGGTGAGTTCCACTTAACATTTGGATATGCTTCATTTTTAGCACTCTCCCCCTAAAATAAACTGTCAAAATGGATTAACAGCATAGATATAGGGCACATACATCACAGTGGACCCCACTATCAGGGATCCACCCACCGAGTCATTACTCCAGAAAATTCAGGCAATCCAAGGACGGGCTTCTGCGAGCCCACTAGTATTATGTATACTATGCATGTTTCTTATTTTAATGCCATCCTTTCATTTTGACAGCTCATTTTACACAGATGTTCCAAACAATGAAATAGATCCAAATTTCATGTAAACCATACTTACAAGAAATAGTAGTGATTGAGGCCAATTGACACTATAAAATGAAGAAAAAAAAAAAAACAAAAAACTTTTTTAGGGTTGTCGAAATGTTTATTTGCCATCCAACATGTTGATTAAGTGACAAAGACTTAGATGAAGTGACTACGCAAATCATCAGCTTGATCCAAAACTTTTGTTGTTGATAAGAAGTTTTTAATGGTTGATCACTGTTGTTTCCTGTGGTGTGGTCTGCTTGAGATTTGGATCTACTTCAAGGGATGTACATGCACCTTAGACACATACATCACGGTGGGCCCTACGATCCCTGATTATAAGGTCAGGAAGAGCTGGATGAAGGGATCACACGAATATCTGGACTTCTTTGGTCATTCCACGCGCTCTCTTCTCTCATTCGACTTTGCTTGTTGCCGTCTCACAGGGGGCGCTGCTTTTGGCATCAGGTTTCTTGTAGTGACTAATAAAATCTGACTTTTTTTTAATTTAAAGATAGAAAAAGAAACAAAAGAAAGGCGTTTGTTAGAAAGAGATGGGAAATTAAGGGCAGTCTATGGTCCATTGAATCCAAATATAAAATTAAGGGGAAAAACAAAAAAAAAAAGAAAAAAAAAAGAAAGAAAAAGAAAAAAGCAGCATCCCTCCAAGTCAAAAGGTATATATATTTTAGCACTTATTGGAAAAGCCTTTCTATTATATTTTGAATCATACATTTAGTGGGCCTCAGCTCTGATTGCCCAGGATTTGGAAAGAAACACCCATGGTCCAAGGATGAGAACCACCTGACCTATATATGGCTTGTAAAAGTAATGTTTTACGAAGAATCTTGTCAACCCTCAATTACATGGCTTTTAAAAGGAATGTTTCACGAAAAATCTTGTTATCCCTCGACATATTATGGTTGGTTGTGGTGCATGAGGTTGTTTGCTTATAGCTAGGCTCCACTTCAGACGCTGTATCTATACATGTTTTTAGTTAGTGGGGGATTGCCAGCGTGCTGGCCTTTGGAATCTAACTTTAAAAGGGACAAAATTCCCCTTTTAAAAGAAAAGAAAAGGAAAAAAAAAAAAAAAACAAGATACAAATTCAATCCCAGGCCTACCTAATTGACAATCATTCGTAGACCAAGCGCACAAAATTAAGGCTGGAATTGGGGAAAGAGGCCGGTATGGAGGGGTGCATCTAATGGATGGATTGGATGTCACTCAAAAATCACCATGTGCTCCTACACAGCTTGAACCTATTGTAACTGCCATAATGTATACATGAAATCCCTTCCATTATAAGGGTAATCCCAATTTATGATCAGGGCAAAAAATCAGGTTGACGTGTGATTTGGGTGGGACACACCAAAGAAAATAGTAATTAAGAGAAATGTTCACTCTTGATTTTTACAGGGCTCACGGTGATAATAATATAAAATCTACTCTAACTATTAGATGACATAGCAAAATTTGGTCACAGGGCCCAATCATCAGGCCTATCCCTCATTCAAGTGGTGCCACACCAAGAAAAAACAGTTTAAAAGGTGAGGGCGGCCTTGTTCACTGTTTTCAATCGTATGGTCCATTTGAATAATAGATTGGACTGATTTTTGAGCCTTGGGCTTAACATTAGTGAGGTCCATAGTTATAAGGGTGGATTCACGTAAACATCAAAGTGAGGCTCACCCGAACTGCAAATGCCTTGCTCACACTGCTAACACCAACTTGGGTTAAGAAATATATATATATATATATATATATATATATATATATATATATATATATATATATATATATATATATATATATGAATGAAATCTTACGGCGGATACTCTAACGATGATTACCTAAACTCACAATAGTACTGTCTTGAAATAAATGAATAATAGGCAGGCAGTCGTTTATAAACTTCCCTATTTCTTTCTTTCTTTTCTTTTTATTTATTTTTATTTATTTATTTTATTGTTTATCCTTTTACTTTGCTATGAGGTCGCGATTGGCTTTTGGTATCGGTTTCTATCAGTTTCTTTACTTAAAAAATAAAAAATAATAAATAAATAAATAAAAAAGAAGTCATGTGGGCACCATTATAATATATTTGTTATATTCACATCATCTATCCAATTTTACAAATCATCACAGGACATATACGAAAAATGAGTCAGATCCAAATATACTGAGTGTACACCGTGATTTATGTATTTTATCCGCTCTGTCAGCAGATAAATTTAGTGCTTGAATCCAAAAAATGAATTATGTGCAAAGCTCACCATGGAAACCGGATGAATTAAAATTCTACCGTTGAAAAAATCTTGGGGCCACATAAGTCTTGGACCAAGCTGTGAGTTGTTTACTCCCTTCATCCATGACTATGTGATCTTATGAACAGGTTGATTAAACATCACTGTCGCACTGGAAGAGGAGGAAGATGAGGGAGGAAGAGTGAGTTTGGGATTGGGTCGGGTTCTATGTATAGGATTAGAGATACTTAAAAATTAAAAATTAGAGTATATATACACACACATACACACACACAAAAAAATCCGAGTTGAGTCGGTTTTGGATCGAGTCGAGTTTGACCGGATTGAGTTTCGGGTCGACTTACTGAATAACTCAAATTCGACTCGGTTTGAGTTAAGATTAGGCGAAGCTTACTTGGTTCGGACCACTCACCCATTGGGTTTGGGTTGAGTCCGTCCGAACAAGTCGAGTCAGTCTCTCTGATGTCCAGAATGCACCCTTGAGAACCATAATCATGCTACTTAAAAATCTGTCATTATAAAAATGTTGTAGAAGGTAGATTTTGTAGCTATCAAATCTGTTGAAATGGGACAGATCTGACCATCTAGAAACTCTCAGTTACAAGAAATAATGACCACAAAATAACCTTAAGAATTTCAGCAAATCTAGACCCTAGACAGTCCAAGAACGATTGCAATTAAGGGCCATTAAAAGGCCAGATTTGGACCGTCCAATCTGACGGTCAGATCAGGACCATTGAGGATGGCATTTTCTGGATGGTTAGAAATTCAAGATTGGGTCAGTTCCATATCCTAAAATCTATCTGAAAAACTATTTGTTATAATACTTCATCAATCACTACTATATACTTCAACCTGGATGACTTTTCATTTAAGGTTTTTCTCCAACTTTTGAAGCTGTCATGCTACTCAAATGCGACATTAATCTGACCATTAAAAGGGCTCAAAAGAACCATAATCTAAGGGCCTTGGAATCCTTAAACAGGAAAGATGTTATGCCTAGGGCTGAAAGTCGGGCGGGTTGGGTCGGTTGGTGCTCAACCCTAACCCAACCCAAGGTTCCTATACCTCAACCCTAGCCCAACCCAACCCAATCTCGGGTTGGGAATTCTCAACCCAAGCCCAACCCAAGCGGGCTCGGTCGGGTTGATCGGGTTGGTCGGGTATATACATGCTAATATTTTCATTATTACATTATTTATTATATTTCAATATAGGACTTATTTTTGTATCTATAATTTTATTAATTACATATGTGATTATTCATTATAAAGAACTTCATTTTTTTCTTTAAAAAACAAGCTAAAATATAAGACAACTACTCCTTTAAAAGTCATGTAGCATAGCATGAAGTCTATTTGGGAGAGAGAAATCTGGCATATGTTGTTAGCTTGAGTCTTTGGAAATGATGTGGAAAAATGAGACTCGATATCACTAGTGTGCGTTCGACACAAACGATCCGCACTCAATTATAATTTATAAGTAACTTATACATTGATCGGGTTTGGGTTGGGTCGGGCAACCCGAGACCTCAACCCGAGCCCAACCCAAGTTTTATCGGGTTGGTGTTTGTATAGCCCAAGCTTAAGATCGGACACGAAATATCCTGCCCAAGCCCAACCTAATGTAGGGTCGGTCAAGGGTCGGTCGGGTTGAACCTGCCCAACTTTCAGCCCTAGTTATGCCAACTAAAAGATCATGGAGTACGTACGATCACATATTGTTCCATGTAATGTTTGAATGGCCATATTAAGAAGTCAGATCTGACCACTTCGATTCATATCTCTGATCTAAAAAGGCTGTTTTAAAGCCTAATTATGAAGAAAATTTGGGGTTCGACCCTAATCTGGAACATTGGATGAACTAGATGAGGTAGTTGTCATTTCAGAATAAAATCTACCTTCTACAACATTTTTGGGTCAGCAAAAGAATCAAATCTGGTTTAATAAAGTGGGCATATTACGTGTGACCGACTAACATCCCAACTCAGCTTTGGGTGAGCAAAAGAACCATGAATTATGAATTTCGTATTTTGAGGAAAGGTAGTTGTCCCTCCTGTTAGAATGATTGTGATTGTCGACACTAGGGGTGGGCCATTAATTGGAGACATTTAAAAATAAAGTCAGATTTGCCAAAGCCCAGTGGGTCTGCATCAAGCCCATTACTTTTTATATTGGACCATTTTGGGCCTGCTATTGGAGGGGGGCCTAGTGAACCTAATGGCATAGTCAAGACCCACTAGTGTACCAACAATCACAATTATATATGTTTTGAAATGATTAAAACTAAGAACCTATGTTGGTTTGGATAAATCTGAAGGGTGTAGATTACCTCAATGGGCCTAGGGTAATGAATTGGGTTTCTAAATGGACTTAAAGGAATAGACTGATGGAAAAACTACAAACTAAATAACGGGTCAAGCTTATGGGAAATTGGTCGGACAAGGAGGATAGCGTAGCTCTATGCTCGAGGATAAATAATGAAAATAAATATTAGGAGTTGCTACTTTATTTTATGTGGAGATTGATGGATGATGATTAAAAACAATGATGAATGATGAGTGTTGGTTATGATTTTTAAATAAATTAAATAATTGCATAGTGATTGGTATTATATCTTGTGGTTTGGATGTGGACATTTTCTGAATAATTATTTCTTAGCTTAACTAAAGTCACGACTCTAAACTCGAGGCTATGGTTAGTCTTAACCCGGGTTTCGGATTTAGAGTCGTGACAGAGAGGTAGTTGTAATTGCATATGTTGGTATTCACATAGTCTATCTGTACCATCAATTACATTGGAGACTACCATGGTTTGATAATTCTAACCATCTTGTTAGTGGCATATATATAACATACCTTTGAAAACAGAGCAATGATGCGCATTCATTAGCCAAAAGAACTTCATCAGTTGGATGGAACCATTGGATCATGCTTTTTATTTTTTTGCCAAATCCATAGTGGGACTCACTGGATTTAATCAGACTAATGACAAGCTGGTAGTCCAACTTCTAAACCAATTCCTTAAGATTGTAACATCATTGTGAAAACTTTTGCATGAAAATATTAGTAATTAAACATCTTATTAGTAACCCAATATGATTCTTATTATAATAAGATGATGTCTTTTTCTTATTGCATTCATGTTACAATCTCCCTTTGCCCAACACAAGGACAAAATAAAGAAAAGGAAACACATTTTCTAGTATATTCAATATCTATACAAGCACTCTCTGAAGCCTAGGCTAAATATATCTAGAGCTTGTTTTGAAAAGTATTCAACAAACTCATTTTATTTTAAAATCTTTCTCAAAATAACTATCAATAATAACTTAGTAATGACTGAGGTAAGATGAGCCTTCATCTAATATTTGCAACCTAATCCTCCTGTCTTGATGAATCCCAACTCCATGATACAAGTCCTTGACTGTGTGCAATTCTGAAAAAACATCTCTCATTTGCATTCGTTCTCTTGGAGACTCCATAGAGCACAGGACGCCGATTTTGACCATTGAAATCAAGCAATCATGCATTATATTTCCTGCATTGATATGATTTTCATTGCCTTGAGTAACTTCAGCTTCTTCCATGCGTAGTTGTGGATCAACAATCTCCATTACTCGTTCGGGCAAAGCCAACTTAGCAAAATGATGAATGCTAACATTGTCCTTAAACATGTCATCAGTAGGCCCCTTTCCAGTAATCATCTCGAGTAGAAGGATTCCATAGCTGTAAACATCTCCTTGTGCAGATGCTTTACCGCCCATCGCATACTCTGTAATTTATATATCTCATATTGGAATTTCAGTGACCACTTATATACAAATGAGAAAGGAAAGAGAAGTAATATTCTATTTGACAAATAATTGGCATTTTTTGTATTCTAAGGATTTGAATTTCTAACATTAATTGTTGTGCTATAAACTTGCAAGTTCTTGCAAATAAGTTTTTCATGGAACAAGACTGCTACTCAAATGAAAGAACTCAACACTTCAATCATCAAGTGAACATATGAATTATTGTTATGATTTGTATGTAACATGTATCTCAACTAAAGCCATTATTAGAAAAGAAGCCTTCATACCTAATTATATATGGTGTGATTCATGTTGGGTGCAAATGAGTACAGCTTTGTATGTCTAGGTTTTTGAAGTCAATGGAATTTTTATGCCATCAAGTTTGAATCTTTCTGGGTGTGGGTCGTTTCAAATCTGAGGTCACTCTTTTAGAAATTAATTGGATCCAGCAGATAAAATCGGTTCAGGCACTGGCCATTAGGTCCTTGGACCTTCATTTTGATTTAAGCTAAGGTCAAGTCAGAATCTGGTCTAGGCGAAGTACTTGATTGGGCCCACCCGATTCTATGGGTTAGATCACAAGTGTAGCACTCTTACACATGCATCGTGTGTGACAGCCCCTCATATGTGCTTGTAGCGCTTGCAAAACTCACTCCACGTGATGTGTATAGGAAATCCAGGCCATATTGACCCTTCATCTGGCTTAGATGAAATCTTGGAAAAAAATTCACATGTTTTGCAACTCAGGTTGGGCCCCGGTAAAAATCAAGGCATCCCCGTGTGTGTGTGTGTGTATATATATATATATATATAGGAAAAAGGTACAATGCGCTCGAGCTTACGATAAGCTCATCGTGAGGTCAAGCTGTGTGGGCCCCACCGTGATGCGTGTCGACCATCAACACCGTGCATTTGATGGGTACCCTTTAAATTATGGGATATCCCAAAAATCAGCCATATATAGAACTCAGGTGGGCCATACCATCTAAAATTATGTGAAGACACCGTTAAAACATATAAAATCACTTGGTGGGGCCCACCTGAGTTTTGCATGCACCTGAAACTTGGTCTAAACCCTCATTCAAGTGGAACACACATAATGGATGGGCTGGATTTGCAAACCACATCTCGGTGGGCCCTCAAAAATGGTTATGAATGTTTTAATGGTGTACGGCCCCCCTCCACTTCTGCATGTGGTGTGGTCCACACAAGTCACAGATTGACTTAATTTTTGGGACCTAGGCCCATGATGGAATGGTGCATCTGACTGATGGGGTAGATGTTGTATGGTACCTTTTCCCATATATATATGGAAAAGGTACTATGCTCGAGAGCGTAAAGCGGTCGTCCGTGAGGTCGACCTGTGTGGGCCCCACCGTGATGCCGTTCAAAGATCCACACCATCCACCAGATGCAAGAGAACAGGGTGGGTTCACACAGCCCAACATCAGCCGTCCATGTACCTCAGGTAGGCCATACCATCGGCAAATATAAGTATACACGCAAAAACATGTAAAAGCACTTGGTGGGCCCCACATGAGTTTTGGATACCACCTGAAACTTGGTCTAAATTACATCCAAGTGGGACACACATGATGGACGGTATTGATCATCAAAAAACATCTCGAAAGGTCCCCACAAATGGTTTTGAATGTTTCAATGGTGCACGGCCCCTCTCAACTTCTGTACGTAGTGTGGCCTACAAAAGTCACGAATTGATTTGATTTTCAGCCGTGTGGGCCCCATCTGGAATGGTGCATCTGACTGAGGGGGTAGATTTTCGAACGGCATCACGGTGGGGCCCACATCAGCTCGAGCGCATAGTACCTTTTCCCATATATATATATATATATGGAAAAAGGTACAATGCAACATCTACCCCATCAGTCAGATGCACCATTCCATCATGGGCCTAGGTCCCAAAAATTAAGTCAATCCGTGACTTATGTGGACCACACCACATGCAGAAGTGGAGGGGGGTCGTACACCATTAAAACATTCATAACCATTTTTGAGGGCCCACCGAGATGTGGTTTGCAAATCCAGCCCATCCATTATGTGTGTTCCACTTGAATGAGGGTTCAGACCAAGTTTCAGGCGCATGCAAAACTCAGGTGGGCCCCACCAAGTGATTTTATATATTTTAACAGTGTCTTCACATAATTTTAGATGGTATGGCCCACCTGAGTTCTGTATATGGCGGATTTTTGGGATATCCCATAATTTAAAGGGTACCCATCAAATGCACGGTGTTGATGGTCGACACGCATCACGGTGGGGCCCACACAGCTTGACCTCACGATGAGCTTATCGTAAGCTCGAGCGCATTGTACCTTTTCCCATATATATATATATATATAGTCCAGGCATAAATTTCACCTTGATCTAAAATTCTGGTGGGCCATAACAAAGAGAAATGCAAGTCAAGGGAGGAAACTGTTTTCATTTCCCATGGCGACAAAAGTTTTGGATCAAAGTAAAAATTAGGTTCATGAGATTTCATGAGGTGTTGAATCCCATGGACAGTTCAAATTTTAGTGTCACATCACCTATGATGAGTTCTAAAAAAGTTCAAGTTCTGAGCGGAGCACTCGGATATATATATATATATATATATATATATATATATATATATATATATATATATATATATATATATATATATATATATATATATCTGTGTGTGTGTGTGTGTGTGAATGGTTCCTCATGGGAAGTTCCCATGAGGTTGAGCTGTGTGGGCCCCACCGTGATGCATGTTGAACATCAACACCGTGCATTTGAAGGGTCCCCTTTAAATGATGGGATATGCCAAAAATCAGTCATATACAGAACTTAGGTGAGCCATGTGATCTAAAATAATGTGAAGACATGCCTAAAACATATAAAAGCACTTGGTGAGGCCCACCTGAAATTTGGATGCATCTGGAACTTGGCCTGACCCCTCATCTAAGTGGGACACACATAATGGATGGGCTGGATTTGTGAACCACATCTCGGTGGGCCCAACAAATGATTATGAATGTTTTAATGGAGGGTAACCCCTTTCAACTTTTGTATGTGGTGTGGCCCACAAAAGTCATGGATTGACTTGATTGTTAAGACCGGTACCCACCATGGAATGGTGCATCTGAATAATGGGGTAGATGTTCAACTCGCATCATGGTGGGGCCCACAGCTCAACCTCATGGGAAGTTCCCATGAGGTCGAGCGCATAGAACCATTTCCCATATATACGTGTTTGTGTGTCTCGCTGCAGGAGACCATTCCTTCTAGCAAGGGAGTTGGCAGTTAGGGTGGTCCCTACAATGATGTGTAAGTGAAATCCATCCTAAATCATGGATGGGCCCTACAAAAATCAGTCGTATCCAAAACCCAGGTGGTCCACATCATCTGAAACCATGTTAAATCATGCTTAAAACATATAAAAGCATTTGTTTGGCTGACCTGAGATTTGAAATGGGTCGAAATTTTGTATGATTCCTCGTCCTAGTGGGACACACACAATAAATAAGCTAGATGTCTCAACCTCATCTCATTAGGCCTTATAAACAATCAAGAAGGTTTTAACGTGTGGGTATACCGTCACTAACTTTTGTTTGTGATGTGGCCCTCCTAAGTAGTGGAGTGGTCTGATTTTATGCCTATGGTACACCATTGAAGGATGAATAACACATCATGGTGGGGCCCACAAAGCTTGGCCTCATGGGAAGCTCCCGTGAGGTGGACATCATATAGCATCTTTCTTGTAAATAAATAAATATAAAATAATAATAAGAAGAAGAAGAAGGAAACAGATGAAACTGTTACCTGGAGCAATGTACCCAATAGATCCCTTCATCCCAAACGTGCTAGTTTGAGAAACCTCAGGTAAGAACCTCGCTAGCCCAAAATCACCCACCCGGGCAATCATATCATCATGAAGAAGAATGTTGCTGGGTTTTAAATCACGATGAATGATTGACGTCTGGCAATGATTATGTAGATAATCCAATGCAGAAGCCACATCAATAGCTATTTTTAGCCTTTGAATAAAATTCAAGTTCCGCCTCAGCTGATCATCGTTATGCAACCACTTGTCTAGACTCCCATTCGGCATGTACTCATAAACTAGTGCTTTGAAATCATTGCCGTTAAAGTCAATGCTTGAGCAACAAGTTAAGATCTTAACAAGTTTTCGATGCCTAATGTTTCTCAAGGCTTCGCATTCAGCCATGAAGCTCTTCAGAGCTTCTCGTTGTTGAAGGTTGAAGACTTTCACTGCTACCATAATTCCATCGCGATCTAAAATCCCTTTATATACACTGCCAAAGCTTCCGGTGCCGACCAAATTGGCAGAAGAGAAGCCATCTGTTGCTTTAAAGAGCTCCGCATAAGACACGTTCAGAAAAGGATCGCCAACAGAAGGCACAGAAAAAGATTTCCTTCTTGATTTGCTTCCCCAATAAAGAATGGCAAAGAAACATGATAATGAAATAAGACATAGGGCAACACCAATGATTGAGAATTTTAGTTTGGAAGCAAGAGACTTCCCCCGTTTCTTGGAAGCTTGGCTAGGGCATGAAGGCAATTGTAATCCAGGAATACCCCCACAAAGCTTACTATTTCCAAGCACTGAAACTGCACTGGCATTTCGAAAGACCCCTTGATATGGTAATTCGCCCTCAAAATTATTGAAAGACAGATTTAAATACTGCAGAACAAGAAGCTTCCCCAGGTATTCTGGAATCTCCCCAGACAATTTGTTATGTGAAAGATCCAGGGATTGAAGGCCTCTTAGAGTAATAAATGCTGTAGGAATTGTTCCTTGAAAGAAGTTCCCATCCAACCTGACATCCTCTAGACTGAGACATTTGCCTAGGGTGCCCGGAATTTCACCTGACAATTTGTTCCGAGAAACATTGAATCTTCCAAGAGCTATCAAGCTACCGACTTCCAATGGTAGATAACCAGTAAAAGAGTTATCGCTTAGATTAAGATAAATCAAAGAGGGAAAGCTGAAAAGTCGTGCAGGTAAGGTACCGCTTAGGTTATTATTTTGGAGGAATAGAAACAGCAAGGTTCTACAATTTCCAATACTTGAAGGTACGCTCCCCGTAGATTGTTTCCAAACAAATGGAGTTCGAACAATTGGGTAATATTGCCCAAGGAAAATGGAATTGTCCCAGATAAATGATTTCCACCAAAGTCAAGTCGTCCGATCTTGTCAAGCTTCCCAACACCAATAGGAATAGGACCTCTTAGAAAGTTAGACCGCATATCCAATAGTGTTAAGCCGACAAGATTCTGAATCCCAGATGGGATGCTTCCAAATATGCTATTACCTCCTAACAACAGGATCCTCAGCCGGATTGAAAGATTGGCCATGGAGTCAGGTAACGAACCGCTGAGACGGTTGTTGCTTACATCCAAATCTTGTAACTCACTGCAATTGGTCAAATAATAGAGAAAACTCAAGTCATTAGCCCCAATTCCAAGTTGATTGCTGCCCAAAAATAACCTGCTGAGACCCTTGAGGCTTCCAAAATTCAGAGGCACGGACCCAGTAAAACTATTGTAACCAAGGTCAATAATTGCAAGGCTCGAGGAATTGGACAGTGAAACTGGTATGGGTCCTGTGAAATTGTTTGTTCGGGCATAAAGCACTTGGAGATTAGGAAGATTGAGGCCTAAGTTAGGTGGAAGGCTTCCGTGCAATCTGTTCGATCCCAAGTCCAAAAAGTAAATAGAGGAGAGATTGAATAGGCAGGGAGGAATCGTACCTGACAGTTCATTTCGACCTATGCCAAGAATCTCTTAGTTCACCAATTGACAAAGGTCATCTGGGATGCTGCCCTCCAAACTATTTATTGAAAGACGAAGAACCGTGAGAGAGGAAAGGTTTCCAAGTTCAGTTGGAATTCTCCCTGCCAGCTGATTCCCGTAAAGATCGATGTCTTCGAGTTTGGAGCAGTGGGTCAGATTTGCTGGAATTTCTCCGGTAAATGTGTTGTTAGTCAGTCGCAGATGCTGCAAACGGAACAAACGGCCCATCTCTTCAGGAATCGATCCGGAGAAGATGTTGGCTGAGAGATCGATTATCATGAGGATGGTGAGGTTCCCTATGAAAGGAGAGATGCGGCCTACCAAGTTCAGGCCGGTGAGGTTCAAGGCGGTGACCCTTTGGGGATGGCGGCGACCACCGCAAGTGATACCTTGCCAGTGGCAGAAGTGGAGAGTATGGTTCCAAGAGCTCAAGGAATGGAGAGGATCGTCCGTTATTAGATCTTTAAAGCTGAGCAAAGCAAGGAGATCAGTTTCGTTGGATAAGTGAGCGGCAGATCCAAAAAAACATGGAAGGTGCATGGAAGAGACAAGGAGAAATGACCAAATTGCCCACATGCTCATAGGAGGGAGATCCATTATCGAGTTTGTGAATCCAGGAAAACCAAAATGAGGTGACTATAATGGTGTGGATTCTTCTGTATTTATGGAGAAGGAAAACTTCACGTCAGTTGGGGATTTGATTTTTTATTCCTTTGGGGGAGACGGAATGGCTACTCCCCTGCCACCAGTCAATGGCTGATGGTGGGTGCTCTGTGGGCCCCACCATGATGTATGTGTTTCATCCATACTGTCCATCTATGTTTCTAGATCATTTTATAGTATGAGGTGCAAAATGAGATATATCCCGATCTCAAGTGGACCAAGAAACAGTGTTGAATAAACGTTGACTAGTAAAAGTTTTGGATCAAGTTTTGACGCAAGGGAAGATGTGAGGTCGAGCACCGTCTTCCTCAAGAGGATAATTATTCCGAATCCACGGAACTTCTCTGGACTCCTCACAGAAACTTTCTCGAATCCACGAGAAAAGAGAGCAGAAAATAGAAATAAATTCTAAATAAATTCGAAATAGATTAATGAATGCATAAAAACGAGTTCACAACCCTTTAAATAAGGGTACTAAGCAATGGAAAAGAAATCAGAATCAAACTACAACTAAAACTCCTAGAATTTGCGACTTACTATAAATAGTAAACTTACTATTTATAGACGGTCGTGATGTCTACTAATGCGCAAGGTTTTCGGCCAAAAATAGTAAGTGTCCTATTTGGCTTCACCAAACCGTTCCCCTAATTATTCTAAGCTCTTTTCACGTTGGGCGCAACTCCTAAAGCCCGACGGATGAAGAGTTATAAACAAACTAAAACTTGCTATTTATAGTAAAAACGAAATTGAAACATGGAAACGACCATCAAATCAGGGGTTTCTCGCATTCCGAAGCGTCCGCAACCACCGTTGTCTTTGGGTTGGTTGGTTAAAGTAGCTCGTTCTACCCCAAAATCATATATTTTTCGTCGGCTAACTCATCCCGGATTGTGAGATACGCCTGATTTAAGGTCTGATGGTCCAGATCACTTCTTTCGCCGACCGGGCCTCTTCTGATCCATCTTTGCCATGTAATTGTCTGTGACCCGCTCTACATCAAGTTTATATTTGTTTTTTCTCTTCATCTGTGTCTGTATGACCTAATAAACATATTGGATGTCAAATAAACAGTACAGTGGGCCTTAGGAGGAGTTTAATGGTGAATATCCAATCACTATTGTTTTCCTGTGGTGTGGTCTATCTGAGATTTATATCACTCTCATTTTTGGGATCAAGTCATAAACTTATCTGTAAAAATGGATAAACGGAATGGATGAAACACATACATTATGGTGGGGCCCACAGAGAACCGACCAGCAGCCCCCGGGTGGTGGCAGGGGGAGTAGCCAATCCGTTTCCTTTTTGGTCTCCAGACTGCAGGCGGAATTCTTTTTCCCCTTGCTGCGATTCACCATCCTGACAACGGTAAATGACTAAATTATCCTTTAGGCTCATTGATGCGCGTGTGTTCCATTTTTCAATTGCGCAGTTTTAGAAAGATAAAATGAAGATGAGAGAAATAACGAACGGGATCTTCTTATTAATTGAGAAGGCCCACTTCTCAACCATTGGTGAGTAATAACAAGTAATGACATAGATTTTGTGGCTCAGAGTTTTCCTTCAGTTTTTCCATTTTTGGAGATTTTTACAAATTAGTACCTCATCGTTATGGTATTTACGTCCTGCACCTTTTTAATTACGTTTTCAAAAGTACCTTATGCTAGTTTTTCTCAATTTCCGTTATTATTTTTTTTCTAAATTGACAAAAATGCCCACTAATTAACTAGGCTACTTAAAGAAAATTTAAAACGTAACCGGATGCAATTATCATTAATAAGGTATAACCATAAAGAAATTTCTAAAAAAAAAAAAATTAATTACAAACTTTTTTTGAGACGCAGATTGCATTAGAACCCAGCAAGTGGTCCATCGATTTTTTGAGATTCTTTTAGGGAATGAGCCAAAAATGAGGCAGGTCCAAGTCTCAGGTGGACCACACCATAGGAAATAGTGGTGATTAAATGCCCACCATTAAAAACTTCCAAGGGCCCACCGTAATGTTTATTATCTCTCTAACATGTTGATTAGGTCACGAAGACGTGGAGAATGGAAAACTCAGCTATAATTTTATCCAAAACTTTTTAATGGTTGTCATTGAATCACCAATTTATTATTTTTTTTTTTTGTTAAAATAAAAGTGCAGCTCAGATGGAAGGGCCCACAGCTTCATATATGGAGAAAATTTTATAACCTAGGGTATTTCGGGTGGGGCAGCAACACCTTAGCAGACCCGCCTATCATATCCTATACAAGTGGAGATTGTTTGAGATTCCTTGTAGAGCCAAGGCCAACTTTGTCCAAGAGAAACCAGCCCTTGATCAACAGAGGGAGGAGGGGGACGTCCCGAAAATACCTGTCAATTTGCGTCATACTCCCCTCTTTAGCCAAACCATCTGCTGGCCCGTTCGCTTCTCTAGGGATAAGGGAGATACAAAAGGTTCCCCTACTGCATAACCCCCTAATACTAGCCACCCGGTATTTCTATTTGCATGTGATTGTGTATTTCCTGGATAAACACCCCACCACCCAATTAGAATCTGATTCAATTAGCACTCTGTCAAGACTGGAAGAAGCAAACAACTTCATCCCGTCGTACACAGCCCGAAGCTCAGCCAAGTTGTTGGATGCATTCTCGTATCCACTGGAGAACCCCCCCCCATATTGCCTTGATTGCCCCCCCCCCCCCCTCCCCCAAGGATTGGATAGGGCGGATCCATAAACGTTAAGCTTAGACTAGCCCTCAGGGGGCCTGATCCATTTGACGATGACAACTGTCGAGAGAGGGAGAGTATGCATAGTTGGTCTCATGAAAACAGGGTCGGTTGGGACGATGAAGGGGTGCTAGAGGATCCTCTTGTCTTGAAAGAAAATAGATTTCATCCACCATTTAATTTTTCCAAACACTCCAGCAATCGAGATAAGCCTATCATCATATCGAGCTTCGTTCCTAGCTTTCCAAATTTCCCAAAGGGCAAAGGTTGGGATTAAAAGAAGAAGGATCGAGATTCTTTTGAATGAGAGAGGCCTAAACCACCACTAGTGGAGCCGGTCTGGGATGGAGAGGTGATGGGCAATGGAGATCCCAAAAAATCTGGCTAGCAACATCCAAGCCTTGGACGCCAATCTCCCCAATATAAAGAGATGCAATAGGGATTCAGAACAGAGGGTAGCCTCTGGATCAATTTCACAGCAGATGCACTTCGATGCTAGGGGGATCCCTTTCTTCTGGATGCATTCCTCCATAGGTAGAGCCCCCTGCAAAAGTTTCCACAAGAATAATGAAACCTTTGGGGGAATTTTGGGGTGCCAAACCCTTCTCGCCCAATCTCTTCTCGCCCAATCTCCCTTCGCCCCAAGATCTCTATGGTTTCAAGTTAAAGCCTAAGATCTGGATCTGGGTCATTTTTATTCATGCCTTATTATCTGGAAAAATAGAAGAAAAGCGTGGATAAAACATATACGTCATAGTTAGGCCCACTATACGAACTGCTTTCAAGTTAAAGCCTCTGCTGCCGCAGTAGGTTAAGGAGTGGGTTGCGTGTGACCCTGGGCAAAGAGATAAATCGTGCTTGAGATTGTGTGGGGCCCACAATGATTTATGAGTTTTATCCATGCCGTCTATTCATTTTGCTAAATCATATTAGGATATAAGCCCAAAAATGAGTGAGTTAAAAGGGTTAAGTGAACCATACATTGGGTATTAAAAATATATCGTTGAAAACAATTTTTTGGCCATAGAAAGTTTTGGATCAAGTGTTCACACCCCAAGTGCAGGGTTGTGATGTAGTAATAAACACAGTAAGACCGAGGTCGAATCCACAGGGACTGAAACTTGTACGTAATCTGAAAATAACTAGAACTAGAACTAGAATGAGATGAAATCTAAATTGAGTGTAATTTGAGAAATAATGGTGAAATAGTAAACTAAAACTGAAGAAATTTAAAGGTAGGAAACTAGGGTGCTAAGGATCCACTTGTACAGATCAGGGAGAACTACACTTGATTCATGAAAATTTAAACTGAACTTCATTGATATAGTTTTCAAGAGATGAGAGGTATATGAATTAGAATGGATTCTATCACTAAACCATGCCCAGGAGACAAAGCAAACAACAGAATTAAACTAATTACCAACCAATCAACATGCCATGAAGGTTAGGAAGGGTACCGTCATCCGACCATGCCCAGGAGACGATGGTGAACAACAGGGCTTCCTGACGTCATAAACATAAAAGGGAGAAGGAAATACTCAAAGTCATCGCAGACCCATTGTAATTTTAGTCACAACAGATCATTAAGTACTAAAAATATTTCCATAATAAAATTAAATCAAAATCCATTCAGTCTAAACAAAAGGCACAAGCAAAGTGTCCCCCATCATGCTACAAGCTTCACCTCTTAGCCCTAGCTAAGAGGTTTAGCCACACATAAGTGGGTTGAACCCTTAAAATAAAATAAACAAAAAAATAAAAATAAAAATAAAAATAAAGGAAAAGAAAAGAAAACAAATCTACTCCCTCTCACGTCCCTGCCTCCACATCCAAGCCGAGCTTCAAGCTCTGCCCCCTGGTTTCCTTGTCTCCCTCTTTCTTATAGCATGCAAGGGACGGTAATGGTGTTTTCCCACAGCTCGTCCGTAACAGGGCCGGAATTTAGAAAACGCACAGTCCTACCTAACACGTTGCGCAAACAGGCCTTATAACTGTCCACACTTATTGATTGGTGAGCCCTATTATTGAAGCCAACAGAGGAATCCACTCCGTTTATTGGAAAGGTGTCGAAAAACTGGTCAGGAAGCGACGGTTCTTGGCTGATTTCAGTGTGATACCCAGAATTCTTCTTTCACCGTTCATCTTCCTTTTAGATGGTGGAAAACTGATTTTCGTTGTTTCTTGAAATTTCGCCATCTAGGCTAGGCTGATAGGGATCTTGGGCTTCTGGTGGATGGTCCGGATCAACCATACAATCAATGCCTTGGTCACACAGTGGCCCGCAAAACCAGACGGTTTCCGGCCTTGAAACAGGGCTTGCGCACGCCGTCTGCGCTGTGGTGATGGTGGGGCTTATGATCGAATTCAAATGGAGAATCCACTCCATTCAGTGGATGCAAGACGAAATTTCAGTCGGGAATGAACGTTTTTGAATTGTATTTCGTGTGGCCCACCAGATCTCCCACTCCATCGTCAGTCTTCCGTTCGGACGGTCAAAAAATTGATCTCTGATGTATTTGAAAATTCTTCCACCTAGACGAAGGTCAGTGGGACCTTTGGAATCTGTTGGATGGTTTAGATCAGAGCCTTGATCAGTGATTGTGACCCACCTGAAACCATCCGCAACTTCCTGTTGCGAACAGTGAAGAAATTGTTTCCAATTTGAAGAAGGACGTCGGTCAGCGCCTGCTGACCGACTTGAATTCTCATGGTGCTCATCCATTGTGCGTGTGGTGCACACACTGTAAGTGGGGCCCACTGAAGTGCTGTTTCAGTAAATCCAAACCGTCCATTCATTGTTTCATCACGTTTAAAAGGGTTGAGACCAAAGTTGAAGCATATCCAAATATCAGGCGGGCCCCAGATTAGTGATTTGTGGGCTGATCTGTCCGTTGGGCTACTTCCACAAGGATCCAATGACCAAAATTCGACGTGTACAGTTAATTTATGGTTCTGAGGCCATGTATGAAGTTTTGAGCCGAATAGATGGTGGAAATCCTGTGATCTTGCATTCTGGCTGATTTTCAGGCCACTTGAGCTTCAGTTTTTCGATTTTCTCGGATCTCGGCTGTGTAAAATCGTCGATCCCAATCCCCAGGAGTCCGTCCCCTGCTTTTGTGACATCGGAGTGCCAAATCCACGCTTTTACTATCAATTTTCAGTCAACGCTCCTGATTGAATCCTGCAACAAAACACAATTAAAATACTCCATTAAGCATTATTGTATATGTATAATCTGACAATAATCAGGGTCTGATATTCAATATTTGACCCTCAACACAACCCCCAACCAGCATTTTGCTAGTCCCGAGCAAAATATGTGAAAAATAAGTTGAGAATTACAGGGCAATTTCCATGAAACCGAGTGATATTTTTTTGAAGAACGATTCAAATACTAGAAATCTTAGATTCATGAATGTTGGGCATAAATTTCTCCTAGAGGCAAGCGCATGGTAGACTTTATAATCAAGTTTAAAGTATTAATCCATCAATTAGAAAAATTATAAACATTGAGTTCCATGAGTGTAAAGTGTAACTCGGCTTAGCAACATTAAGATTTACTTCTTTATTTCATGATATCATTGGTAACGAATAAGAGAACCCAAAACAAAACATGCCTCATAAATCATCCTACCAACTTTGATTTGATTTCAATATTCTCTTCTTTTTTTTTTTAATTATTATTTTTAAAAGAATGTCAAGAGGGGAATCAAATTATCACTTATAGGGAGAAAACCTATGGTGAAATTAGTCGCCCAACTCTTTTCAACTGTTAACCATGGGAAATCGAATCCACACCTATAGGGAGCAAACCTATGGTGAAGATTAATTGCCCAACCTTTTCAATTTTTATTTTTTTTTAATATATATATATATACCCTGATGGCAAAATATTTCAGGCCGGTTCCTTTCATGCTCAGTGATTACCAAATTAATCCTTCAATATGAAACTGAAACCTTAATGTGTAAGTGAGATGTGACATGTGAAATCATGACTCAATCAATGTTTACAACTTCTAATCCTGGATTAATAATTCAAACTTAACTGTGAAATCAAACGAGCAACTGAATCCAAGAGTAGTAAATCACCAACATTCCATATCCTGTAATTTTAAATCAAAGATGGTCATCAAATCACTTCGAATGCACCAGAAAGTCCAGAAAAATTTTAAAACTTTCACAATTTTTGCTCAAGACTAAGAAAAACACTGATTAGGTTGCCTAATCTCCCACCCCCAACCTAAAATCTACATTGTCCTCAATGTAAAAGATATAAGCATGCATGCACATGGGACGACAAAAGTAAATGGGAAGTGATGGGAAGATAGTACCTAGATGATGAATCGTGAGAGACTTTCCAAGAGATCGCAACATGGAATCCAATCAGCATGAGAGAGAAAGCAACACAAAACTAACAAAAATAAAATCCTACCTATACCACTTTCGCAGGTGCTCTCGATTGCATTTAGCGTATGTAACAAGCCTTTAAACCCCTAGGTTTCCCCTAGTGGACGAGTTGTAGTCTCGTGAGGGTTTGCAGCAATGTTACCCACAAACATTGAACTAACTAACTAGGAAAATTAAATGGAATGAAAAGATGGGTTGCCTCCCAGGAGTGCTAAGTTTACTGTCTATCCTAAAACAGTATAAAGGAAACTACTCTATTCCTATGAAAGCAGGAAAAAGCTACTCGATCATGCCGCAAGGTTCCTCTTCCGGCCAATATCTTGATAAGTTTCTCAGTAAGTTCCTCAACATGATCATCCAAAAGCCATTTGTGCAATAGGCTTGGACGCCCTGGAGCTTGACTTTCCAGAGAAACTCATGTACCTCATTAAAAATTTGACGTTGATTCGTTTGAAGTATCCAAAGTATATATGATTCACCTATGTCATAAAAAGTTTCAAAGTTAATATCCCATGGTGAATCAGAGACTACCAGTAGATCAAATTGAGAAAAATTTTCAAGAAGTGGTATAGTCTCAACACATTCCGAAGTAGCAAACTTCGGTTCAATTTTCAGCTCCTCCTCCCCTAATGGTAAACATTCAGGATTTGTGGAAGGAGGGGTTTCAGAGTAAGGGTTCTCTCGGTCAGTAATGACTACCGAGATATTGTCTTGCAAGGCATTCACTATGTCTCTTATCATGGGATCATTTGAGTCTGCAAAGTGTGCCAAGCAATCATCCAAAGCATTGGGACATTCAGTTGAGAGTGACTCATTCTCCACATTGAAGTGTGTGATGATCTATTCAAGGATTTTATCATCTTTAAAAGTAGACGAAAGTGTGCTCTCTTGGAGACGATGGTGAACAACAGGGCTTCCTGACGTCATAAACATAAAAGGGAGAAGGAAATACTCAAAGCCATCGCAGACCCATTGTAATTTCAGTCACAACACACCATTAAGTACTAAAAATATTCCCATAATAAAATTAAATCAAAATCCATTCAGTCTAAACAAAAGGCACAAGCAAAGTGTCCCCCATCATGCTACAAGCTTCACCTCTTAGCCCTAGCTAAGAGGTTTAGCCACACATAAGTGGGCTGGAACCCTTAAAATAAAATAAACAAAAAAATAAAAATAAAAATAAAAATAAAGGAAAAGAAAAGAAAACAAATCTACTCCCTCTCACGTCCCTGCCTCCACATCCAAGCCGAGCTTCAAGCTCTGCCCCCTGGTTTCCTTGTCTCCCTCTTTCTTATAGCATGCAAGGGACGGTAATGGTGTTTTCCCACAGCTCGTCCGTAACAGGGCCGGAATTTAGAAAACGCACAGTCCTACCTAACACGTTGCGCAAACAGGCCTTATAACTATCCACACTTATTGATTGGTGAGCCCTATTATTGAAGCCAACAGAGGAATCCACTCCGTTTATTGGAAAGGTGTCGAAAAACTGGTCGGAAGCGACGGTTCTTGGCTGATTTCAGTGTGATACCCAGAATTCTTCTTTCACCGTTCATCTTCCTTTTAGATGGTGGAAAACTGATTTTCGTTGTTTCTTGAAATTCCGCCATCTAGGCTAGGCTGATAGGGATCTTGGGCTTCTGGTGGATGGTCCGGACAACCATACAATCAATGCCTTGGTCACACAGTGGCCCGCAAAACCAGACGGTTTTCGGCCTTGAAACAGGGCTTGCGCACGCCGTCTGCGCTGTGGTGATGGTGGGGCTTATGATCGAATTCAAATGGAGAATCCACTCCATTCAGTGGATGCGAGATGAAACTTCAGTCGGGAATGAACGTTTTTGAATTGTATTTCGTGTGGCCCACCAGATCTCCCACTCCACCGTCGGTCTTCCGTTCGGACGGTCAAAAAATTGATCTCTGATGTATTTGAAAATTCTTCCACCTAGACGAAGGTCAGTGGGACCTTTGGAATCTGTTGGATGGTTTAGATCAGAGCCTTGATCAGTGATTGTGACCCACCTGAAACCATCCGCAACTTCCTGTTGCGAACAGTGAAGAAATTGTTTCCAATTTGAAGAAGGACGTCGGTCAGCGCCTGCTAACCGACTTGAATTCTCATGGTGCTCATCCGTTGTGCGTGAGTGTGGTGCACACACTGTAAGTGGGGCCCACTGAAGTGCTGTTTCAGTAAATCCAAACCGTCCATTCATTGTTTCATCACGTTTAAAAGGGTTGAGACCAAAGTTGAAGCATATCCAAATATCAGGCGGGCCCCAGATTAGTGATTTGTGGGCTGATCTGTCCGTTGGGCTACTTCAACAAGGATTCAACGGCCAAAATTCGACGTGTACGGTTAATTTATGGTTCTGAGGCCATGTATGAAGTTTCGAGCCGAACAGATGGTGGAAATCCTGTGATCTTGCATTCTGGCTGATTTTCAGGCCACTTGAGCTTCAGTTTCTCGATTTTCTCAGATCTCGGCTGTGTAAAATCATCGATCCCAATCCCCAGGAGTCCGTCCCCTGCTTTTGTGACATCGGAGTGCCAAATCCACGCTTTTACTATCAGTTTTCAGTCAACGCTCCTGATTGAATCCTGCAACAAAACACAATTAAAATACTCCATTAAACATTATTGTGTATGTAAAATCTGGCAATAATCGGGGTCTGATATTTAATATTTGACCCTCAACATCAAGATGAAATTTGTTTTCTCCCTTCATCAGGGACTATGTGACCTTATGATGCAGAGGAGGACGTGAGGACGTGAGGTCGAGCACCGCCTTTCTCAAGATGATAACTATTCCGAATCCACGGAACTTGTCTGAACTCCTCACAGAGACTTCTCGAATCCACAAGAAAAGAAAGAAAGAAAATAGAAATAATTTCTAATAAATTTGAAATTGATTGATGAATGAAAAAAAAACGAGTTCAAAACCCTTTAAATAGGGATACCAAGCAATGAGAAAGAAATCAGAATCAAACTACGACTAAAACTCCTAGAATTCACGACTGACTATAAATAGTAAACTTACTATTTACAGACGGTCGTGATGTACTAGTGCGCAAGGTTTTCAGCCAAAAATAGTAAGTGTCCTATTTGGCTTCAATAAGCTGTTCTCCTAGTTTTTCTAAGCTCTTTTCGTGTTGGACGCAACTCCTAAAGCCCAATGGATGAATAGTTATAATCAAACTAAAACTTACCATTTATAGTAAAAATGGAATTAAAATAGGGAAACGACCGTCGATCTGGCGGTATTTCGCAAATCTAGTTTGGGCAACCCAGCATAGCAGGGTTAGGTGGCTAAAATAGCTCGTTCTACCCCAAAATAATATATTTTACGTCCAATAACTCATTACGGATTGTGAGGTATGCCTGATTTAAGGTCCGACGGTCTAGATCACTTCTGTCATCGACTGGTCCTTTTCTGATCCATCTTGGCCATGTAACTGTCTGCAACCCTCTCTACATCACCTTATTAATAGGTTGAATGGAAAATAAACATGATAGTGTCCCCTAAGGAGGTTTCAATAGTGAATGTCATTATCATTGCTGCTTCTTGTGGTACTGTGGTCACTTGAGCCTTAGATTTATCTCATTTTGGGATCATGTCCTAAAATGACCTGTAAAAATAAAAGGACGGCATAGATAAAACTCATATATAATGATGGCCCCACATAGCCCCTATTTAGATGGATTATCGTCCTGCCAGGACAGGGCTCAATATGCTTTCCGTCTAACTATGTTTTTAATTTTCTTACATAGCTTGGTGGGCATTTTTGTCATTTTATAAAAAAAAAAATTAAGGTATGCCTTTGACAATAACTTGATTAGTAAGGTATTTTAATGAAAATATAATTTAGAAATGTATTATGATATAAATACCTTATTAATGACATACTAATTTTTTTATTTTTTTATTTTTTTATTTTTTATTTTTTATTTTTTTTTTGTTGTTGTTGTATGCAATGATTTTACCACTTAAACACTTGAGAAGAGAAAATGACATATGGCCACCTATCTTTCGGATTTTCTAAAACAAAAGCCTATTTTTAAACTCTTTCCAAAAACATGGCTATAGAGAACATGAGGGGTTACTATCCAATAAGAGCCCAGAGGAAGAAGGGCTGTTGTTATTCTAGATCTACCGAAATGTTCGTGAGAAATTTACATTGTCCATCTAGTTTGACAGGAAATTTTAGGGCATGAGCCCAAAAAAAGGTAGATCCAAAGATTGAATGGGCCACATCACAGAAAATGGTGAATATTGTACGGCCACCATTAAAAACGTTCATGGGGCTATAAAAGATTTAGATTACACCAACAGTTTTGTGCTTTCAGTTTATCCAACTGAGAATGGCCTTATGGACTGCTAGTATGCCTTATTAACGGATTAAATAGCCTATAAACGTCACAATGGACCCCAAACACGTTTCAATGATAGGGAGATACCTTTCCAACCATTTCATATGACCCACTTCAATTTCGGATCCTCCTGATTTTTGGTCTCATGTCCTAAAATGAGTTACCAAAATGAATGCACGGATTAGATTCTTACCAAATATCACATTGGGACCTATCTGTGGTGGGATCAGATTTGTAGGTCAATCAAACATTTGGTCCTGATCCCAAAAATCAGGCCGATCTTAAAGTCACGTGGGGACAATCCAGCAAAAAGTTAGGATGAGGACTCCCAACTTTGAAACCTTCCATATTGTGTGGGGGATCCACCGTGGCCTGCATATCCCATGCAATCTATTCATCCAACGCACCCCACCAGGTTGAAGACACCCTCGAGAAATAATGCAATTTAAACAATCATGCGGACCACAGGATGAGAAATTTGAGGTTTCAAGCAAGAGTTTACAGGATGCGGTTTTGCTGGTAACCCTATGACAGCCAGTTAGCTGTTGTCAGAGCTCCGTGGACCCCACCATGATGTATATTTTTATCCATACGGTTCATCTATATTTTGCTAGATATTTTTAGTGTATGAACCCAAACACAAGGATGATCCAAAGCTCAAGTGGACCACACCACAGGAAACAGTGGAGATTGAATACCTGCAATCGGAAACTTCTTGGAGCCTACCGAAGTTTTGGATTAAGTTGATATTTTTATTTTCCCTTCATCTAGGATTACTTGACTTTATGAATAGTTTGGATGGAAAATAAACATTTTAGTGGCCCCAAGAAGTTTCCAACAGTAATTATTCAATACCTCCTGTGGTGTGCTTTACTTGAGCTTTAAACCTCTCTCATTTTTGGACTCATGCCCTAAAATGATGAGCTCACAAAATAGACGGAAGGCATGAATATAACACATACATCATGATTGGAGCTACAGAACTTTGACACGAACTAGCTGGCTAGTATTTGGGTCACCCGTCAGCCTGTGTCCAAGTTTACACTGCTTTCCTATGATGCGGTCCCACCTGATTGTTGGATTTCCCTGAATTTTGAAATTCAGATTGAAAAATGAGACGATGCATGCAATGGACGGGGTGGATCACATGTGCATTCACACAAGTGGTGTCCATTAGTGCAAGTCACACCCCAGTGTCCTGCCCTGATGGATGGACAGGGTGGATCTCATTTATGTTCCAATGTAAACGGATGCCATCTATTGGAAATGTATTTTGATACATTGAGATACAAACACACAAATGTTAAGGACTTTACAGTATATAATTAGCACAAGGTTGGTGGAGATATATAATATTAGCACTTTATGAATACGATTTTTCGGAAATAGATTAATAAATAACTAGCATGATCACCATATACATTGCAGAGATGAATGAATCCACAATTTTCTTTGGCTGAGGACCCATTGGAGAAGATTTGTCTAATTGGATTGACTGACAGGTAGACTTGTATTTCCTATTGGCTCCTGTCTTCATCCAATGTGTAAAGAAATGTGAGTCTAGTCAGTAAGCCAATGCATGCCCTCTTCATCCAATGTATAAGAACCAATGTCCTATGTCACCATAGATGAATGGATCCACATTCTTCTTCCACTGAGGGCCCATTGGAGATTTATTTTTTTTTCTCACTGGACGTTGACTGATGGTGAAACTCGTGTTTCCTATTCGCTCTCCATCTTCATCCAATGTGAAAAGGCATACAAGTCTTCGTAGAAAACCAATGCCTAATCATACACATGGCACAGATGAATGAATCCACAATCTTCTTCAACTGAGGAACCATTGGAGAAGATTTTTCTCATTAAATGTTGACGGATGGCTAGATTTGTCATTCTAGTTGTTCCTGGTCTTCATCCAATGTGAAAAGACCTACAAGACTAGCGAGAAAACCGGTGCCCTATATCCTATTGCTTTGGACCCCTGCCACTTGGAAGGAAGCGATTGGCTGGTACGGCCACTGACCTATGGTGTGTTAATGTCACCAAGTACCGTTGGCCCACCATGAGGTATGTGTTATATCCAAACTGTCCGACCATTTGACGAGATCGTCGAAAGGCTTGGGCCCAAAAATAAGATAGATTCAAAGATCAAGTGGATCACACTGCAGAAAGTAGTGGGGATTGAATGTCTACCATTGAAACCTTGATAATTTTAAGAAAGTTTTACTATTTTTGGTAATTTTCATTTTTATCATATCTCGAATTTTCCTCTTTTCAAAAGATACAATAATACCATAGTGCTCCCTCCTTTTGCAAAAAAAAAAAAGAAAAAAAAAAAAGTATAATTGTTGTTTCTATTTTTAATAAATTTAGCCCTTAGGAGAGTTGTTTTATTTCGAGTAATTTTTATTAAAATCAAGGTTTTGGGTCATTCTTATAAGTGATGTAATAATTAATTTTATCATGATTCATTAATAAATTATTTGAATTCTCTCTTATATCTCGTGGATTCAAGAAGTACTCACCTTGTGGATTGGAGATTTTGATTACTTGAGAAAGACAATGATCTTCGTTGGTCATTCCAGGCTCTCCTTATGTCACTTTGATTTTAGTCTTCTCTCACTCCTTGATTTTGCTTGTTGCCGTCTCATAGGGGCCCTGTCCGTTATTAATAAAAATTTTCTTTTTTATTTAGAGAGAGAAAAAGAAAGGAGTTCGGGAGAAAGAGATGGGAAATTAAGGGTAGTCTATGGTCTGTTGAATACAAATATAAAATTAAGAAAAATAATAATAATAATAATAATAACTGCATGCCTCCAAGTCTAAACGTATAAGTAATCCTTTCTTCTTCTTCTTTTTTTAACACTTGTTGGAAGAGCCTTCCTATTATAATTTGAATCATACATTTAGGGCCCGTTTGGACGGGTGGATTGGAAGGGATTGGAAGTTAAATCCCGGGATTAGCCGGGTGTGCCAAACAGACGGGGTGATCTGATCGTGGGATATAGCAATCCTATGGATCTTAAGACAATCCACTGACAACACCATCATTACCTTGAAATCCATGCCATCCACCCTAATACCATTCAATCCCTTCCAATCCACCCGTCCAAACGGGCCCTTAGTGGGCCCCAGCTTAGATTGCCCAGGATTCAGAAAGAAACACCCATGGTCCAACAATCATGGCTCGTAAAGGTAATCTTTTACGAAGAACCTTGTCAACCCTCAATTACATGCATGGCTTGTAAAAGTATATTTTACAAAGAATCTTGTCATCCCTTAATATGCTATGGTTGCTGGTGGTGAAAGAGGTTGTTTGCTTATGTCTAGGTTCCACCTCAGACACTGTAACTATACACACTACCAAAAAATCGAGCAAAGGCCATGGACTTTGAAAGCTTTTAGCCACGAATTAAATCCGTAGCAATTATACTATGGATTTAATCTGTAGCTAAAGCCTAAATGATCTGTAGCTAAATCGTACCTCCTTACCTAAACCTTATTAAACATAGCTAGTGCTTAAGGGGTTCCATGGGGTCCATTGGAATATATGTGTTTGATCTAAGCCGTCCATCAATTTTGATATATAATTTCAGTGGATGAGCTCAAAAATTATGTAGATTAAATGTGTAAGTGGACCACACCATAAGAAATAATAAAAATTAAATTTTCACTGTTAATATATTGTGTGGTCTCCTTAATGATTCGATCTGACTCATTTTTTGTATCAACACTTAAAATAATAATTTAAAATTAATGAATGGAGTGAATATATAAAATGCATCATAGTGAGCCCTACGGTCCTAAAACCCAACGTCCCAAAGGGGCCGTCCGTCACGTGCCCCTCCAAAACCCAAAGCGCCCTCCCAAAAATCAAAACCCATCCGTCCACCCATTTCTCCCGCGCGCAGCAGACAAAAACCATCTCTCAATCTCTCTCCATCTTTCTCTCGCACTCAGCCTCTCTCTTTCCCTTGCCCTCTCTTTCCCTTGCCCTCTCTTGATCTCCCGCTCTCCCTAACCCTCTCTCCCTGTCTCTTGGCCGCATTCCCCTCTCTCTGTTTTCAAAACCCCCTTTCGCCGCAAGAAAGAGAAGAAGAAGGAGAAGGAAAAGAAGAAGAAGCATGGTTAGTCTCTCTCTCTCTCTCTCTCTCTCTCTCTCTCTCTCTCTCTCTCTCTCTCTCTCTCTCTCTCTCTCTCTCTCTCTGTTTCTGAAATTTGTTGCGTTTGGATGCCCAATCCTTCAATCCCTATGATTCCCTATGAATGGAAACTAATCATGTCACCTTGAATCCTTCAATCCCTATGCATTCTTTCAATCTTTCAATCCGCATTCCCCTCTCTCTGTTTCTGAAATCTAAAAATGCTTTGTGGGCTCCACCATAATATGTGTATGCGGGCCATTCATTTTTTCTAGCTCATTTTAGGGCCAAATCTCAGGTGGACCACACCATAGGAAACTATGGTGATTGAATCCCACCATTAAATACTTCCTAAGGTCATAAGAATCCCTCATTTTGTGATTTTTGATTTTTTTTTAAAGGTGTGTTTTTGGATCTGTTGGCATATACACAATAACGTTTGTGTATGTGCTTATTTGCTTTTTTTACATCGTGGGTTATTCTGTAGACGGGTAGTTGGGTGTATGTAGTATTGGGACTAAAACGTCAGCCCCATTGGCTGATATGTTGTGTGCCTCATGGGATGAACATGTCCCTTACATAGGACTGCCATCTGATTCACTTTGTTAGCTAATTTCTATCTGGTATTTAGTTAATCATAGACGATGGGATGTTTCATTTTCTGTTTTGTTTGTTTAATTGATACTCTTGTAGTGCATGCTTGATACACAGGCACATTGAATGAATTGCGGAGTTGTGAGTCGGTTCTGTTGAGCATTTCTAGCTCTTTTTCATCTACTATAGTTTTTCAAGTGTTTTTCATTTATGACCATCCAATACTGTCCCTCTTATCCAATGATCAGGTACCCAAATAAGAGTGATTGTTGTTCATGATAGATCTAAATTGGCACATGGATCATCTACTACCCTCTGCCAAAGTATCAAAGTTTTCTCTTTGGGTTGTTTTACATGTTCGTGTGCATTTGATCTGATAATCCAATAAAATATGATCAAAACAGAGGAAAGATGCTTGTGGATGTGTGAGATTCGTTTAACCCACATTATGATTGTGTGAGATTCAGTTCAATTTGCATTGAAATTCAAAATGGAAATGTCCTAGTGAAGGGATGAATAACCTGCTACAAGATTGGTTTGCTTTAGGTTCCCTCACTGATTATGAAAATATCTATCGAAAATCAGGTTCCCTCATTATGAAAATATCTAGTTTTCTTCTCCAATTTAGCCCATTGGAGGTGGTTACTTCTATTTATAGTCATGTCGGAACTATTCGAAGCCTGGGCCAAATTGTTTATGGTCGTTTGAATTCTGAAGGAAACAAAGGAACCATGTAATCTGAAAAATCTTGGCATGGCATTCCTTAGTAAATCATTACAAATGAGCAGCTTTTTTCAACATGTCTATAGTCGTTTGCATTGCGAGATTAAAGTCAACCTTGGGAGGTGCTTCCAGCTGTAGCGAGGTCTATTGTTTATGGTGTGGTCTGCACCCTTAAAAATTGTGGTGAAACAAACCATGCTAACCATGAAAACTTGTTTGATTAGTTCCAAGTGCAGTTGACTGTAAATGAGTAGTAATTATTTACATTTTCATTATGCATGAATTAAATTAATTTGCATTATGGCATGTTATATAAGTTTTGGATTAAAAAAAAAAAAAAAAAAAAAGGTCCAGTGCAATGTTTATTTGTTATCCAACATGTTGATTTATGTTAGACAGATCTAGATGAAGGGAAAACATAAATATCATCTTAATCCAAAACTTTATTGCCCTAATAAGTTTTTAACGGTAAGTGTTCAATTACCATCTTTCCTTTGTAGTCTACGTAAGATTTGAATCTACATCATTTTTTGACAATTAGCTGGAAAAATGGATTGACTGTTGATGTGAATGCTAATAGGTTCAAATGCAACCATATTGTTGATGTGAATGCTAACAGGTTCAAATGTAACCATGTGTCGTATGTAACATTCGATCAATTTCCCTTTAAAATTCAACAAAAAGAGAGAAAGAAAAAAGAAAAAGAAAAAAAGAAAAAAAAAAAGATTCTACTCTTCACTATATTACTTTTCTAATGGGTATGTTTGGAAGATTGGAGCTTTAGGATCATCATGCTATATGCATTGAAATAAAGCAAACGATTATTCAAATCCTTAAGCACACAATTCCAATGTTTGTAGACTAACATGCCTGCTCCCATTGGTAAATACTGCCCTCACCCAATTTGCTTAAGATGATACTAAATGTGGTATCCACTTGTGAAGTTGCTAAAGATCATGTGAAGATTATGAGTATGCATGAAAAAATAATAATCTTGGACATAGTAGGTATTTTAAAAAAATCTTACCTCTGATGCCGATATAGGTAGATGTGAAGTCTCCTTAAGAGCCCATACAAGAAAGGACAAAGTTGTCTAGTATCCTGACCTTGCTGTAAGTGCATCCCTCATACCACTAACTAGTACCTTTATGAAAAGCCGATGTATAACTTTGAATTATATTACATTCATTTGTATTTTTTCACAGGAAAAACTAGATGAGTTCTATAGTAGCAATCCTGCTTCTAAGATGACCAACGTGGATAATGCCCTTACAGAGGTACTAATAAAAAATTTACTTAAGTTTTATAGTAATTATAGATATCCTAATAACTTAATTTACATTATTTTACAGTTGGCTAGTTCTGACAGTAGAAGGCGAATGCGGGGTCTAGGTTGCTCAATAAGCAAGATAGGACTGAAGAAGTTAGCCCCTGCTTGTTCAAAGGTAGAAAATGTGATAAAAGAAAAAGAGTGCGAAACTCATGAGTTATTTCAAGTGAAAAAAACATTGGATGTTATGACTCAAGAGATATGTGAGATGAAGAAAACATTGGATATTATGACTCAAGAGATATGTGAGATGAAGAAAACATTGGATGTTATGACTCAAGAGATACGTGAGATGAAGAAAACATTGGCGGATATGCAGAAAGAGGGACAATATACTCAAAATCTCTCATCACCAACAGTCGTTATATCTGCTCAGGCATCGTCGATATGCAAATATAAATTTTTTACTATATTGAGCTTACAATTATATTATAAACGCTAACAATACCAATGTCATTTTATGTGTAAATGCAGCCGGATATTATATATATCGGTAAGAGAAGCGACTTGCTTGGTTTTGGAAAACGTGGTGTAGTTGCTCGTGGTCAAGTACACGAAGTTAATCCAAATGACTGTCCATTACGAACCGTTGGAGGATGGAGCTTTTGTTGTTGTCCTGACTGAGGCTATACAACCTGGCGCTCCTTTGTGGAAAGAAGATGGGTTTGCATCTATACTTGGAGAGGCCAGTTCGGGATCATTTGTGCAATGGGGGAAAGAAGCTTTGAGAATTCAATAATTTGAACAAATTTGGTACTATATAATTGAACATGTGTAGTGTGTATGTCTTTTTTAATTACTTACATTATATGATGTTTGGCTTGTTTGTTTCTTAATTTTGGACTAATTTTGAACTAAGTTAGCACTTGTTTTTTTTTTTTTTTTAATATTGAATGAATTTTGTACTCTATATTTGAATGTATTTATAGTCTTAGGCTCCATTTGGTCATCACATTAGTATTTATAATATTTTTTTTTAACCAAATGAAGCCTAAGCCCTTTTTGAACTCCACCAATACAACTCCTTGCATTCCTGGTCCCAATCCTGGGTAAAGGAGGAGGGAAAAGAACTTTAGAATGAGAACGTTAACTATGGAGGAGATCCTGAAAATGCAGTGAGTATCTCTGGTTTTATGGTTTTACTTGTACATTTCTGTATTGATTACTCAAGCAAGACGATTATGCGCATTCTTTCAGGTGGATGCTGCATGTGGGAGGATTGGAGCTGCGTATTTCAGATTCAAGCATCTGGTAGGTCTCTTGTCAAGAATGCACATGTGTAGTTCATCAAACAATACATTATGTGATTATAATTACATTTATTTGTTGCAACAATATATTCGTGATATTGTGTGCATGATATCTGTGTTGCAATAGTTATTATTGTGGTTACAGTTATTCATTGTGTGTTTTAGGGGTCATCTACACTTTGGAAGTATATAATGGAAGGTAAGGAAAACCCTCGAGTTCCCTTCTTTGAACATGAAAAGGTATTGTAATATTTGCGAATGTAATTAAATGAAAATAAACAACTTATAATATATATATATATATATATATATATACATATATATATATATATATATATATATATATATATATGTGTGTGTGTGTGTGTTATCAATGGAGGATACCTTGATTAGGGGGACATGAAATTCTTGTAGCTTATAGTATGGTGCCCTAATATTGGTTGTATGTTACTAGTATGTAGTAGATAATACTAGGTTCAATATTTTTTGTATGTGGCTAAAATTTTTATCTCAACTACTTATAACTAAAACCTAAACCTATAACTTAAACCTATAACCTAAAACCTAAACCTAAACTTAAAACTTAGATGTATTCTTAAATCCCTAAACCTAAACCTACACCTAATCCTAATCTCAACTCCTTAACCTAAACCTAAACTTGAAAACCAAACCTAAACCTGAACCCGATTTCCTAAACCTAAACTATAAATTATTCTCAATTCCCAAAAGCCATAACCTATAACATATAACCTATAGCCAAACCTAAACCTTAACCTAAACCTATAACCTTAACCTAAACCAAAACCTATAACCTAAACCTAACATATAACCTATAACCTAAACTTATAACCTATAACCTAAACTATAACCTATAACCTAGCCTTAACCTAAACCTAAAACCTAAACCTAAAACCTAAATGTATTCTCAAATCCCTAAACCTAAACCTACACCTAATTTTAATCTCAACTCCCTAACCTAAACCTAAATTACCTAAACATGAAAACCCAAACCTAAACCCGATCCCGAACCCGAACCCGAACCCGATTACCTAAACCTAAACCTTAACCTATTCTCAATTCCCAAAAGCTATAACCTATAACATAAACCTAAACTTAACCTAAACCTATAACTATAACCTCCTTTACCTAAACCTATAACCTTAACCTAAACCAAAACCTATAACCTAAACCTCAACATAACCTATAACCTATAACCTAAACTTATAACCTAAAACCTAAAAACCTAAACCTAAACCTATAACCTAAAACCTAAACCTAAACCCAAAACCTAAATGTATTCTCAAATCCCTAAACCTAAACCTACACATAATCCTAATCTCAACTCCCTAACCTAAACCTAAACCTAAACTTGAAAACCCAAATTTAAACCCAATCCCGAACTTGAACCCGATTTCCTAAACCTAAACCTTAACCTATTCTCAATTCCTAAAGCTATAACCTATAAACTATAACTTAAACCTAAACCTATAACCTTAACCTAAACCTAAAATCTAAACCTAAAACCTAAATGTATTCTCAAATCCTTAAACCTAAACCTACACCTAATCCTAATCTCAACTCCTTAACCTAAACCTAAACTTGAAAACCCAAACCTAAACCCGATCCCGAACTTGAACACGATTTCTTAAACCTAAACCTTAACCTATTCTCAATTCTCTAAAGCTATAACCTATAACCTAAACCTAAACCTAAACCTAAACCTATAACCTTAACCAAAACCTAAAACCTAAATGTATTCTCAAATCCCTAAAGCTATACCTAAACCTATAAACTATAACCTAACCTAAAGTTAAACCTATAACCTACACTTATAACCTAAACCTAAACCTCAACTGTAACCTTAACCTAAACGTAAAACCTAAACCTAAACCTAAAATGTAAATGTATTCTCAAATCCCTAAACCTAAACCTATAACCTACAACATTAACATAAACTTATAACCTAAACCTATAACCTACAACATTAACCTAAACATATACTTATAACCTAAACATATTCTCAAATCCCAAAACCTATAACCTTAACCTAAACATAAACCTATAATTTATAACCTAAACCTTCAGTTGAAAACTTCAGACAAGTCTTTCATAGATATGATATTAGAAATAAGTGGATGTGTTAGAAAACTTCAGACAAATCTTTCATAGCTATAGATTCATTCAGTTGATTGTGGCCCGACTAGAGGACTGACCTAATTCTTGGGATACGGAATCTACAGTTTACCCTTCTAATGGATGGCTTAGATATTACACTTGTCTGCCATGTCGGCATGTGGTAGTGTGTGCATTAGCTCACTTACACATGCAAGTGAGCTTAGCAAACCTCTTTCCCTTCCTCAGGTGGGCTCTACCAAGAAGGTGCACATTTCTAACAGGCGGTGAACCTGCTGCTTCATTAGATTATTTTCTGATGGTGATCTTTTCTCTATACAACGTGATGCGCTCTATACCCTAGAAACTATCTAAAACTCGAGGCATTACCACTAATCACTAGTGACGCAGGGATAAACGTGATGAGGATAACTACTCCGAATTAACGGAGCTTCTCTGGACTCCTCACAGGGACTTCTCGAATCCACGAGGAAAGAAAGCAGAAAATAAAAATAAATTCTAATAAATTTAAAATTAATTAATTGATCCATAAAAACGAGTTCACACCCTTTAAATAGGGGTACCAATCAATGGGAAAGAAAACAGAATCAAACTACAACTAAAACTCCTAGAATCCGCAACTTACTATAAATAGTAAACTTACTATTTATAGACGGTCGTGGTGTCTACTAATGCGCAAGGTTTTCGGCCAAAAATAGTAAGTGTCCTATTTGGCTTCACCAAACCGTTCTCCTAATTATTCTAAGCTCTTTTCATGTTGGGCGCAACTCCTAAAGCCCGACGAATGAGGAGTTATAATCAAACTAAAACTTACTATTTATAGTAAAAATGAAACTAAAACAGGGAAACGACCGTCGATCTAGGGGTTTCTCACAATTTCGGGCTGCGTAACCCGCATAGCAGGGTTGGTTGGCTAAAGTAGCTCGTTCTACCCCAAAATCATATATTTTACGTTAGCTAACTCATTTTGGATTGCGAGATACGCCCGATCTAAAATCCGACGGTCCGGATCACTTTTGCCGTCGACCGGGCCTTTTCTGATCCATCTTGGCCATGAAACTGTCCACGACCCGCTATACATTAGTCTCCTCCACTTCGAAAGAACTCATCCTCGAGTTCTCATCCTGCGCTGGTTCATGATACTCGGTCAAGTCCGCGACGTTGAAAGTCCGTGAGATCGCCATGTCATCTGGAAGATGTTCACTCCCCAAGTATAGGGTTGTGATGTAGTAATAAACTCGGTGACACCGAGGTCGAATCCCAAGGGACTGATACCTTTACGTTATCTGAAATTAAGTAGAACTAGAATTAGAGTAAGGTGAAATCTAAATCGATTGTAATTTGAGTAATAATGGTGAAATATTTATCTAAAATTTAGAGAATTCAGAGGAAGGAAACTAGGGATTCAGAGGATCCACTTGTAGAGATCTGGGAGATCTTATGCCTGTATCAAAAACTCAACTAGACTTAGAGTCCCATCTTCATCTAGTTGAAGGGTGTAATCATGAAAATCAAACTGAACTTCCTTTGATATAGTTTTCAAGAGATGAAAGGTATATGAATTAGAATGGATTCCATCACCAAACCATGCCCAGGAGACAAAGTAAACAACAGAATTAAACTAATTAATAACCAATCGACATGATATGAAGTTTAGGAAGGGTACCGACATCCAACCATGCCTAGGAGACGATGGTGAACAACAGGGCTTCCTGACGTCAAAATAAGGAAAGAAACATGCTCAAAGCTATTGCAGACCCATTGTAATTTTAGTCACAACAGACCATTAAAAACTGAAAACATTCCCCATAACTAAACTAAAATCAATATCAATTCAGTTTAAACAAAAGGCACAAGCAAAGAGTTCTCCCATCACGCTACAAGCTTCACCTCTTAGCCCTAGCTAAGAGGTTTAACCTAGACTAGGCATGATTAGGCTAAACATCATAAAAGAAATAAAAATAAACAGTAAAAATAAAATAAATAATTGTTACTCTCTCTCTCTCTCTCTCTCTCTCTCTCTCTCTCTCTCTCTCTCACTCCACACGTCCAGCTTCCTTGATCCACCAGCCAAGATGAATCCCCTCCTCTCTTCTCTCTTCTCTTTATAATTGTGAAGGCCGATGGATGGGAGCTTCCGCACCACAAAGGCGGTGAAGAAAATCCAGGCTCGTGCGTAGACAGAGCCTGCGCACGCACGCCAACTTGCGTTGTCTGACGGTGGGGTCCACATTCATCATTGGTTAGGAAATCCACACCGTCCATTACACTCTACCCGAGATTTCGGTTGGGAATGTCAATTTTGGATGTCTGTTATTGCGGCCCACTGATTCATCGTTATTGTCGTCCGTTGTCTGTTGAAGGGTTGGAGATCGTTCTCTCTATCCTCTTTTGGACTTTAGACACCTAGGCCATGGTAAGTGGGACCTTTTAAGTATGATAGATGGTTTGGATCAGATTGTTGGGGCACGGTGATGGCCCACAAGAACCGTCCGCAAGCCACTTCGCGAAACAGTGCTTTCACATCTAGCGTTGTGATGGCTGGTGGGCCATGGTTGATGTCAGCAAGTAAATCCACTCTGTAAATTAGAATCTACTTGAAAAACTATTCAGGTATGGTGGTTTTTGGATTGAATTCGGGGTGGCCCACAAGATCTTCTACTCTGTTGTTCATCCTGCATTTAACGGCTAAGATCTTCCTATAGCTTGCATGAGGTAAAACTGACACCTAGCTAGGTGATGGTCATGTCTATACTCTAGAGTGAATGGACAGTCCAGATCTTGCAAAAGGATGACGAGTGGGGCCCACTAGTGAAAAACGGATGGACAGCGTAAAGACGCTGTCCGTTCTTTCGCAGAGAAGAGAGGAAGACGGGTCAGCGTGGACTGACCCATTTCCGATTTTTGGTGCACGGCGTGTGTAAGTGTGCTATGCACACCCACATCCTCAAGGTAGGATCCATCGTGACGTTTATGAGAAATCCTCTCCGTCGATATATTTTTTCGCCTCAATTAAGACGTCGGTCCAAAATTAAAGTGTATCCAAAGATCAGGTGGGCCCCACTTAAGGATTTAAGGGACTAATCTATTCATTGGGCCTCTTCCACAACGATTCAATGGCTAATTTTTGATGTGTACAGTTAATTTATGATCCTCAGGCTACATATAGAGTTTTGAGCTGAACGGATGGTGGGAACCTTATGATCTTGCATTCTGGACGTCTTTCGGGCTACTTTGAGCTTCAGTTTCTTGATTGATTTTCTTAAATCCCTGGCGTGAAAATCTGTCGATCTTAGTCCCCTGGGGTCCATCCCTTGCCTTGGTGACTTCAGAGAGTTAAATCTGTGCTTTTATCACCATGTTTCAGTCCAAGCTCATAAATACACTTTGCAGCACAAACATGATTAATTCGACCAGTTAAATAGTACCGTGTTTGTAAATCCAGGCAATAACTAGGGTCTGATATGTAATATTTGACCCTCAACAGAAGATCAACAACATAAGTGTTATTATTGATCTTTTGGATGGTTGGTATCGGTCCAATCTTTTTATTCTTCAACTTGTTGTACGTTCCGGTCGGAAATCTTTCTTTAGGCAGATGGATCATAACGCGGTAGCCCACCTCGAACACTTTTTGTTGCCGGTGTTTGTCCGCTTGTTTCTTGTACTTCTCGTTCAAGTCATGTAGCTTAGTCTGCACTTTCGCATGGATGCCGATGATCTTATTGGCCATATGTTCTGCTGCAATGCTCGTGCCTGGGTGCTTGGGTAGAGGGACCAAGTCAAGTGTGTGGCGAGACACTCGTCCGTAGATAATTTGGAACGGTGATTTTCCAGTCGAGCGGTTCACCATGTTGTTGAATGCAAACTCTGCTTGAGACAAGGTCAAATCCCACTGCTTTGGTTTTTCTCTTGAAATACAGCGAGGAAGGTTTCCCAACATGCGATTCACAACTTCGGTCTGCCCATCAGTCTGTGGGTGGTAAGCACTGCTGAATTGAAGTCGTATATCAAATCGAGTCCACAAAGTTCGCCAAAAGTGGCTAATGAACTTCATGTCACGATCAGAAGTAATGGTCTTGGAGACCTCGTGTAGCCGTACGACCTCCCTGAAGAATAAATTCGTCATGTATGTTGCCTTCTTTTTTTTTTTTTTTTTTTTTTTTTTTGAGAAGGAGAAGATTGTATTCAAGAATAAATTCGTCATGTATGTTGCATCGTCTTCTTACATAGGATAAAGTCTGTCATATTGGAGAAACGATTTACCATCACGAACACCGAATTCATGCCGCGTTGTGTTCATGACTTCAGCGTTTGAGAAGATTAACCGAGATCAGTGGGACAAGCGCCCATCCGAGCAAGAGCACCGCCCGGCCATTCCCCTCCCAAGTGTGCATGAAATTCAGACCAAGCACGAAATTCATTGATAAATCCTCCTAAGAACCATCAGGCATAGGTAGCGGGGTGTAGAGGCCAGTATTCTGAGATTGCCCCTTGGAGGTCTGACAAACATGATAATGTTGTACAATTTTTTCCACATCACGTACTAATTGCGGCTAATAATACCGCTCTTCCACAAGAGCTCGCGTCTTGTCTTGCCCAAGGTGTCTACAGAGACCACCTCCATGTAGCTCCTAAATAATCTGCTCCCTTAAAGAACTTTGGGGGATGCACAATCGATTCCCTTTGAAGAGAAAATCGTCCTGTATATAAAGGTCACTGGGGTGACCTTCTTGGCACTTCATCCAAGAATCTTTGAAGTCCTCATCCTTAGCATACAACACCTTGAGACAGTCGAAGCTGACCACCTTGTTGCTCATCGTAACAAGTAGTGATGCACGATGGCCAAGTGCATCAGCCACCTTGTTCTGCTACCCTGACTTGTGCTTCAGAACAAATGTGAATTCCTGTAAAAATGCAACCCATCTAGCATGCACACGATTCATGTTAGTCTGACTATTAATAAACTTTAATGCTTGATAGTCAATGTATAGAATAAACTCTCTTTGAATCAAATAATGCCGCCAATGTCACAGCGCCTGAACAACTGCATACAACTCAAGCTCATAAGTCGACCAATTCTTTCGGGTTTCGCTGAGCTTCTCACTGTAGAAGGCTACCAGCCTGCCTTCCTGTGATAACACTCCTCCAATTCTGACGTATGAAGCATCACACTCAACCTCAAACAATTTGTCGAAATTAGTGAGCACCAAAACTAGTGTTGTAGACAAATGATGCTTGATCTCATGAAAGCTCTTGTCAGCTTTATCGGTTCACTGGAACAGTCCTTTTTCATGCAATCTATTATAGGCGCGACTATGGTGCTAAAATCTTACACAAATCGACGATAGAAAGTCGCCAATCCGTGAAAACTCCTCATCTCATAAATGTTTGTCAGGATCGGCCATTCCCTAATAGCTTGCACCTTTTCATCATCCACACGAATGCTTGTGGATGTTACAACAAATCTTAGAAACAATAAGCTGTCAGTTAAAAAACTACACTTCTTCAAGTTGAGGTATAATTTGTTAATTTGTAGGACCTACAACACCTGCCTAAGATGGTTCCTGTGCTCCGCCTCATCCTAGTTATATATCAATATGTCATCAAAATATACTACCACAAATCGACCAGTGAACAGTTTTAGAACGTGATTCATCAAATGCATAAAAGTACTTGGTATGTTAGATAGGCCAATGGACATTACTAGCCACTCATACAACCCTTCCTTGGTCTTGAATGTCGTTTTTCACTCATCACCAGGTCGGATACGAATCTGATGGTACCCGCTCCTTAGATCTAGTTTAGAAAACACCTTGGCCCCTTGTAGCATATCAAGCATGTTGTCCAACCGTTGTATTGAGAACCAATATTTGATAGTAATTTTGTTGATTGCCCGGCTGTTGACACACATGCGCCAGCTTCCATCTTTTTTTGGCGTTAATAATGTTGGTACGGCACATGGGCTCATGCTCTCTCTCAAGAAATCCTTACGGATCAATTCCTCCACTTGCTCCTAAAGTATCTCACACTCCTTCAGACTCATCCTATAATGAGGGCGGTTGAACAGGCTAACTCTAGGGACGAAGTCTATGTGATGTTGGATGTCCCTCATGGGGGGCAATCCATTACGTAAATCTTCAGGCTAGACTTCTTTGAATTTGTTTAGCAACAGTCTTAAACTTGGAGGGATGTTTGAAGGTTCCTCTTTCTCACCCTTCACTACTACGGCGTATACCTCGCCGATTTCCATAGATTCCTCCATGAAATCCTGAATGGTCAAGAGGGAACTCCCCTCCACTTTAGAGGCTTCAGGGTGATTCTCTGATGCCATAGGGGAAAGGATTATTTTTCTACTATCCTTGACGAATATGTGACATTATTTCGTCCTTGATGGGTCGCATCACGATCCGACTGCCATTGTCGACCGAGTAGTATATGACAATCTTCCATGTCGACTACGTCAGAAAGTATTTGATCCTTATAATTCTCGTCAATTGAAAATGAGATAGTACATTGTTTAGTTACATTGGTCTCATTCACCTTTTTTATCCAGCCAATTGAGTATGGGGAAGGATGTTTCGTCATTGGTAGTTGCAATTTATCCACCATCACTCTTGAAACGATGTTCTCGATATTACCACTGTATACGATCACATCATAGACCTTTCTGCTGACAGTGCACCGAGTATGAAATATATTGTGTCGCTGTAGATGTAATTCCTTTTGTGGGGCATACAGTAATCGCCTCACAACTAGAAATTCATCACAATCCTCGCCCGTCACTTCATCGCCACCTACTATTTCTTCAGTGATTTATTCATGTTCATCAAAGCCATGGTCTTCTTCTGCAGCCTCATCTTCAGTGCTCCCTTCGTTTATAGTCAAGTGTGTTGTGGGACATTAAGGATAAGTGTTTGATAAGTGGCTTAGTTGGCCACAGCGGTAACAATTGTTCGACCATGGCCGAGTATAAGGATTTGGAATCCTACTTGGACCCACTGTTGTAGGTGTTGCACGTTGAGGTCTGGATGAGTCGCTCCCCATATCACGATTTGCAGTTGTAGGAGGTTAAAGACGTTCTCCTACTGGATCTTTTCCTCGTGCCAGCACTGGATCCTGCGTGGGACCTGTCATGGGGGGTCGAGTTGAAGGATATGGACGAGCAGGAGCTCTTGTAATTTGTATTTCAACCCTACTTGTCAATTGAACTGCTTCATCCATGATCCCGACTGGGTACATTTGAACTCGGTCCTGAATTATCGGTCACAACTCACCTATAAATTGTACCACCTTCTGTGACTCAGATTTTGATAGATCGTTTCATGTAGCCAACCACTGAAATTCTTCAATGTAATCTGTGACGGTTCAATTTTCTTGTTGGCAATTTTGATATTACTGGAATAATATCTGCTCGTAAGCACTGGGGAGAAATTGTGACTGAAGAAGACGTCTCATCTATAGCCATGATGAGATGGGCGCCTTATTCTGACGAGCTCGTGAGAGTTGTAATTGTTCCCACCATGTAGATGCACCAGATTTTAATTTAAACACTACCAATTTTACCCTTTTATGATCTGACATGTCTATATAATCAAAATATCTCTCTACTTTAGCTAGCCAATCAAGAAAATCTTCGATACGTAATAAACCATTAAAACTAGGAAGTTCAGCCTTACCTCTATAGTCTCTTTTAGTACGATCTAGATGATCGCCTTCATGGATTGGTCGTCGGGCAAAACCCTCATTAAGGTCCTCGTCGCTAGAACTTAAATTATTTGGTGTAGCCCTCTGGTTAGCCGCTGGTAGTGCTCTACGAAAATCGAGGTTGCGTCATACAACAACCACGGGTGGTGGAAGAACCATAGGTGGTGGAGCAGCGCCTAGGGCTCGAGGCGAAAATAGCGCATCCGCAAGACGGTTGAGGGTTACCTACAGCCCTTGCATGGTCAACTGACTCTCCCAGTGAAAAGCTTCCATTCTTTCCGAAAGATAACAAATCCCTGAATCACCGTCCATAGGATTTTGATTTATACATTCATTGTTTGCCATCGGCCGGAGAGGAAACCTCGCTTTGATACCAATTGACGCAGGAATGAACATGATGAGGATAACTACTCCAAATCCATGGAGCTTCTCTGAACTCCTCATAGGTACTTTTCGAATCCACGAGGAAAGAAAGCAGAAAATAGAAATAAATTCTAATAAATTTGAAATTAATTAATTGATCCATAAAAATGAGTTTACAACCCTTTAAATAGGGGTACCAAGCAATGGGAAAGAAAACAGAATCAAACTACAACTAAAACTCTTAGAATCCACGACTTACTATAAATAGTAAACTTACTATTTATAGACGATCGTGATGTCTACTAGTGCGCAAGGTTTTCGGACAAAAATAGTAAGTGTCCTATTTGGCTTCACCAAACCGTTCTCCTAATTGTTCTAAGCTCTTTTCACGTTGGGCGCAACTCCTAAAGCCCGACAGATGAAGAGTTATAATCAAACTAAAACTTACTATTTATAGTAAAAATGAAATTAAAACAGGGAAACGATCGTCGATCCAGGGGTATTTCGCAATTTCGGGCTGCGCAACCCGACGTAGCAGGGTTGGTTGGCTAAAGTATCTCGTTCTACCCCAAAATTATATATTTTACGTCAGATAACTCATTCCGGATTGCAAGATACGCCCAATTTAAGGTCCGATGGTCTAGATCACTTCTGTCATCGACCGGGCCTTTTTTGATCCATCTTGGCCATGAAACTGTCCGCGACCCGCTCTACATCAACTGGCATATCCTACTTGTAATTGACTAGCAAATGGAGATTTTCTTTTCATGATGGTCAGCTCTGCTTGCACATTTTTCAGGTCATAGATAATCGTGGTCGGTATCTGTTCCACTTGGGAAGTGGGTACTTGTGGCTACCGATGGTCCTCCTTGCGAAAATTGTCCAGACGTTTATTTTAGCCCTACAAACCATATGGTGAGACTAGTCCTTTTGTGTCAATTTAATTCCTCTCTTTGAGTTTTTATTAATTCATTAAGAAAAAAATGGTTATACATGATGCATTTCTTTCTCATTGTCTTTATTTCCCCCAATGGTCATTCCGATTTATGAATGCCATGACTATTTGTAGGATGATGGAATATATGAAGCTGTTGCAGGAAGTGACTTTATCATTACTAGAGTTGTATTTCGAGACAACTCTTCAAAGTACTGGGGTGTCCTCGGCAACAGTTATTGCAAAAGTTAGGTGGTGGGTCGGGCTTATCAACGGTGAGAACGTGAGGGACGCTGGTTTCGGAGGGCAGTTCCGGTGGAATTTCGGGACTTCCAATGCAGTGAACAAAAAGGACGGTCAACCTCTACTAGTTAAATGGGACAAACCCCCACCCGGATGGGTTAAAATTAATGTTGATGGATCAGCCAGAGGGAATCCAGGAATTTCAGGTGGGGGTGGCATCTGTAGAGGAGAGAAGGGCAACTTCATATTTGCCTTTGCTAATGGTTATGGTGTAGGTACGAACACTGCTGCAGAGTTAAGGGTGGCTCATGATGGTTTATTTTACGGCTTCCAGATGGGATTCTCTCAAATCATTATTGAGTCTGACTCGAGACAAGTGGTGGATATGCTCAATAGAGAGTCTAAGCCGGGGTGGAGATGGAGAGACTCGGATTTTCAGGGTAAACCAGCTGAAGCAGAGGGTTGTATTATTTTTGTGCATATTTTCAGGGAAGGGAACTCTCCAGCAGATAGTTGGCCCATCAAGGAAGCGGATCGCAGACTGATTCCTGGGTCCTCAGCCATTTGGAGCTTCCTTACCAGGTAGGAGGTTCTGTCTTTCTCGATAAGGTTGGAATAGGTGCGATTAAGATGAGGTGAGGCCATTGGGTGAGTTGTGAAGTTTTCTTTTATTTCTATGATAGGCCTCCTGTTCTTTGTAAAGGGGTGCCCGAATGTACAGGTGTTGTTCATTATATATGGAAAGCAGTTCAGGTTAAAAATAAAAATAAAAATAAAAAAAACTCTTCAAAGTACTACATAAACGACCGTGGAAGTAATTTTACAGAGGTCACTAAGAAATTGAAAGAAAAAGGAGTGGACTTGGACAACAAGCAGTTTTTGATTCTTCAGGTGGGTGATGAGCAGATGGCTGAAAAAGACCTATTTACTTGAGAAAAAAATACCATACCGTCAAAATATATCTTCTCTTTCAATTCTTTATCATTGAATTTCAGGGTGAAGTTGAGCAAATTTCTCTAATGAAGCCAAAGATTTGTTTTTTCAGCATTATTATAATTGTAATTGATTGAATGAAGGATTGTAATTGAATGAATGAATGATTGTAATTGATTGTAATGGAATGAATGAATGATTGTGGGGGTGGTAATTGAATGAACAAATGATTATATATATTTTTTAATGTACGAAATAGCTACGGATATTTACTATAGCCAGTAATCTGACAGCTATAGCCATTATTAAATTTGGCAAATTGCTACGGACTTTTAGCTGCAAATAATATCCGTTGTTGTTTGTGGTTTTCGCTAATCTATAGCTATGGATTAAATCCATAGCCATAGGTTCAAGACCTATTGTTACTCTACCTACGACTGTGGTTGTGCTACAGACTAAAACCGTAGCCATAAGTCTATGGCTACGGCTTTTATCCGTAGCCTTTGTCCAGTTTTTTGGTAGTGACATGTTTTTTGTTAGTAAGGGATTGCCAGTGTGCAAGCCTTTGAAATCTAACATTTAAAAAGGGACAAAATTTGCCTTTTGAGAGAGAGAGAGAGAGAGAGAGAGAGAGAGAGAGAGAGTTCAGTCCCAAGCCTGCCCATTTGGTAATTGACAATCACTCCCTGCCTAAGCCCACAAAATTAAGGCTGGGGCAGCCCTTAGCAGGAAGTCTTCTGCTAAATATCTCACATCCTTTTTTTTTTCATGAAAATGACTTATATATTGATGAACCAAACGAGAATACAGCCATTCGGGCAGGCCCAAACAAAAAAAAAAAAGAATCCGGGCCCTGCCTATCATATGGAGCAACTACATAAAGCTTTACAGAAACCAAACAGGGGACCGAAGGCAGCCCAACTACAGCAGCCTCCAAGCTTGCACGAATAGAACAGAGCAGAGGAAAAGGACAGAAAGGGAACCAAGCCGACCCAACAACAGAACACACAGCAAGCAGACAAACGACAGGGCCCGAGGGGACAAACTCCCAACAAAGCCGCAACAAAGCAGGAACCCCCACTACAGCCTGAGCACACCTAAACCAGCGTTGTCAAGCACCAAAGCACCCCTAACAGCCGTCGGCAAGGCTGAACGATTAAGGAAGAGGCGACTCCATCGACCCTCACTTGCTAGCCTCGCTAGAGCGTCAGTAACCGAGTTCCCTTCCCGGAAGATATGATTGAAGGAGAGGTTCATAGACTGACTTCTATGAAGAATAGCCCCATCTGTACCCGGAGTTGGCCGGGAAAGACCACTGCGGATCGATTCTTTGCATCTACAATAATTTTAGAGTCTGATTCGACAATAATGTTATCTAAACCAAGAGAAGAGCAAATGTTCAGGCCATCCAGGACTGCCTGAGCTTCGGCGATTGTGTTGGAACCAATCCCATAGCGACGATGAAAGGCGAAAATCAATCTTCCATGGTGATCTCTACACACTCCACCTCCTCCGCTCTCGCCAGGGTTCCCTCGAGAGGAGCCATCAGTATTAAGCTTCAACTAGCCTCTGAGAGGTTTGGACCACTTGACCACTCTGGGGGTAACAACGGGGGTGAGAGAGGGAGCGTCAATCAGAAGGGCCTTGAGGGTAATGGTCTCTTAGCCATAGAATTTACTTCGGGACTGGGATGGTCGAGCCAACTTCTCTGCCGGCAGGAAAGCGGACGAGATTATGCGGGAAGTTGACATTGTTTGGCCCTCGAATCTAGCCGAATTCCGACTGAGCCACGGCTCCCATATGATAAAACTAGGGGCGGTTCCAATTAAGCATGAAAATCTGGATTTACGGCTGGCCCGGGAGAACCATTGTTGGAGGCGCTGAGCAATGGATTGATGGTGGATATAGGGAAGGCCAAACAGTTTGCTGAAGTGGCTCCAAACAGAGGATCTTGCCCTACCATAACAAAATAGGTGGTCAAGGCACTCCACCGAGGGTTGGATAGAGGGGCGAGAGAGGGCTGATTGCTCGAGACAAGCACACCGTAGGGGCCGGCACGGGGCAAGGCGGCCCCATGGAAGTGGGATCACCCCCGACGAGCCACGGTGGGAGGGAGCAAGGGACGAGAAGGGGATTGGTCCGAGAGGTGGCAACACTCATATTTGGAAACTAGAGAGATGCCAAACCGCCGCACCCACCCGTGCGTCGACAGACAATTGTTTATGGTTTTCCGGACAAAAATGCCTACTTTAGGAGGCGGAAGATCGTTCCACACCCATTTCGTCCGGGGAGAAGAGGATGGTGGGCCACGATACCGTTCAGCGGACTTCAAGGAGAATTTGCCGAAGAAGAAAATGACAGGTCCCAAATTAACTTATCGGGCCTGGGAGAGAGAGATACACGACGCTGGATGCCATGGATTGGTATGCTGATTGAGGAATGAAGGGTTGAACCTCGGCCAAGGTCCTTGCACTATCAGGAAGGTAGAAATCTTTCACCTTGGTAGCCAACAAAGAGTTCGGAATATGCCCCGTCACAATGGCAGCTAGAAACCCGCCCCCGGACCAATTCTGAGTCCAAAAGCTGAGATTGCCTTCCCCGACAAGCCATCTTGAGTGCTGCAAAACCAACTTTAAAACGCGAAAAATGCCCTTCCAATCATACGATGCGGAAGTCCCAATCAGCCCTCTGTTTGCTAGAGATTTGTGGAAATATTTGGCCCCCATTAACTCGGCCCAAAGAGACGATCCCTGCAACATCAACCAGCCCATCTTTGCTCTGGAAGCTTTCATAGTATCATCGAAACTTCTGATTCCTAGGCCTCCCTCCTGGATGGGCGTACAGAGTCTCGACCACCTGACCCAGTGCCTTTTATGGCCTTCGACAGAGCTACCCCAAAAGAAATTGGCCATAGCTCTTTCCAGCTGCTTGATAACCACCCTAGGGATATTGATAGCTGACATTATGTGAATGGGAATACTGGTCAGCATGTGTTTGATAAGAATCAGCTTCCATTTTTGGGTTAAGGAGCTATTGGCCTTCCACGGTAGTAATCTGCGTAAGACTTTCTGGATGAGAGGTTGAAGAAGGGAGCTGTTGATTCGGCCTTTGGATAGGGGAACTCCAAGGTATACTGAAGGCAGGGACGACTGTCTGAAACCTGTGAGATTGATCAACCGTTGGATCTTGTTGTTAGTTGTCTTTCTCAGGGGGATGAATGAAGATTTGGAAGAATTGACCTTCTGGCCTGATGCACCCTCATACTTGGTAATGAATTGCCAGAGATCTCACGTTAGAATGCTACATTGAGAAAAAGATGCATCGTCGAGAAAGAGCAAGTGGGAAATTCTGGGGCAAGATCGTGGGAGTTTAAACGAGTGGCAGGATCCTGAAGAGAACAAGTGGTGCACTCCTTGGCTAAAGACATTTGTTGCAAGGATGAATATGGCTGGCGATAGCGGATCCCCCTGCCTAAGGCCTCTGCTAGATCCTACTGCACTGGGCTAACCTTAGTGTTGCTGGGCTAACCTTAGTGTTGCACCTGGCCTGGCCTGGGCTGTTTCAAATTGTTTCCTGGCCACACCCATAATTAGAGGACATGGTTCGAAGCTCACCCAAAATATAACAAGATGGCCAGCGTGCGCTTGGTTTAGTTGAAAAAATTCTCATTATCTCGAGCTCACAGCTTAGCAACGCCCCCTAATCTTATAAGAAAGCCAGTATCTCCTTCATTATAAATCTGATTTAAGTAATTTTTGGTTAGTTGGAAACAACCTCTAATCCTATAAAAAAAACCCTGTACACTGTTTCCAATCATGTGGTCTATCTGAATAATGGATTGGACTGATTTTCAAGCCTGGCCCTAACCCGAGTGATGTCTTTAGTGGTAAGGGTGGATTCACATAAACATCACAGTGGGGCTCACCTGAGCTGCAAATGCCTTGCTTCCAGGCACACCCCAACTTCCGTTAAAGAAAAATGAAATGATCCAACTGAAGATACTCCCATATACCTAATTCACAAAGGTATTGTATTGAAATACGTTTTTTAAAAGCTACCGGAATGTAAATTGAATAATAGGCAGGTAGGTAGTCTTTTCTAAACTTCTCTCTCTCTCTTTCTTTCTTTCTTTTTAAATTTTTTATTCTTTTAAAAAAAAAATTATTACCTCTCCTTTAATTACTTTGCTCTTTGCCGTCTCCCAATGGCCGCTGCCTTTTGGTATCGAGTTTCTTTTCGTTGATGAATGAAATCAGTTTCTTTATTTTTATAAAAATTAAAAATTAGAAAAAAAATTTATTTAAAAAAAAAAAAGAAGAAGAAGAAGAAGAAGAAGAAGAAGAAGAAGAAGAAGAAAGAAAGAAACAGTCTTGTGTGCTCATTATGATATGTTAGTTTTATTCACACCATCCATCCAATTTTCCAAATCATGGTAGGACATGATCCGGACATGATTCCAAAAATGAAGCAAATCCAAAACACCATTGAAATCTTTCTAGGTCCCACGGTTTTTTTTTTTTTTTCTTTCTTTCTTTCTTTCTTTTCTTTCTTTTTGCCATCCAATCTGTTCATAAGGTCAATTACACCTCGAGGAAGGGAAAAAATCAAATATCGTCTCCATACTAAACTTTTGTGGACCTACTGAAGGTTTCAATTATAGACATTCAATTCCCACTACTTTTTGTCACGGGGTTCACTTGGATCTGTTTCAATTTTTGGATCATGACTTAAACTAATCTGAAAAAATGATAGTAAGTGTGGATCTAACACATATTTTTTGGTGGGGCTCACGGAACTTTGCCACGTCAACACGGTACCACTTGCTGGAGCCATGTTCTGTACCGGGCAATCCATTACCAATCAGGATTTCATTTCACATTGCAGCAGCCTTAAGACGTTTGCAGTCAGTAGAAAATAATGTTCACCAATCAGGGTCGTTAAGGAATGGTTCAACTCAAAATGGTCAGCCTTTTGAGAGCTTTTGCCTCATTGGATAATCAGGTGGAACTATCTGGTTTATTGGTAAAAACGCAAAAAACGACTTTAAGTTTCTGTAATCATTCCTATACCCATACGATCCAACAGAAGCTCCCCTCTGATTAGGGACGGGAGATCAGAAATCTGATCAAACTCCGTCTTCTTGATTTTCGCTGCCCAGACGAGCCAGACCGTCTGCCACTCTATTTGCTTCCCTAATAATGTGCTCATTCCATGCTTGCATGAATATCAAGTCCGTAGGTTATGTTAGTTGGTAATTGGCATGGAAGATGTTGAGGTATTGGTCACAGGTAAGAAACCAAATTTGAAGTAGTTCCCCATACATTTAAAGTATCATCTAAAAATGGTATGTCGCCCCATACATGCTGGTATTACCCACGAATGATACAGCCGCGAATACCTGATAAACCTATTTGAAACATCATCCAGCTGCTAAAGCATGGATGCATCCTAATGCAACATGTATGGATGTTTTCTAGCAAGCCTTAGAAAAGAAAAGAGATGGAAAAAAAATTAATTAAAAAAAAAAAAAAAAAAAAAAAGTGTTGCGAGAGGCTAGCCCACTTTGGTCGACCCTCAGGGCCACTAGAAATGACTGTCAGATAACTGTCACCTGCCATTCATGGATTTGTAGATTGGCAATGCTAAAGGATGATTCAAAACTATTGATTTTTTAAAAATTATATGCTTACGCACAGGCTGTTCTAGTACAATCACCATCCTGCAGCTCAAAGCGAATCAAATATCCGCACCAGCTGCAAGAGCTTGAGAAGGAACATCAACAGCCCACACTAACCAGAGGATAGAACATGAGCTGCTCTGCTAGAGGAGCTTAAAATCAGGAGAATGAGCAGCAGCTTTGGGAAATGGCCTCCTTTTTTCTTTTTTCTTTTTGGAAAAAATATGGCAATGGGACACTGCAAAGCAGAAGACGGCAAAACATCCTACAGTAGCAACTTCACCACTGGAAAACTTCAAGAGGGGCAACCGCAGCATGCCACAGCAACAACCTGAACCAAAACAGCCCCAGTAGGAAGTAACACACAAGCAGAAACCTGGCCTACAATCAGCAGCCCCAACATCTAAACAAAGCAACAAGCTCCAACTGCCTTGGGGACATTGACAGCAGCCAACACCTGACGCCAAAGGGCCAAGAAGCAGCCACATCCAATGCCAACTACTCCCAGTGCCAGCCACACTTGAACAGCCAACAATCCAGCCACATCCAAGCCAAAGGGAAAGATTCTTTATTTTGAATCTCCAAGCGGATTCACCTGCATAAACAGAACAACAAAACAAGAGCCACACGTCTCAATGAACAAATAGTATTCTTATTGTAATAAGACGATACCTTTGTCAGATCATTACATTCATACTACAATCTCCCCTTACCTCACATGAAATAAAAAATAAATAAATAAATAAATAATAGAAGAAAGAAAGAAAGACATTTTCCCATATATTAACCATCATTTTCCACTCCTATTTCTTCAAAAAAAAAAGTGGCATGAACCATCAATATAAAAGAAAGTGGGCACCTCAAGATCAATGATATTTGTGGCATGAGCCCACTTTCTTCAAAAAAAAAAAAAAAAAAAAAAAAAAAAACACTCCTAAGCCAAGGCTAAATATATCTAGAGCTTGTAAACAGGTATTCAACAAAACTTATTTTATTTTGAAATCTTTCTCAACATAATATCTCAGTAATTACTGACCTGAGATGGATCTTCAACTAATTGTTCTGACCAAATTTGTTTGTCTCGGTGAATCGCATCCCCGAGATATAATTCCTTGATTGCATGCAATTCCCTGAGAACATCGTTAATATCCATTCGTTCTTTTGGAGATTCCGCAGAACAAGTGACACCGATTCCGGCCATTAAAATCAAGCAGTCACCTATTCTATTTCTTGTATTGATATGATTTCTGCTGCATTGAGTAATTTTTGCTTCTCCTTCGAGCAGTCGTGGATCAACAATCTCCATTACTCGTTCCGGCAAAGCCAATTTAGCAAAATGATGAAGCGTAAGATCGTCCTTAAACATTTCATCAGTTGGCCCCTTTCCAGTGATCATCTCCAATAGAAGGATTCCATAGCTGTAAACATCTCCTTGTGTAGATGGTTTACTGCCCATTGCATACTCTGCAATTCATAATCATATTGGAATGTAAGCGACCATTTAGATACAAAAATTAACGAAGGTTAAATTTTTAGAGAGAGATGAGAGGGAATGTTCTATTTGAACAAGTAATTGGCATTTTTTCTATTATAAGGATCCAAATTTCTAACATTAATTGGTGTGATATGAACTTCTAAATCATGTTTAAGTGTGTTTGGTTGCCCTAAAAAAAAAATCACGCTGTTGTGCAACTCAAGTGGACCTCAATAAAAATCAAGGGTGGGCATCTGCTCCCACTTTGTTGTGTCCCACCTGTATTTTAAGCCCTAGGATCACGAGGTGATTGTCTTCACGTAGGATGTGCTCTCAAAGAGCTCTCACAAGTTCTTGTGAGAACGGGTCTCGGGAGATCTTTCTTCTTTCTATTTTTATTTTTTTTTGCATGTTGGGCCCAGCATCATGTCTGTATGACGACTCATCTGTCCATTTAGGTTGTCCCAACAAGAAAATGGAATGCCTAAAAAAGAGAGAACTAGACGAGTTACAAGTCTTCCACATTCAATGTATAAAATTGGCCTACTTGATCATAAGAACAAAAAGGCCAAGGCAACACACTTGCTAGAGCCCACCTAAAAACACATGCCTCAGTCATATGTGTGGCGTATAGAAACCAAAGCCATTCAAAAGATGAGATGGAGTATAAAAGTATCAGACCAATATAGTAAGAAGTTCCGTTAATCATATCTACCACACATGTGGAAATTTTGAAAGCTTAGGGAAAATAGGACTAATGTTTCATGTTATCTTAGGCCCTGTTTGGGCAACAGGATTAGAAGGGATTAGGTGGGATTGGATTCATCTGGTTCCGTGCCAATTCCACTCCATGTTTGGCAAAGCTTGGAATTAGATCGGATGGAATTACATTGGGTCCCGTGCCAATTTCACTCAATGCTAATTGTTTCCCAAATGTGTGGGCTATATCCACACGGTCCACCCATTTTTTGAGATTATTTTAGAGCATGGGCCAAAAATCAGGTAATTCTAAAGCTCAAGTGGACCCACCACTGAAAGCAATGGGGATTGAATACTTACCTGAAAACTTCTTTGGGGCCACATAAGTTTTGGATCTACCTCATTTTTCGGGGGTTACAAAACAAATGAACGGTTTAGATATAATACATATGTGTTATTACGGTTTTTCAAATGATGGTGGGTATATCCATTCAATGTACCACCGTATTACCAACAGAAGCAGAGCATTAATCTAATCCCATGGAATCAGGGGACAATCCCTGCCATGGGTAATAATGATGTTTTTTTTAATACAATCCCACCTAATCCCTTCTAATCCAGTTGCCCAAACAGGGCCTTAGTGAATGTTTGAAATGGTCCCAGTTTCCCTGCTGATGAGCTGGCTCACCTGGGGAGTGTGGGCCAAGTGGATCGGTTTTTCCAGGCGCTGCTGGAAGATCTCCCCGCCAAGTAGGGGTGTACACAAACCGAATTCTTAGCGATCGGCTTGGTCGGGGCGGGCCAATTTCTAGGCCCAAAAGTTATAGTTCGGATACCTCCCGATTCGGCCCGACTATCCGAAATCCGACTATATGAATGATATATATTAATTTGTATAAAATGTTTTATTTTATATATTTGTCAAATGTAAATGTATATAAATGTCCTATAGTTAGATTTTGTGGAGTCTATAGTTCGACTATCTAAACCGTAATGGGACGCGGATTACTGTCAAAGCCCTTCCCATGAACTTGTTGTAAGGTTCGAAACTTAGCCCGAACTCGGGTTCGAAACTTGAACTCGAAAGTTCGAAACCGCGGCGAACTCGGCCGAACTGTGCCTTCGGGCCGTTCGGACTAGAGATGTTGGCTCGGTGACCGGGCTCGGTTGGGTTCGGGCCTTGTGTGGCTATTGATACGGGCCGAGGCCGGTTGACTATAGGCCCGTGTACACCCCTACTAAGATTAGAGGTCTCTTATTCTTAAAAAAAAACAAAAAAAAAAAGGATAGTGTTGCAGCCCTGTTCGGATTTGTGTGTTTCCCACAATCTCTTAGGATAGGCGGGCCCTGATCGCGGGCCTACCCGATTCCTTTCCAATAAAGTTTTTGTTTTATATATATATATATCAAATTCTTTTTCTTAAAAAAAAAAAAGCAAAACAAAACAAAACAAAAGAAATGGTCCCAGTTCACGGATGGCTATGACTTTATGAGTGTGCCCAAACCCATGTGGGTTGTTCTGGTACATGCGCGACAATGAGAATCCATCCATCTAATAACCCAGGCATCTTTAAATTGAGAAATTTAACCCAGGCATCTTTAAAAAAATAATAATAAATAAATAAATTATAATTAACAAAAAACCAGGCATCTTTAAATTGAGAAATTTGATTTGTTCGTGAACTTTTACACGATACTGCAACATTTTTTTCCCCTGCCAATCTGTCCCTTAATTATGTAGAAAATCCAGGCCGTGCAAAGGGTGGGATGCACCATAGATATGACCCGCGATAAAAACCAGGATATATAGTCCACTGATTGAGCGACCAGAACCATCCAAAATAATGAACAGACTAGATGGTCTTACTCACAGCTAGTCCGTAGCTCACCAAATGTCTCCAACCAGCTGTTCCACAAGTTATGTTTCAGCCAACAGATAACCTCCAACCTATTAAGCGAATGTAACTTCGAAACCTTCTAATAGGTTGAGGATCAAGTATTGCAAAAATCAGTCCATTTACTCATCATGTGGATCACACCTAGAAAACAATGTCTAGTCATTGATAAATATCAAAATAGAAGGGTCACCTGTTCGATTAGTGGATATACCTGATTTTTGCACGAGGAAATCCTCACGATGGGCCAATGGAAGTTCATGAAAGGTTGAAAGTTATTCATGAGGAAGACTTTATCTGTGGTCGAGCCGGTTGGACACGAGACCTCCTCGCATACATACAGAAAGACGGTCTCTTGCCAGCAAGACTGCATGAGACCATCCATGGTGTAAAGGTGTTGGCAGCTCAGGTGGGCCCACCATTCTATTTATTTGCAATCCACCCTGACCACCAAGTGTGTCGCCCTATGCTAGGTCCAGGGCTGAAAAAGCATCCCCATCCTTAATTCAGGTGGAAAATATGATCGAAAATAATGTAAAGGGCAACGCACACCCACCTGAATAATGGATGGACCTTTTTAGGGGCCACAGGCTTAAATTTTTGTGTGCCATCTAATGGTAGGAGTGGATTTCATATTATCATCGCGATGGGCCCTGCAAAAATCAAGGGTGGTCATCTTTATCCCCATTCTTTCCTTTGGTGTGACCCACATGAATCACAGGTACTCAATCTGATTTCTTGGCCCTGGATGTAACTCAGGATGATGCATCTTACGGTCCCGGAGTGGAATATTTCATGTAAATATCATATCAGGGAATGTAAAAATCAAGGGTGGTCATCCTCTCCACAACTGTTTCCTTTAGTATGGCCACCTAAATCAGTGGGCTAGTCTGAATTTTAGGTCTTGGACCTAACATGGGCTGATGCATCTGTTGGTCCAAATGGATTTCAGGTACACGTTACCGTGGAGCCCACCTGAGCTACTGAGAACAGATTGGCACTTTATAAAATATAAAAGTATCAATCTACTTGCCACAAATAATAAACGTTTAATGTTTTATGTTAATTGGGTCATATCATCATACTCCGCATTCAATGAAGCAGTACTGACAATCCAATCATAAGGAAGGTAAACAGAAATTCTATATTCATCGTAAGTAGAGGATCCATATTCTAAAAGGAAATATATGAAATTAATACCTGGGGCGATGTACCCAACAGAACCCATCATCACAACCGTCCTTGTTTGAGCAACCTCAGATAAGAACTTGGCAAGCCCAAAATCACCCACACGAGCAATCATGGCACCGTCAAGAAGAATGTTGCTCGGTGATATATCTCGATGAATGATTGACCTTCGTCGTAGATAAACCAAAGCAGAAGCCACATCTATAGCTATGTTTAGCCTTTCAGTAAAATTCAAGTTTCTCCGAACCTGTTCGTGCCCATCTCCGTGCAGCCACTTGTCTAGACTTCCATGAGGCATATACTCGTAAATTAAGGCTTTGAAATCATTGCCCTTAAAATCAATGCTTGAGCAACAAGTAAAGATCCTAACAATATTCCGATGCCTAATATTTCCCATGGTTTCGCATTCGGCCATGAAACCCCTCATAGATCCTTGACGCTGAAGATTGAAGACTTTCACTGCTACTATAGGTTCGTAGCGATCTAGAAACCCTTTATATACAGCACTAGTTCTCCCTGTGCCAATCAAATTGGCAGAAGAGAAACCATCTGTTGCTTTGAGGAGCTCCGCATAAGATAAGTTCGTAACAAAATGATCCACGGCAGAAGGCACAGATAAAGATTTCCTTTTCAACTTAATCTCCACAAAAGGCAAAACAAAAGGTTTCCTTGTCGATTTTCTCTCTGCAGAAAGCATAGCAAAAGGATTTCTTGTCGACCCATCTTCCACAGAAGGCACAGCAGAAGGTTTTCTTCTCGACCCATCCTCCACAGACGGTTTCCTTCTCGCCTTTCTTACCCAATAAAGGTGGTAAAGAAAGATGATAATGAAAGAAGACACAGTACAACACCAATTATTGGGAATTTTAGTTTTGAAGCAAGAGACTTCCCCCGTTTCTTGGAAGCTTGGCTAGAACATGGAGGCAACTGTAATTCTTGAATACCCCCACAAAGCTTACTATTTCCGAGCACTGAAACTTCACTAGAATTTCCAAAGACCCCTTGTTTTGGTAATTCACCCTCAAAATTATTGAAAGACAGATTTAAATACTGCAGAACAAGAAGCTTCCCCAGGTATTCTGGAATCTCCCCAGACAAGTTGTTATGTGAAAGATCCAGGGATTGAAGGCCTCTTAGAGTAATAAATGCTGTAGGAATTGTTCCTTGAAAGAAGTTCCCATCCAACCTGACATACTCTAGACTGAGACAATTGCCTAGGGAGCTTGGAATTTCGCCTGACAATTTGTTCCGAGAAACATCGAATCTTCCAAGAACTTTCAAGTTACCGACTTCCAATGGTAGATAACCAATAAAAGAGTTATTGCCAAGATTAAGATAAATCAAAGAGGGAATGCTGAACAGTCGTGCAGGTAAGGTACCGTTTAAGTTATTATTTTGGAGGTATAGAAACTGCAAGGTTATACAATTTCCAATACTTGAAGGTACGTTCCCCCATAGATTGTTTCCAAACAAACTGAGTAGAAACAATTGGGTGATATTACCCAAGGAAGATGGAATTGTCCCTGACAAATCATTTCCACCAAAGTCAAGTCGTTCGATCTTGTTAAGCTTCGCAACACCATTAGGAATAGGACCTTTCAGAAAGTTATACCCCATATCCAATAGTGTTAAGCCGACAAGATTCTGAATACCAGATGGGATGCTTCCAAATATACTGTTAGCTTCTAACGATAGGATACTCAGCTGGGTCGAAAGATTAGATATGGAGTCGGGCAACGCACCATTGAGAAGATTACTTCCCACGGCCAGAATTTGCAAGTTACTGCAATTTGTCAAAGAATCGAGAAAATTCAAGTCATGAGCTTTCCCAATTCCGAGTTGATTGCTGCTCAAAAATAACCTGTTGAGACCCTTGAGGCTTCCAAAATTCAGAGGCACGGATCCAGTAAAACTATTGTAACCAAGGTCAATGAGTAGAAGACCTGAGGAATTGGATAATGAAACTGGTATAGGTCCTGTGAATTGGTTTGCTCCGACAAGAAGTTTTTGGAGATTAGAAAGAGTGAGGCCTAAGTCAGATGGAAGATTTCCATGCAATCTGTTCTCTCCCACGTCCAGAGCTTTAATAGAGGAGATATTGAAGAACTGAGGTGGAATCGTACCCGACAGTGCATTTTGACTTAAGGCAAGCGAGCTTAACCTCACCAACCGACCGAAGGAGTCTGGGATGCTGCCTTCCAACGAATTTACTGAGAGATAAAGGTAAGTGAGAGAGGAAAGGTTTCCAAGTGAAGGTGGGATGCTTCCTGCAAGATTGTTGTCACCAAGGTTCAACATGGTGAGCTTGAATAGAGAGCCAAGCTCAGTTGGAATCCTCCCTGCGAGCCCATTCCTGTAAAGATAAAGGACTTGGAGTTCTGAACAGTGGGTCAGATTTGCTGGAATTTCTCCGGTGAATGTGTTATTGGCCAGAATGAGATACCGCAGGCGAAACAAACGGCCAATCTCTTCACGAATCGTTCCGTAGAAGCTGTTAGATGAGAGATCGATTATCATGAGGAAGGTGAGGTTCCCTAAGAAAGGAGAGATGCGGCCTACCAAGTTCTGGCCGTTGAGGTTCAAGGCCGTGACCCTTTGAGGATGCCGTCGACCATCGCAAATGACACCTTGCCAGTGGCAGAAGTGGAGAGTATCGTTCCATGAGCTCAAGGAATTGAGAGGATCGTCGGTTATCAGATCTTTGAAGCGGAGTAAAGAAAGGCGATCCGTTTCGTTGGAGAAGTTTGCAGCAGATCCGAATAAGCATGGAACGTCTGTGGAAGAGAGAAGGATGGCGCTGAGGAGAAATAACCAAATTGACCTTATTAAGCTCACAGCCAGGAGCTCCATTATTGAGTTTGTGAATGCAGGAAAGCCAAAGTGAGGAGAAGGGCGTTGATGTATCGACCAGACTCCTAACTAACTGCAAATGATTGTGCGTGTATTGGTCTCAGTTTTCCGAAGCTTTTTTTTTTTTTTTTTTTTTCTTTCTTTCTTTCGATTGAAACAGATCCAAAGACTCCAAATGGGCAGAGTTCGTTTTCCCTCTGCCGCGATTCACCTTCCTCGCCGTCCGACTGTGGCTCACATCTGAGTGGTCTAATGATGGGACCGCGCACACTGTAGAATCATTTCTATATGGGTCAACTTAATAAAGGTCAGCTCAACGGTTGATTTTGACCATCACTATGTGGGTCTGAGTTTTCCTTTTTGTGTCATCTGTGAGAGTGCAGATCATTTGTGTTGAAGGCAACATGAATTCATGTATCCAAACCATTCATCATTTTTTCCTCGGATCATTTTAGAATCTAAGCCCAAAAATGAAAAGCATTCAAAGCTCATGTGGACCACACCACGTAAAGCAATGGGGATTGAAGAACTACCATTGAAAACTTGCGCTAACCATGAGGTTTATTTGCCATCCAACTTACTCCTAAGATTAAGCAGTCTTATGTGGCCCCAAGAAGTCACTAGCAGCAAGGCTTCCAATTCCAACCGTTTCATATGGTATGGTCCACTTAGCTTTTGGATCTACTTTGTTTTTTAATTCATATGATAGAATGATCTGAAAAAATGAATGGACAAGCTGAGAAATTATCACAATTTTCAGAATCCAGATAGTGGAATATAGAACATTAGAGGCAGCTGTACCGTTAAATGGCTGAATATGCCAATTGGGTCATGGATAATCAAGCATCATTTCTGCCACTTCCACCAACCTGAGTTTCTTGGCTCACCCATTAGTTGATCCATGGGCCCATTATCCTAAACCTGTATCTCTCAAGGATGAACTTTCATTGTATCTCGTCACAAGGCTGACATGTGTGAAGAAATGGACTGGACATAATGGGCAGTTTGTATAGGTGATGTGACTGGAAACTGTTATTGATATCTTAAATCCGTGAGCAGACTATCGATGTCATCGGTGGATCAATCGATGCCATCGAGCAGAGGTTATGCTTGATTCCGTTGAGAAAATCCGAAAAAATTTATGTTGAATATTGCTGAAAGGAGTCCAAAATGCAACCACGTGCATGGTAAGGTTCTGATAGACTCAGCCCTCCAATCTTTCAAAAATGCACCTTCCTATGAACTATTTTTCATGTGCCATTGGTTAACAGTCTAGGATGGTCCAGTGTTAAAGATATTAGATGCAGCCATACCTATGTATCTCATCAATTCAATAGTTTAGATTACCAAACATGAGGCTACCTAGATCCAATAGATTCAGCCCATATGGATCGTGGAAACATCTTCGTTTTTAACTGGTGCCAATTGAAGATGTCTTTGGCCTGTGCTACATAATTTACAATTAAATGAAGACGGTCTTGCCAGTTGCTAGATTTTCTACGTTTTATATTCTGTGTAGTAAAAATTTAGGTATTTTGGATTTATGTGTTTGGATGATCTTGACAAAGTCTATTGTAATCGGTCCAAACAAAAAATCTCATTTAAGCCTGTTTGATTGTCCAAATCCCACGAGACTCATCTGGCCAGCAGGTTTCCCAAATTTGGAGTGCTGCACATGCATGACCTGAGCACGGTCTACTATATTCTGTCAAATCAAGACACTGTTCTCGTGTAATTAGGCTGTATCCGCTTTATGAAACTACTGGAGCTTAGGTCTACTCACAGCCGTCTCATTAAATAAAAGGGTCAGCCTGGTTTGACAGCGCATCAGCTATTTTGAACTCATCATTTTTAACTTGAGCCGGATCCGGAACTGAACTGAATTTTAATGCATGGGTTGTTTTATAGTGATGCAGGGATGATGAGGATAACTAGCAACTCTGAATCCATGGAGCTTTTCTGGACTCTTCACGGTGTATTTTCGAATCCATGAGGAAAGAAAGCAGAAAATATAAATAAACTATAATAAATTCGAAATTGATTAATGAATGAATAAAAATGAGTTCACAACCCTATAAATAAGGGTACCAAGCAATGAGAAAGAAATCAGAATCAAACTACAACTAAAACTCTTAGAATTCGTGACTTACTATAAATAGTAAACTTGTTATTTATAGACGGTCGTGATATCTACTAGTGCGCAAGGTTTTCGGCCAAAAATAGTAAGTGTCCTATTTGGCTTCACCAAACCGTTCTCCTAATTATTCTAAGCTCTTTTCACGTTGGGCGCAACTCCTAAAGCCCGACGGATGAAGAGTTATAATCAAACTAAAACTTATTATTTATAGTAAAAACGAAATTAAAATCGGGAAACAACCGTCGATCCAGGGGTTTTTCGCAATTCCAGGCTGCATAACCCAGCGTAGCAAGGTTGGTTGGCTAAATTAGCTCGTTCTACCTCAAAATCATATATTTTACGTCAGATAACTCATTCTGGATTGCAAGATACGCCCGATTTAAGGTCCGATGGTCTGGATCACTTCTGTCATTGACCGGGCCTTTTCTGATCCATCTTGGCCATGTAACTGTCCGCGACCCACTCTACATTAGTCTCCTCCACTTCAAAAGAACTCGTCCTCGAGTTCTCGTCATTCTCTGGTTCATGATACTCGGTCAGGTCCGCGACATTAAAAGTCCGTGAGATCGCCATGTCATCTAGAAGATCAACAACATAAGCTTTATCATTGATCTTTCGAATGATTGGGACAGGTCCAATCTTCTTATTTTTCAACTTGTTGTACGTCCTGGTTGAAAATCTCTCTTTACGCAGATGGACCATAACGCAATCGCCCACCTCGAACACCTTTTGTCGCCAGTATTTATCCGCTTGTTCCTTTTACTTCTTGTTCGAGGCATGTAGTTTGGTCTGCACTTCTGTATGGATGCCCATGATCTTGTCTACCATATGCTCTGCTACAATGCTAGTCCTTCGATGCTTGGGCAGAGGGACCAAGTCAAGTGTGTGGCGAGACACTCGTCCGTAGATAATCTGAAACGGTGATTTCTCTATCAAACAGTTCACCATATTGTTGAATGCAAACTCTGCTTGAGACAAGGTCAAATCCCACTGCTTCAATTTTTCTCCTGAAATACAGACAAGGCCAAATCCAACGTGCGATTCACAACTTCGGTCTGCCCATCAGTCTGTGGGTTGTAAGCACTGTTGAATTGAAGTCGTGTATCGAATCGAGTCCATAAAGTTTGCCAAAAGTGGTTAATGAACTTCATGTCACGATCAGAAGTAATGGTCTTGGGGACCCCGTGTAGCCGTACGACATTCCTGAAAAATAGATTCGCCACATGTGCTGCATCGAGGGTTTTCTTGCATAGGATAAAGTACGTCATCTTGGAGAAACGATCTACCACCACAAACACCGAATCCATGCCGCGTTGTGTTCATGGGAGACCAAGCAAGAAGTCCATTGATAAATCCTCCCAAGGACCGTCAGGCACAGGTAACGGGGTGTAGAGGCCCGTATTCTGAGATTGCCCATTAGAGGTCTAACAAACATGACAACGTCATACGGCTTTTCTCACATCACGTACTAATTGCGGCCAGTAATACTGCTCTTTCACAAGAGCTCATGTCTTATCTCGCCCAAGGTGTCCACCGAGACCACCTCCATGTAGCTCTTGAATAATCTGCTCCTTCAGAGAACTTTGGGGGATGCACAATCGATTCCCTTTAAAGAGAAAACCGTCCTGTATATGAAGGTCACTGGAGTGACCTTCTTAGCACTTCATCCAAGAATCTTTAAAGTTTTCATTCTCGGCATATAGCTCCTTGAAACAGTCAAAGCCGACCACCTCGTTGCTCATCATAACAAGTAGTGATGTACGACGGCTAAGTTCATCAGATACTTAGTTCTGCTGCCCTGACTTGTGCTTTAGAACGAACGTGAATTCCTGTAAAAACGCAACCCATCTAATATGCACACGATTCACGTTAGTCTGACTATTAATAAACTTTAATGCTTGATAGTCAGTGTACAAAACAAACTCTCTTTGAATCAGATAATGCCGCCAATGTCGCAGCGCCTGAACAACTGCATACAACTCAAGTTCATAAGTCGACCACTTCTTTTGAGCTTCGCTGAGCTTCTCGCTGTAGAAGGCTACCGGCCTGCCTTCCTATGATAACACTCCTCCAATTCTGATATATGAAGCGTCACACTCGACCTCAAACAATTTGTCGAAATTAGGAAGCACCAAGACCGGTGTTATAGACAAACAATACTTAATCTCATGAAAGCTCTTGTTAGCTTTATCGGTCCACTGGAACGGTCCTTTTTTCATACAATCTATTATAGGCGCGACTATGGTGCTAAAATCTCCACAAATCGACGATAGAAAGTCGCCAACCCATGAAAACTCCTCACCTCATGAATGTTTGTCGGGATCGGTCATTCCCTAATAGCTCTCACTTTTTCATCATCCACACGAATGCCTGTGGACGTTACAACAAATCCTAGAAACAACAGGTTGTCAGTTAAAAAACTACACTTCTTCAAGTTGAGGTACAACTTGTTAATTTGTAGGACCTGCAGCACCTGCCTTAGATGGTTCCTATACTCCGCCTCATCCTAGCTATATATCAATATGTCATCAAAATATACTACCACAAATCGGCCAGTAAACGGTTTTAAAACTTGATTCATCAAACGCATAAAAGTACTTGGTGCATTCAATAGGCCGAAAGGCATGACCAGCCACTCATACAACCCTTCATTGGTCTTGAATGCCTCTTCCACTCATCACCGGGTCAGATATGAATCTAATGGTACCCGCTCCTTAGATCGAGTTTAGAGAACACCTTAGCCCCTTCTAGCATATCGAGTATGTCGTCCAACTGTAGTATTGAGAACCGATATTTGATGGTAATTTTGTTGATTGCCCGGCTATCGACACACATGCGCCAGCTTCCATCTTTTTTTGCGTTAATAATGCTGGTATGGCACATGGGCTCATGCTCTCTCTCAAGAGATCCTTACGGATCAACTCCTCAACTTGCCCCTGAAGTATCTCACACTCCTTCGAGCTCATCCGATAATGAGGGCGGTTGAGCAGGCTAGCCCCAGGGACGAGGTCTATGTAATGTTGGATGTCCCTCATGGGGGGCAATCCATCAGGTAAATCCTCAGGCCCAACTTTTTTAAATTCATTCAGTAATAGTCTTAAAATTGAAGGAATGTTTGAGGGTTCCTCTTCCTCGCCCTTCATCACTACGGCGTATACCTCGCCGGTTTCCTTGGATTCCTCCATGAAATCCCGAATGGTCAAGAAGGAACTCCCCTCCACTTTAGAAGCTTCAGGGTGGTTCTCTGATGCCATAGGGGCAAGGATTATTTTTCGACTATCCTTGATGAATATACAGACATTATCTCGTCCCCAATGGGTCGCATCACGGTCTGACTGCCAGGGTCGACCGAGTAGCAAATGACAAGCTTCCATGTTGACCACATCACAAAGTATTTGATCCTTATAATTTTTGTCAATTGAAAATTAGATAGTGCATTGTTCAGTTACCTTGGTCTCATTCACCTTTTTGATCCAGCCAATTGAGTACGGAGAATGATGTTTCGTCATTGATAATTGCAACTTGTCCATCATCACTCTTGAGACGATGTTCTCGCTACTACCACTGTCTATGATCGCATCATAGACCTTGTTGTTGACAGTGCACCGAGTACGAAATATATTGTGTTGTTGTGGATGTAATTCCTTTCGTGGGGCATACAGTAATCGCCTCACAACTAGAAATTCGCCACGATCCTCGCTCGTCACTTTATCACCACCTGCTATTTCTTCAGTGGTTTATTCATGTTCATCAAAGCCATTGTCTTCTTCTGCGGCCTCATCTTCAGTGCCCCCTTCGTTTATAGTCAAGTGTGCTGCGGGACGTTGAGGACAAGTGTTTGATAAGTGGCCTGGTTGGCCACAGCGGTAACAATTGTTCGACCTTGGCCAAGCATAAGGATTTGAAATCCTACTCGGACCCACTGTTGTGGGTGCTACACATTGAGGTCTAGAGTCACTCCACGTATCACGGTTTGCGGTTGTAGAAGGTTGATGACGTTCTCCTACTGGATCTTTTCCTCGTGCCAGCAATGGATCCTGTGTGGGACCCGTCATGGGGGGTCGAGTTGAAGGATATGGATGAGCAGGAGCTCTTGCAAGTTATGTTTCTGCCCTACCCGCCAATTGAACTGCTTCATCCACCGTCTCAACTGGGTACATCTGAACTCGGTCCTGAATTGTCGGTTGTAACCCACGGCTCAGATTTTGACAGATCGTTTCGTGTAGCCAACCGCTGAAATTTTTCAGTGTAATCTGTGATGGTTGGATTTCCTTGTCGGCAATTTTGATATTGCTAGAATAATATCTGCTCATAATCACTGGGGAGAAATTGTGATCGAAGAAGACGCCTCACCGTGACCATGATGAGATGGGCACCTTGTTCTGATGGGCTTGTGAGAGTTGTAATTGTTCTCACCATGCAGAAGCACTAGATTTTAATTTAAACGCTACCAATTTTACCCTTTATGATCTGGCACGTCCATATAATCACAATATCTATCTACTTCGGCTAGCCAATCGAGAAAATCTTTTATACGTAATAAATCTTTAAAACTAGGAAGTTCAGCCTTACTTCGATAGTCTCTTTCAACACGATCTAGATGATCGCCTCCATGGATTGGTCATCGGAAAAAATCCTCATTAAGGTCTTCGTCATTAGAGCTTGAATCATCTGGTGTAGCCCTATGGTTTGCCATTGGTAGTGCTCTACAAAAATCGGGGTTGCGTCGTATAGTAACCATGGGTGGTGGAGCAAACATAGGTAGTGTAGCACCGCCTAGGGCTCAGGGCGGAAGTAGCGCATCCACAAGACGGTCGAGGGTTACCTGCAGCCCTTACATGGTCAACTGACTTTCCCGGTGGAAAGCTTCCATTCTTTCCGAAAGATAACGAATCCCTGGATCACCATTCACAAGATTTTGATTCATACATTCATTGTTTGCCATCGGCCTGAGGGAAATCCTCGTTCTGATACCAATTGACGCAGGGATGAACGTGATGAGGATAACTACTCCGAATCCACGGAGTTTCTCTGGACTCCTCACGGAGACTTCTCGAATCCACGAGGAAAGAAAGCAAAAAATATAAATAAACTCTAATAAATTTGAAATTGATTAATGAATGAATAAAAATGAGTTCACAACCCTTTAAATAGGGGTACCAAGCAATGGGAAAGAAATCAGAATCAAACTACAACTAAAACTCTTAGAATTCGCGACTTACTATAAATAGTACTAAACTTACTATTTATAGACGGTCGTGATGTCTACTAATGCACAAGGTTTTCGGCCAAAAATAGTAAGTGTCCTATTTGGCTTCACCAAACCGTTCTCCTAGTTATTCTAAGCTCTTTTCACATTGGGCGCAACTCCTAAAGCCCGACGGATGAAGAGTTATAATCAAACTAAAACTTACTATTTATAGTAAAAATGAAATTAAAATCGGAAAACGACCGTCGATCCAGGGGTTTTTTGCAATTTTGGGCTGCGCAACCCAGCATAGCGAGGTTGGTTGGCTAAATTAGCTCGATCTACCCTAAAATCATATATTTTACGTCAGATAACTCATTTCGGATTGCAAGATATGCCCGATTTAAGGTCTGATGGTCTGGATTACTTTTGTCGCTGACCGGGCCTTTTCTGATCCATCTTAGCCATGTAACTGTCCGCGACCCGCTCTACATCATATAGCTAGGTCTAAAATTCTAACTTAATTCTTGTATGTATCCCCCTTCAATTCATCCTAGACCATTTGCTCCTGTGTAGATATGGTGATTGCCCCAAAGATCTTTACAAATGGCTCATGTCATACCACGCAATTCGGATACAGAGTGTGCACCCTCAGACCCAAGTTATAGTTCATGACTTGTACACTAATTATATTTAAACCAGTTATTTATATAGTTACTTGGAGGCATAACTTAATGCATTTTGAGTTAATTTTATTTTCTTATAATATTCACACATCCACACATATCATACGATTCCACACATTTCCATTAATGATAACCATCACATTTGCCAATCACATCATAAATATGATATCTCAACTATGTCAATCCATTTGGGATTTTATTCAAATATAATTATCAACAATCATCTATCATAAATGTTTAGAAACAAATACTCTAATAATATCTAATTATAGTCAAAATAATATATAGAAACTTTGAAATTCAAAATCAGTAGTTCATGTCAACAATTCATTTAGTTAATTCATTGCGACAAGTTCATCGTCGGATGAATATGGCCACAGATCATATGGTTCATCTGCCATATTGGACTCATTCTCTGGTATCTAATTTTCATTTCTTGTCTTGATCACTTTTGTACGGTTGTTATTCAACGAACGTCAACTGACCAGGCCCAATGAATGAACCCATCAAGTACGCTTAAGCAAATATAGGTATGAATGTAGAGATGGCATGAGATGCATGCATCAAGTAGGATAATCGTACACTTGCTTATGTTGAATATCCATCAACCCGCATCTACACTCGGCAGGCTTCTATCATATCAGGTAAGTATGGGTAAAGCCTGCATCTACTCTTTGAGTAGGTTTCCACTAGTAATGGTCATTCGATGATGATTCTATCAGGAAATTATTCAAGGAGATTCTCCAGGAACCAGGCATGAGGTGTGCATACAAATCGTCTAGAATGGGCCTATGGGAATTAGCACAGTAGTGTTACTTAATGCATATAATGTATGCCCAATGCACAATGTATCGACATGTGCAATTGTCATATACATCTCTCGATACGAGAGGAAACTGTAAATTCATGATTATAATGATACTCATGTCCATATAAGCAATCCGCAGAATTGGCAGCTCAACATAAACATTCATTATGATGGAAACTGTCCCCTTTATTTTTGGTTTTTGTTTTTGAAACCTGCGATTCAATCCCTCATAGCCCATGGGCCTAAATTAAAATCGGCCTGATGCAAACCAGTGGTGGGGGACCTTTATTCTCACTGGGGCCCACATTACTGCAGAACAGCGGGATTTTTATCCTGTTCCCTCAGACCTGGATTCATTATACACAACATGATGGCCCCAAATGAAAATGATGGGTCAGCATCCTCTTTCAACTTGTCCTTGTTGTGGCCCACCTGAGTTTTCATTTTGGCTGTTTTTTGGGCGCAATGGCAACACAAGGACACACATCCAACGGATTTAGATGTCTTGAGTACATCACATGGCCCAATTCTTCTGTACCATCGTAAGCTGGGGTGACAACAGATTTGGTGAGGCTGGGGAAACACTCAGTCTGGTGAGACTGTGGTCCCATTTCTGATAACGGCACACAGCCTAATCAAATCTCGCCCACGACGAGGCCTCACTAACTTAGTGTTTTCCCAGCCTCACCAAATCCACTCCCAAGTGGCAACGGGATAAGTGAAACCAATGTGACGTACTCACCACTAGCGATCCATCCATCAATTGGGTTGTCTCAGTTACTCAGGGTACAAAAATCAGCCTAAACAGGAATTCAGATGGGCCAAAGAACATGTACAAGTTGACAGGAGACTCCCACCTTGATTCTCATGAGGCCATCATGTTGTCCGGTCCTTTATCTGCTCTATACAAGGACAGGAAAAACATCAAACCGGTCTAGCTTTCAGCAAGCTCTATTGAAAACAGGGGTGAGCATCCCCTCCCACTTTGCTCCTTGTGCTGTATCACATAGACTTCTCATTCAAACTGATTTCCTGGCCCTGGTTAAAACCTACGGGTCATAGCTGATGGACAGGTTGGATGGCATATGACAGCATGTGTAACCCCACGTCTGCCTAGTACCATCGTAAGCTTACAGTGACATGGGTGCCAATGGAGTGCTCTGTAAGACTTCTATTAGGTACACCTCAAGTGATAAATAATTTGGATGTTCTAATCATTGGGTGTTTAATAGAGCATACTGGTAGATCCCAAATCAGCTGTCACTGATCAAATACATAAGGTGGTGCGCTGACACAGGGATGGACATGTTAAGGTCACCGTCTTCCTCGGGGGATAATTACTCCAAAATCCACTGAGGTCAGCCACATCTTCATGTTTTTGTGCTAATTGTTCAGTCTCGATTATATCCGTATGTGATATATATATATATATATATATATATATATATATATATATATATATATATATATAAAGGGTAAGTTAGCTAGGCCCATTGAAAATTCCCACCAAAGTTCTTTCACATGAAAAATTAACGATAGTAAAAGAAAATATTTGACACATTTTAATCTTTTTAAATGAATGTAATGCATATATGCATCAGGTAGAGAATACACCCACCTGCATGAGTTGGAAAGTCGTCAACCTGCATCATTCGCTTTGGGAAGGCATCCACCTATTGATAGGCATGAGTAAAACCCACATCCAAAAGCAAGGCAACCAGGTATACCTTCCGGGGAGATCCCCAGGAAAAACTATGTATATGAGCTATACATGTATGATGTTAAGTTTCCACCATCAATTAGTAGATTTACAGTTTCAAATATTATAGTCTATCAACATCCATATATGTTAACAATTGTTAACAATGAAATAAGTAATTCCAATGAAGCATAATCAAAGCTAGTAATCAAACCGAAGTATTAAACGACAGTAATCACATATCACACAAACACTATTTTGATTTAAATGGGAAAGAGACAAGTTGGGATCGCTCAACGGAGAATTCGGTGAGGATGAAATATAAAAAAAAATAAAATCGTATTAACTGAATTTAGGAATTTCCTAAAATACAATATACCACAAAATCATTCTTCTGATTTATATGTTAATTCGTATAGTGAGGTCCACCTTTGATTGATCAATATTATAATTGGGTGATATTATAATTGGGTCCACAACTTAATCAACTTGAATCCTTTCTAATCCAACCCTTGACACTGAGTTTAATTATGAGTCGCAAATTTAATAATCTAATAAATCGGAGAAAAATCAGTCTGTATTATCTTCTGTTATTTAAACCTACAGCCAGTAGGTCGGACCTACAATCTGTAAATTGTTGTCTGTCAAACCTACAAGTCGAACCTATGATCTGCTGATCGGATCGATAGAGTCTTTTCTCCGTCAAATTATTTGGTAATTCACACTGTCGGTCAGACTGACGATCCTGCAGGTCAGGCCAACAGGCTCCTATGACAGAAACAGTACTCATTCCATGCTTGCATATCAAATCTACAGGCTATTACTTGATTTGGCATGGACTATGTTGAAGTATTGGTCACAGGTAAAGAACAAAATTTGCAGTATTGCCCCACGCATTTAAAGTCTCATCTAAAACTGGTGTATCGCCTCATACGGACCAGTAGTGCCCACGAATGATACAGCCTGATTCGGCCAGAAACAACCTGACACAAAAGCAAATACCCAATACACCTAACTTAAAACATGATACAGCTCCTAAAGCCCGGAAGCATCCTTAGTGCAACATGTATGGATGTTTTCTAGCAAGAGAGAGAGAGAGAGAGAGAGAGAGAGAGAGAGAGTTGTGAGTGAGGCTAGCCCACTTTCGTACCACAGAGCCAATAGAAACGATTGTCAGATGACTTTCACCTGCCATTCATATATATATATATATATATATATATATATATATATACACGCACAGACACCCCCACACACTCACGCCACACGCACACACACCGTGGAATTTCACCACTACCGGTACACGAACCCTTGACCCGGTGTTGAAACTCCCAAGGAGTCTACCACCCGGGTAAAAGTAAGGACCCATGTATTTGTACATTCGCCATGCTAAAGGATGATTCTAAACTATTGATTTGTTAGTTGAATGTGAACCGTTAACATGTTCTTTTAACGGTCCATCTACTGACGGTTTGGACATAGGTAATTTTATTTTTATCTTTTTTTATGTCTGAGATCCAAGATTTTATCATATAGTCACACTTTTTCAGATTTTCTACTCTTAATAAAAATCAGACCATTCCACTCACTCTCAGACATGCAACTGTGCAAAACAAGGGCTGTCCTTTGTTTTTATACAAGGTGGCCTTCTTTAAGTATGGAACAGCTTGATTTTTATAATTGAATCTGTAAATAGTTTTGTCCACTGATTAAAAATCTTGGATCTTTTTCTCTAATTGCTTTCCAAGGTTTGCAGACGCTAAGCCCACATGCGTGTAAATCCCTGCCCATCTACAACCAAGCACATGTACCAACACAGCTCAAGGTATAAGACACAAATTCTCCAGCATGAAATTCGGATGTTTTAGTCTATCAATTAGGCTATTAAACTTCCAAAATTATTTGGACCGCTTATTTGTCTTATACATTTTGGCTCACCAGAAGAGTGGAATGGCCTTATATATATATATATATATATATATATATATATATATAGGGCAGAGTGTTGCGCTAGTCCAATCGTTCCCAATCATAGGTTATTTTGCAAGAAGATGGCGATGTTGGAAGAGCATTCGGGCTTCCCACTCCAGAATCGAACATCGCCCGTCAGGTTGTCGCAGACAGCATTGCTGCTACTGATAATTGGATTGGAGTTTCTCACCTTTAGCTCAAGTGCCTCCACACGGTTCTGCACATGGCAAACCTCACTCTGTCTCTGTACTTTTGTTTCTCCTTCAGCATTGCTATCCAATTTCAACAGCTGCACCATGAATAATTCAGTCAACACCACAAACTCCTTTTCAACACTAATGACTGAGGTAAGATAAACCTTCATCTAATATTTGTGAGCTAACCTGTCTGTAATCCCAACCCTTAGATATAAGTCCTTGATTGCACGCATTTTTGCAACAACATTTCTCATCAGCATTCGTTCTTTTGGAGATTCCAAAGAGCATAACAGACCAATTTTAACCATTGAAATCAAGCAATCATGCATTCTATTTCTTGTATTGGTATGGTTTTCATTGCCTTGAGTAACTTCAACTTCTTCTACGAGCAATCGTGGATCAACAATCTCCATTACTCGCTCAGGCAAAGCCAACTTAGAGAAATGATGAAGGGTTAGATTGCCCTTAAACATCTCATCAGTTGGTCGCTTTCCAGTGATCATCTCCAATAGAAGGATTCCATAGCTGTAAGTATCTCCTTGTGTAGATGGTTTACTGCCCATAGCATATTCTGTAATTTATACAATTCATATTGAAATGTAAGTGACCATTTAAATACAAATAATATCAAAAGTTGAATTTCGAGAGAGAAGAGAGGGAATATTCTATTTGTAATAAGCATTGTTGCTATTGTAAGGATTCAAATTTCTAGCATCAATTGGTGTGCTGTGAACTTAAAAGTTCTTGCAAAGATGTTCTGCATTGAACAGGACTCTACTACTCAAATGAAAGAACTCAAGATTATATGAGCATACAAAAGTCAGTCCACTCAATTGGCAGGCCAAATATGTTCCTTGAATAAGCATATTTGGCATGCCTCTTAAAACTATAGACTAACCTTACTTTTGCACATGGTTGGTTGTCTACACGCACACTCAAGCAGACACGTGTAAAGGTATATATGATGTTTATGTGAAATCCACCCATACCGCTAAGTGCATCATCTCATTTTAGGTCCAAGGCCCAAAAATCACCCTCATCCATCATTCGCACAATTGAAAACAATATACAAGATAACACTCAACCTCCAAATTGTTTCCCTTCCAGTGGCTCACTTGAAAATAAAATGGGCCTGATTTTGGGCTCCAAGCTTAAATTTTAGGGCCCCATATCTAATGGAGTGGATCTCATATTACCATCACGATGGGCCCTGTAAAAATCAAGGGACGACGTCTCTCCCCTCATTGTTTCCACCAAAATCACAGGTCAGTCTGATTTTTTGGCCATAGACGTAGCTCAGGATGACGCATCTAATGGTAAGAGTAAATTTCATGCAAGCATCATAGTATGCCATGTAAAAATCAAGGGTGGGCATCCTCTCCCCAAAGTTTCACCAAGTATTGCCAATGACGGATCAGTCTGATTTTTCTATGCTGGGCTAATACTGTTGGTCGGAGTGAATTTCATATACAAATCATGGTGGGCCCACTCGAGCCCACAACCACTTTTTTCGCACGTCCAATCACCTGTGAACGGATTGTGACTCAATATGTTATAAAAGGAAATAAATGAAATTGTTACCTGGAGCGATGTACCCAGCAGATCCCATAATCACAACCGTCCTAGTTTGAGCAATCTCATCTAAGCACCTGGCTATCCCAAAATCACCCATGTGAGCAATCATGTTATCATCAAGAAGGATGTTGCTGGGTTTTAAATCTCGATGAATGATTGAGGCATGATTATGTAGATAATCCAAAAACAAAGCCACTTCTATAGCTATCTCTAGCCTTTGAATAAGCTTCAAGTTCCTATTGATCCCCTGCTCACTGCCATCTTCGTGCAACCACTCATCTAGACTTCCATTGGACATGTACTCATAAATTAGAGCCTTAAAATCATTGCCCTTAAAATCAATGCTTGAGCAACAAGTTAAGAGCTTAACAAGATTCCGATGCCTCATATTTCTCAAGGCTTCACATTCAGCCATGAAGCTCCTCATAGCTCCTTGCCACTGGAGGTTGAAGACTTTCACTGCTACTATAGTTTCGTTACCATGTAGAAACCCTTTATATACAGAGCCAGATTTTCCACTGCCAATCAAATTGGCAGGAGAGAACCCATCTGTTGCTTTAAAGAGCTCCACATAAGACACGGTGATATAAGCATTCTTGATAGAAGGCATAGGAAAACGCTTCCTCCTCGACTTTCTTACCCAATAAAGAGCCATCAAGAAGCATGATAAGGAAATTAGACACACGACAACAATTATTGGGATTTTTACTTTCGATGCAAGAGACTTCCCCTGTTTAGAGCATGGACGCAATTGTAATCCTGGAATACCCCCACAAAGCTTGCTATTTCCCAGCACTGAAACTTGACTGATATTTCCAAAGACCCCTTGTTTTGGTAATTCACCCTCGAAATTGTTGAAGGATAGATTTAGATACTCTAGAGCAAACTTCTCCAGATAACTTGGAATCTTCCCCGATAAGTTGTTGCGTGAAAGATCCAGGAGTCGAAGGCCTTTTACATTAGCAAATGTTGGAGGAATTGATCCTTGAAACAAGTTCCCATCCAAACAGAGATACTCTAAACCAAGACAATTGCCTAGCGAGCTTGGAATTTCGCCTGACAATTTGTTATTGGAAACACTGAATCTTCCAAGAGCATTCGAGTAACTGACTTCAAATGGCAGATAACCAGTAAAAGAGTTATTTTCAATACGGAGTTCGGTCAAAGAGGGAATGCTGAAAAGTGATCTGGGTAAGGTACCGCTCAAGTTATTATTTTGGAGATACATAAACTGCAATGTACAATTTCCAAGACTTGAAGGTATGGTTCCCCATAGGCTATTTCCAAACAAATCAAGTAAGTACAATTGGGTGATATTACCCAAGGAAGATGGAATTTCCTCTGATAAATCATTTCCACCAAAGGAAAGTCGTCCCACTTTGTGAAGCTTCCCAACACCAATAGGAATAGTACCTGTAAGAGAGTTGTACTCCATTCTCAGTGTTGTTAAGCTGACGAGATTCTGAATCCCAGATGGTATGCTTCCGAATATCCTGTTACTCCCTAACCATAGTATTCTCAGCTGAGTTGAAAGATTACCCATGGAGTCAGGCAATGAACCGCTGAGACGATTATCGCTTACATCCAATTCTTGTAAGCTACTGCAATTTGTCAAAGAATGGAGAAAACTCAAGTCGTGAGATTTCCCAATTCCAAGTCGATTGCCTCCCAAATATAACTTGGAGAGACCCTTGAGTCTTCCAAAATTCATAGGCACGGACCCGCTAAAACTGTTGTTAGCCAGTTTAATAAGTAAAAGCCCTGAAGCATTGGATAATGAAACTGGTATGGGTCCTGTGAATTGGTTTCCTTCAGCATGAAGTTCTTGGAGATTAGGAAGAGTGAGGCCTATGTTAGGTGGAAGGTTTCCTTGCAATCTGTTCCATCCTACGTCCAAACACTTAATAGAGGAGAGATTGTATAGCAGTGGCGGAATCGTACCTGAAACTTCATTTTCACTTATGCTAAGAAGCTCCAAGATTACCAACCGGCTGAGTTCATCCGGGATGCTGCCTTTCAGACTATTTCTTCTGAGATAAAGGTGAGTGAGAGACGAAAGGTTTCCAAGTGAAGGTGGGATGTTTCCTATAAGATTGTTGTGACCAAGGTCCAATCTTGTGAGATTCAATAGAGATCCGAACTCATTTGGAATCCTCCCTGACAGCTGATTCCCATAAAGACTAAGGGCTTCGAGTTTCGAACAGTGGGTCAGATTTGCTGAAATTTCACCAGTGAAAGTGTTATTGGTGAGACTGAGATACCGCAGGCGACGCAAACGGCCAATCTCTTCAGGAATCGTGCCGTGGAAGCTGTTGTTTGCGAGATTGATTATCCTGAGAAAGGAAAGGTTGCCAATGTAGGGAGAAATGGGGCCCGCCAAGTTCTGGTCAGTGAGGTTCAAGGCGGTAACCCTATCAGGATGCCGGCGACCGCACGTGACTCCTTGCCAGTGGCAGAAATGGAGAGTATCATTCCAAGAACTCATGGAATGGAGAGGATCGTCGGTTATCATATGTTTGAAGTGAAGCAGAGCAAGGCGATCAGTTTCGTTGGAGAAATGAGCGGCAGATCCGAAGAAGCATGGAATGTGAATGGAAGAGATAAGGAGAAATGACCAAAATGCCCTTAGGCTGATATGTGGGAGCTCCATTAGATGGAGTTTGTGAATGCTGGAATGGAAAGGAAAAGTGAGGAGACAGAGATGGAGCGGCCGGAATCATGTTTATAAAATAAGATTAAATAAAAGCGTGTAAAATTATTAAAACTTTTATAAAAGTACCTTGTATTTCCCACCGACCGAGAAACAGCCCCGTTTACAACGGACGCGGATTAGCTAACGGTGGCATTCAATCACCACCGTTTCCTGTGATGTGGTCCACCTGGGATTTGGATCGATTTCATTTTTTATTCCACGCCTTGAATGGGATCGAATAATCAACGTGGCCACGCAGAATTCGCTTTCCCTCTGCGTGTGTGAACGTCCCACTGGAGGTCACATGCTGAATATTCTAATGATGAAGACTGTGCATACTGTAGAATTACTTCTATACGGTCTACCTTAAGACAGGTAAGCTGATTGGATGATTGTGACGGATCAGATGAGACTAGAATAATGAAATTATAATTCTTTTTTCCTGTGATCTAAATTCAAGGGCAAGGTAAGCACTTGATGTACGGATCAGATGTAAATTGCACACCAGGTAGCCCCAAAGAGGTCGGATGTTTTCAACGGTCAGCATTCAATCCCCCATTGTTTCCTTATGGTGTGGTCCACTTGAGCATTGGATATGCCTCCTTTTTGGGCACTTGCCTCAAATGACTTGATAAAATGGGTGGACGACATAGATAAAATGCATACATCACAGTGGACCTCATAGAGCACCCGCTAGGACCGAGTCGGTCGTGGTAGGGGTAGGATGAAATCTGAGTCCGAGTCTACACTACTTATAAGAAAGGGCACACCGGTTGGATCACCCTACTCCATGGCTCATTCAATCTTGACGGTTCATCGGACCTGGAAAGTAAGTGTGCACAAGTCAACCGTTCTTTTCCATATCATCCTAGGTGAAAACTGAAAAGATGGGCAGGGAATTCACCCCATGCTGAAAGAAGTGTCCAGAGGCGGAAACGGATGGCTACTCACCCTGCCACTAGCCAATGGCTAGTGGTCGGTGCTCTGTGGGCCCAACATGATCGATGTGTCTCATCAATGCCGTCCATTTTTATTTTTATTTTTCAGATTATTTTACCTATAAACCCAAAACTGAGGTAGATCAAAATCTCAAGTGGGACACACACCGTTGATTGAAATCTCACCATTAAAAACTTCTTGAGGCTACAAAAGTTTTGGATCAAGCTGATATTTGTTTTTTTGCCTTCATCCACGTCTGTATTACCTAATCTACAGGTTGGATGTCAAATAAACATTACAGTGAGCCCTAGGAGGCTTTTAATGGTAGACATTCAATCACTACTGTTTTCCCATGATGTGGTCCACCTGAGATTTTGATCTTCCTTATTTATGGGAAAAAGTATTAAAATGATGTGTAAAAAAGGATGGACAGTGTGGATAAAACACATAGATCATGGTGGGGCCCACAGAGCACCGACCACAAGCCAAACTGCATATCCAGAGACAAGCATCCTATCTCTTATGCGGCTATGCCAACGCTATACTGAAATCCTCCTGGCCTGGCCCATTTAGTAATTAACCATCATTTCATGGTAAAGCCAACAAAATCAAGGCCAGGACATGCCAGACCGGTCCTTAACAGGAAATCTTCTTCTAAGTATCTCAATCTACTAAACTGGGCTAATTATCAATTAATCAGGCCCCGGGGTTGCACCTGGCTCCCGTTGGATGATGATCCAAGGATTCCAACACTGGTCTTCACCTAGCTGTTAGGTCTTCAAGAAGGGTCAAAAGGGATGGCCCAGCATAGCCAGCCATTGGGCCTAAAACTCGGGCCTACGACCAAGCCAGGTTCCTCTAGAGGCTCGAACAAGGTTGCACTCAGACTAGGCTTGGGATATAGCCCAGCTCAGTTGCAGCCCAAAACCTTCATAATCAAAGTTTTAACTACATGAAATCAGTGATATCTATTAATTAAAGCATGTCAGAGATTATTAAATGATGCATAGCAAATCAAGTTTTCCCAAGTACCAAATCTAATTCTATAATGAACCAGCAAAATGTCTTGTTCAAGGAGGACTACTTGGGAGCCATCCAGACAGATTGGGCTATCAGGTTGCAGGTAAACCTGAGCCCTAACCAACCTCAAGAGGACCCAAGCTGCAACCCAAACCCAACCTAATGACCTTGACAACCCAGCCTAACCCAATCCAAAGACCTCTACAGCCCAACCTGACTCAATCCATGTTGGGGGCCTTGCACAAAACCTTAGGATCTAGCCTCCCGAAACAAACCAGAATTATGGAATAATAAAGCAATGAAATAAATCAAAGCATAAACCACATGACACCAGAGAATTTTACGTGGAAAACCCTCAAAGAGGTAAAAACCACGGGACCTCGTCCAGATCAATAACTCACTATAAAGCAGAACGTTACAACCGATCACAAGTACACACCACTTGGATCAAACCTTCTTCACTCACGCATGAGTAGATAAACAATAAGAGAACAAAAGAAAAATGAAGAGATCTCACCGATCACGAGGACGTAGAAGCGTTAAGACGTGGACTGCGAAGTAATCACCTTTATGAGCAGAATTTTCCTTCTACAAGCTTCCTCTCTCTTTCTATCTCTCTCACCTTTGATAGCCCTAAGCTCTCCTAGAAAACCTTTAGGAAACCTTAAAATACCCTGGAATCTACCCCAATCCCGCATACACCCCTTTATATAAGAATAGAAAGAGGTATAATCAAAATAGGAAACAAATTCTGTAAAATCTACGTTTCCGCAATCGCATCTGCATAACTCTTAAATGATATTGAAGGTCTCTCGATGACAGCCTTCGACGATATCATCTAAGGTCTTTCGATGATATCGAAAGAGGACCAAAACTGTCCAGCGACCAGGGATGAAAAATTTGACAATTATCGATGTCATCGAAGGTCTCTCGATGACAGCCTTCGATGTCATCTAAGGTCCTTCAATGATATCGAAACAGGATGAAAACTGATGAAAAATCCGGACAATTATCAATGATATCAAAACTGGTTCGATTTCATCGAACCCAGCAATGAGAAAAAAATCCCCATCAAATCTCCTCATTTTTAAATCAGAAAAAATCCACCTTCTTCAAGCCAGCCCGGTTTCTACAAACCACAAACTTGCCCTTGAGCAAAGCCTTGGTCATCATGTCCGACTCATTATCGTCCGTGTGAACCTTCTCAAGCTGTAACACATTCTGTTCCAAAGTATCTCTAATCCAGTGATACCGAATTTCTATGTGCTTCGACTTGGAATGCTAACTTGGATTCTTGCTTAAATGTATAGCATTTTGGCTATCGTAATAGACCACGTGCTGCTCCTGCTTCAGGCTAAGTTCCTGTAGGAACCTTTTCATCCAAAGTATCTCTTTACATGCCCCTGTGACTGCAATGTACTCAACCTCTGTTGTCGATAATGCTGCGACCTTCTGTATCTTGCTCTGCCAAGAAACCGCTCCCCCTGCAAACGTGAACATGAACCCTAATGTAGACTTCCTGAAATCTATGTCACATGTCATATCTGCATCTATGTAGCCCGCTAATATAGGTTTTCCGTCACCATAACATAGGCTCAACCTGGATGAGCCTCTTAGATACCGCAATATCCACTTCACCGCTGCCCAATGCTTTTTGCCAGGATTGGCAAGATACCGGCTGACAACACCAACTGCATATATTATGTCTGGGCGTGTACACACCATAGTATACATTAAACTTCCTACAGCTGACACGTAGGGTATCTTTTGCATCTCTTCCACATCTGCCTTCGTCTTGGGACACTATCTGTGGCTCAATCTAAAGTGATTATCCAACGGAGTACTGACCGGCTTCGCTGCATTCATATTAAATCGCTCTACGACTTTCTCAATATATCGCTCTTATGACAGCTAAAGCTTCCTGCTGCTTCTGTCACGGGTTATCTCCATTCCTACGATCTGTTTAGTCGGGCCCAAGTCTTTCATCGCAAACGACTTATCCAACTCCTGTTTCAGCTTGTCGATCTTCTTGACGTCATTTCTGATGATGAGCATGTCATCAACGTATAATAGCGGAACTAAGAAATCACCATCTGAGAACTTACGCGTGAACACAGAGTGGTCCAACTCCGTTCTGTCATACCCATGCTTCAACATAAACGAGTCGAACTTTTTGTACAATTGTCGTGGAGTTTGTTTCAGCCCATACAAGCTATTCCTCAGCCTACACACTATATACTCCTTACCCTTGACTTCGAACCCCTCTGGTTGGTGCATGTAGATCTCTTCTTCTAGGTCACCATGGAGAAAGGCAGTTTTAACATCTAACTGCTCTATCTCCATATCCTTGCTAGCCATCAACCCAAGCAATACCCGTATGGATGTCATCTTCACCACTGGTGAGAATATCTCCTCGAAGTTTATACCTTTCCTCTGACCAAACCCTTTCACCATAAGTCTGGCCTTGAATCTCGTCTGTGAATTCTTCTGCTCAATCTTCTTTCTGAACACCCACTTGTTGCTCAGAGCTTTCTTGCCCTTAGGCAGTTTCACCATATCATAGGTGTGGTTTTTATGCAAGGATTCTATTTCCTCTTGCATAGCTTTCAACCACCCCCCCTTATGCTCGTCGGCTGGGGCCTTAGAATAATCTTCTGGCTCTCCCCCATCAGTGAGCATAATGTACTCATGCAGCAAGTACCTCTTGGACGACTATCTGTCCCTAGATGACCTCCTCACCGGTGGCTCAACAGGTGGATGAAGTGGGGGCTACTCCCCTGTTTCATCTTTTGAAGGAACTTCCTCGTCCTCTGCACCTTTCTATACTCCCCCGTTATCAGGTACCACGGGAGGAATAATCAGATCCATGTCCTCTAGCTCACCTGAACTAGGCTGGTTCTTCTCTGGCTTACCAATGTCTTCTATACACTAATCTTCAAAGAAAATCACATCTCTGCTCCTAACGAGCTTCTTTTCGGTCGGATCTCACAATTGTCTGATCTTCATATCGAGCTTGGACCTCTCGTCCTTTGGTACGTGAACGGATGTCCTGCATCCAAACACCTTGAGATGACTGTACGATGGATCATGTCCAGTCCACACCTTCTCAAGTACTTCTCCATTCAACGGGGCTGATGGAGACCTGTTTATCAAATACACTAACGTATGCATTGCTTCTCCCCAGAATGTCTTGGACAATTTCGCATGGGATAACATGCATCTGATTCTCTCTACAATTGTGCGATTCATTCGCTCAGCCACACCATTATGCTGGGGGGTCTTGGGAACGGTCTGTTCATGTCGTATACCCAGGGACTTACAATACTCATGAAGGTCGCCAATGTATTCACCACCATTGTCAATGCAGATGCACTTCAATGATCTACTTTCTCTCGACCATAGCATGAAACAATTTAAACATACCAAAGACCTCGTCCTTAGATTTCGAAGCATAAACTCAAACCCTCCTAGATGCATCATCTTTAAAAGTGACAAAATACAATGCACCACCCAAGGTTTTTGTCCTCATAGGACCACAAACATCAAAATAAACCAAATCTAATGCATGCACTTTATTGACATGAGAAATAGATTTAACGAATGAAACTCTATGCTGTTTTCCTAATAAATAATCAATACAGGTTTTGAGAGGTATATCTGTCACGTCTAGAATGAGCCGCTTCCTTGCTAGTACCTGAAGCTCTTTTTTACTCATGTGGCCTAAACGCCTATGCCACATATCAATAACTGAATCTTCCGCTGCATTCAACCCACCCTTGCACACACTGATACTTACCTTATAAAAGGTGCAACACTTCTTTCCTCTGGCTGTGATCAACGAACCCTTGATGAGCTTCCAGCGCCCACGAGCAAACCAACTTTCATAGCCATCATCATCCAACCTTCCCATCGACATCAAGTTGAGGCGAAGGTCTGAGATATGCTTCACATCTATGAGAACCAATGTGCAACCCATATAAGTCTTCACACAAATATCACTGACCCCTACAATTTTTGATACGCTAGAATTCTCCATCTTCACGGTCCCAAAGTCACCTGACTTGTATCTTGTGAAGAAGTCCCTACGTGGAATCGCATAAAAAGAGGCTCCCGAGTCTATCACCCAGTTGGTGTCCTGACCCGTAGCCGTGAGACATATATTGTGATCTGCTGAAAGAATAACTACAACGTCGTCATCTAAAGCGACCGCAGTGGAATTTGATTCATCTTCCTTCTCCTTACCTTTTCCTTTCTTGTCGTTCTTCTTACCACGACATTCATGCTTGTAGTGGCCCTTCTTGCCATAATTCTAGCAATTAACATCCTTTCTGTTACTCGACTTGCCTCTTGATTTATCTCGGGTCTTCCACCCTTCCTGTTTTTTTCGCTCCTCCGTTCCTGTATCAAAGAGCATCTTGTTGAGTAGACTCCTGAAACTTCCTCCTTGTCTCCTCATTGAAGAGACAACTGGTTACCTGTTCCATGGATATCTTTCCGTCTGGCGGGGAGTTACTTAGAGACACCACCAATGTCTCCCAACTGTCCGGAAATGAACTAAGCAATAGTAAAGCCTGCAATTCATCATCCAGGACCATCTTCATAGTGGAGAGCTGGTTCACTATATTGCTGACCTCATTCATGTGCTCGACCACAAAACCACCATTTTTGAACTTGAGATTCACAAGTCGTTTTATCGGGAAGATTTTATTACCGGCTGTCTTCTTCTCATACAGTCCTTCCAATTTCAGCCATAGGCTAGCGGCTGAGGTTTCCGTAGACACATGGTGGAATACGGAATCGTCCAACTATTGTCTAATAAACCCCACCACCTTTCGGTCCATCTTCTTCCAATCATCATCAGACATATCCTTGGATTTTACTGATATGCCTAAAATTGAAGAATATAGGTCCTTGCAATAAAGCAAGTCCTTCATCTTAGCCTTCCATATGGTCCAGTTAAAACCATTGAGGTTGATCATCCTTGATGAGCCACCTTCCATAATTCAAAAACCAATTTTACCCGTTCAATGAGCTTAGCTTTGATACTACTTTGTTGGAGGCCTTGCACAAAACCTTAGGATCTAGCCTCCCGAAACAAACCAGAATTATGGAATAATAAAGCAATGAAATAAATCAAAGCATAAATCACACGACACCAGAGAATTTTACGTGGAAAACCCTCAAAGAGGTAAAAACCACGGGACCTCGTCCAGATCAACAATCCACTATAAAGCAGAACGTTACAACCGATCACAAGCACACATCACTTAGATCAAACCTTCTTAACTCACGCATGAGTAGATAAACAATAAGAGAACAAAAGAAAAACGGAGAGATCTCACCGATCACGAGGATGTAGAAGCGCTAAGACGTGGACTGCGAAGTAGATCACCTCTACGAGTAGAATCTCCCTTCCACAAGCTTCCTCTCTCTCTTTCTCTCACCTTTGATAGCCCTAAGCCCTCCTAGAAAACCTTTAGGAAACCTTAGAATACCCTTGAATCCACCCCAATCCCGCATACACCCCCTTTATATAAGAATAGAAATAGGTATAATCAAAATAGGAAACAAATTCCGCAGAATTTACGTTTCCGCAATCGCATCTGTGTAACTCTTCGATGATATTGAAGGTCTCTCGATGACAGCCTTCGATATCATCTAAGGTCCTTCGATGATATCGAAACAGGACCAAAACTATCCAGCGACTAGGGGTGAAAAATCCGACAATTATCGATGTCATCGAATGTCTCTCGATGATAGCCTTCGATATCATCTAATGTCCTTCGATGATATCGAAATAGGACCAAAACTGTCCAACGACCAGCGGTGAAAAATCCGTACAATTATCGATGATATCGAAATTGGTTCGATTTCATCGAACCCAGCAATGAGGAGAAAAATCCCCATCAATCCAAAGACCTCTATAGCCCAACCTCACCCAACCCAAACTCAGGTTGCATTAATCAGTTTCGGATTGACCTAACCCAAGTTGCTGTTTTAAGTACCTGTCCAACAACTGATTTCTAAGTTACAAACCTTCCAACAGTGAGGACTTGGGAAGTTAGATATTGCCTGTGAAAAATGAAAATCCATGCCTAGAGGACTTGAAACTCAAGCTTTAGCCTTAATCACTTTCATCCATGTACAATGCACATCTAAATAATTTACAAACATCATCATCAGCTGCAGGCCTGAGGGATAGATCCCAGACAATGAACCCACCCAAATTGCAAGTGTTGGTGATGGGCTATCCTATATGAGAGCAAGTGCATGATATGAACCCAGTTCCCTACCACCTGACCTACAAAGTTCTCACCATACGATGGAATAAACCAAATTGCAATCGGTGATGCAAAACCAGTCCATATTATTTGGGGCTTTCAAGCTGAGAAATACCAATATTCGGAATCCAGATGGTCGAAAGAACATTGAAGGCAGCTGTACAGTTAAATGGCTGAATGTGCCAATTGGGTCATGGTTAATCAAGCATCATCTGCATCGCTTCCACCAACTTGAGCGTCTTGGCTCGTCCAGTAATTGGATCCATCAGGCCCTGACACCTTAAACCTGTACAATAACAAACCCACCTCGGCAACTCGATGTACACTATTAGTAATCTAGACAACCTGTGGTATGAAAATAACATGCTCTTACCTCTCAAGGATGAACTTCCCTTCCTTGTACCTCTGGCTTTTATCATGGGCAGCCTCCTGAAGGCAAACCATCTGATCCTCAATCACTGCTACAAGAAATACATTAAACAAGAATTTGAAAAGATTCCCTTCTAATCTTACATATTTCCATCCTACGATTGATCCACAACCGATGCAGAATATGTCAGCGACAGTGTGCAGTCCAGTCATCATCATCCGATCTTCTTTTGGACCAACTGTGACATTGACACTGTCAAACATAAAAAAGAGGAAAAGAAATACATCATTCATAGCCATGGGAAGACTAAGTGGTAGGTGATGCTTTGAATAGAAAATGTCTTCGTAAACTCCAACAATCCATAAATATAATTTACTGGAAAGATGAATATATTCGAATATATTGCTTTTCGGTCACTATAATCTCGGCACACTGCTTAAGGCATTCCGAGATGATTAGTAAAGATCTTGTCAGCTTCTTAGTATTATTTATATAGTTATCTACATGTGTTTTGATTGATATGATTTCCACGTATATTTGTAGACATTGCCAATACACTCATAAGACAGAGCACATATATGGTTGAAAGGCTTTTATTACATACCAGGCCATGTTCTGCCAGAGGCCCTCAATTACATTCCATGGGAATGACCATTGGTTCTAAGGCAAGAACCCACTGTTCTGGCAGAGTACTCATGCGCCTTTCCCTCAGGTTAGATGGCAAATAAACATCATGGTGGGCCCTAGGAAGTTTTCAACAGTGGCATCATTGTTCCCAGTGCTTTATGTGGCATGGTCCATTAGAGGTTTGGATATGCCTCATTTTTGTGACCTAAAACTATCTCAAGAAATGGATGGACAACGTGAATATAACACATACAACATGGTGGGCTCACAGAACTATGTGACATCAACACACCACTGAGGTCAGTGGTGTGTGGCACACCACGCAATCCACCTCCCTACCATCCACAGCAGGACCCAGAATGTGAATTATTTGAATCACTAGAGAAATGCCACACATGATCCATTTATCAGCCCAAAGCATTGTAGTTTCCTTCCTGATTCAGTTTTAGTGCAGTGGTGATATTTTTACCATCTTCCACACCTGTACTAATGAAAAAGAAACCTAAAAAATACGAGAGCCATAATTAACAATGAGGAATGATCTGGTGGGCTAAGTGCATGGAAACCTACCCATGAACGTAATTGCATTTGCACTTGACGGCATTCACATGGTCTATCTCGGCGTGCATTTAGGTTGGGCTGCAGGACTTTTGATGATTCTAACCATCTTGTTGGTGGTGTATCAACAGATATTTGAAAGTAGAGCAGTGTTTCACATTCATCAGGCAAAACAACGTAATCTTTTAATGGGACTTAGTAGATGAATACTTTCTCAGACTACTCTCCAGTGGGTAGCCCAATTGCTAAAGCACTTCATTGGATTGTAATGGCATTTTGAAAAGGGTTGAATAAAATGCTTTAGTGATTAAACATCTTAATGACCCAATAGTACTCTTATTGGGAAAAGATGATGCCTTTGTCTCATTACATTCATGATACAGTCTCCCTTTGACTCACATGAAATAAAACAAAAAAGAAAAAAGAAAAAAGGGGAGAATAAAAAGGACATCTTGCCATATATTCACCATCAATACAAGCCCACTCCTAAGCCAAGACTAAATATATCTAGAGCTTATTAAAAAAGTATTCAACAAACTTATTTTGTTTTAAAATCTTTCTAATCATAACTATCAATAATATCTCAGTAATGAATAAGGTAAGACGGACCTTCATCTAACAGTTGTGACCAAACTTGTTTCTCTGTGAATCGCGTTGCCAAGATACAAGTCCTTGATTGCATGCATTTCCGTGAGAACATCTTTAATATCCATTCGTTCTCTTGGAGATTCCGCGGAACACATCAAACCGATTCTGATCATTGAAATCAAGCAGTCACCCATTCTATTTCTTCTATCGATATGATTTCTGCTGCTTTGAGTAACTTCTGCTTCTGCTTCAAGCAGTCGTGGATCAACAATCTCCATTACTTGTTCGGGCAAAGCCAATTTAGCGAAATGATGAAGGGTTAGATTGTTCTTAAACATGTTATCAGTTGGCCCCTTTCCAGTGATCATCTCCAATAGAAGGATTCCATAGCTGTAAACATCTCCTTGTGTGGATGGTTTACCTCCCATCGCATACTCTGCAATTCATGCTCACATATAAGCAACCATTTAGATACCAAAAGTTAAATTTTGAGAGAGAGACAGATGAGACGGAATATTCTATTTCAACAAGTAATTTGCATTTTGACTATTCTATGGATCCAAATTTCTAACATCAATTGGTGTGCTATGAACTAGTAAGTTCTTGCAGCGATGTTCTACATTGAACAAGACTTTACTACTCCATGAAAGAACTCAGCTCCTCAGTCATCAAGTGATTATATGAGTTAGTGTATGATTTTTATGTAACACATCTCAACTAAATCCATCATCAGAGAAGAATTCCTCACACCTCATTATGGCATGATTCATGTGAGGTGCAAATGAGCACCGCTTTTGTATATCTAGAACTTTGAAATTGACATAGGGAAGAGTGTGGGAAAGGGAAGAGAAAGATCACCGTCTTCCTTAAGTGCATAAAACCTTGAATCCACAAGGATATTTTCTTGAATCCACAAGGAGAGAGAGAGAGAGAGAGAGAGAGAGAGAGAGAGAGAGAGAGAGAGAGAGAGAGAGAGAGAGAGAGCAAACTCAAGTTTATTGAGTAATGTGTAATTGTGTGACAATGTCCATCAACTCTCGATTACTCTCTTAATAAATGGATTGACGGAACCATTAAATGGGTCGGTTGGCCTTAGATGGCATGTTCCAATCAAAGTTCATAGGCCATGCGTCCCGTGATGATACCCAGATCAAAAGGTATGGACGATTTACAGTTCACCTTCTTTTGGTCCAACCATACAAAGAATGTATCTCTACCACGTCCTACATCAGCAATCAATAAGATTTTGTTGCTATTGAGTTTGAATCTTGCCAGATGTGGTTCCTTCAAAATCTGAGGTCATTTTTTGAAACTTGGATCCAAATAAAATCAGGTTCGGGTAACCATTCGATTTGATTTAGGCTCAAGTCAGGTCCGAAGCTGGTATAGGTCAAGTGCTTGACTAGGCCCACCTGATTCATGGATTAGATTGCACACATGTACCAATTTTACACATGCATGGTGTGTAACAGGCTCTCATTCAATTCTTGTACCATAGCAAACTTTATTTCACTTGATGTGCAAATGCAATCCAGGCCATATAGACCCTTCATCTGTCTTAGATGAAAGGTGGGCTAAAAATCAAACTTTTTTGTAACACACACTTGCCCACACCCCACACACTCACGCAACCACTCACACTACATGGGCTCTCGATCCCTAGTCTAAGTGTTGAAACTCATGTAAGTGTACCACTGAGCCATGAATGGAGACCCAGCTAAAAAATCAAACTGTTTTTCAACTCAGATAGACCCTGATAAAAATCAAGGGTAGGCATCTCTTGGTACAGTTACAAGGGGTGTGCTCTCACCTTTTGCTCTCTGTGTGGTATGTGCGTGTGTGGATATAGAGAAAGATGGTTTGAAAGTCCTATCAGTTGGACCACAAGTTATGTTTCACCCAATGGATAACTTCCAACTTATTAAGTGAATGTAACACCAAAACCTTCTAATAGGTTGGGCCCACTATGAGGATCAACCTAGTGCAAAAATCAGCCCATTTCTCCTTTTAATAATAAATAAATAAAAGGTAGGAGCTCACCATCTATAAGTGTGTTGATGAGAAAACAGATTGTACAGACATTTGGGTGGGCTTCATGTAAAATTAAAAGTCACCTATTTTATAGAGCCACAAACTATAACCACAACATTTGCAAAAACAGAGCCTGGCTCCAAATCAGGAAGTAGATGCGCCAGCAGCAAAAACAGCTCTGCTCAACAATATGAGCCCATCTACTCATCACGTAGATAAAAACCAAAATAGAAACGTTGCCTGCTCCATTAGTGAATGTAGCTGATTTTTGCATAAGGAAATCCTCATGATGGACCAACCTATTGCACGGATTGGATGTTGGAAGTAAATGAAAGGTTGAAAGTTCACCGTTGAATGTAGCTGATTTTTGCACAAGGAAATCCTCACAATGGGGCAAACCTACTGCACAGGTTGAATTTTGGAAGTACATGAAAGGTTTAAAGTTATCTGTTGGGTGGACTATAACCTGTGGTACAACTGGTTGAACTTTAGACCTCACACACTCATATACAGACACATGGTCTCTTGTGAGCGAGATTGCAGGAGACATCCATGTGTGTAACAGGGTTGGCAGCTCAGGTGGGCTCCATCATGATGTTTATGTAAAATCCAGTCCAATCATCAGGTGTGTCATCGGATATTAGTTATAGGGCCAAAATCATCCCCATCCATAATTCAGGTGAACCACACCATCAAAAACAATATACAAGGCAACACTCGCCCTCCAAACTGTTTCCCTTCAATTGGCCCACCTGAATCACGGATGGGCCTATTCTGAGCTCCTGCATAGGACTCTGTATAATATAAAAGGAAATAGATGAAATTGTTACCTGGAGTGATGTACCCAACAGAGCCCATCATCACAACTGTCCTGGTTTTAGCAACCTCAGCTAACAACTTGGCAATCCCGAAATCACCCACACGAGCAACCATGGCACCGTCAAGAAGAATGTTGCCTGGCGTTATATCTCGATGAATGATTGACCTTTGGCAGAGATAAACCAAAGCAGAAGCCACATCGATAGATATGTTTAGCCTTTCACTGAAATTCAAGTTTCTCCAAAGCGGTTCACGGCCATCTCTGTGCAACCACTTGTCCAGACTTCCATGAGGCATATACTCATAAACTAGAGCTTTGAAATCATTGCCCTTAAAATCAATGCTTGAGCAACAAGTTAAGATCCTAACAAAATTCGGATGCCTGATATTTCTCATGGCTTCGCATTCGGACATGAAGCCCCTCATAGCTCCTTGTCGTTGGAGGTTGAAGACTTTTTCTGCTACTATAGGTTCATAACGATCTAGAAACCCTTTATATACAGCACCAGATCTCCCAGTCCCAACCAAATTGGCAGAAGAGAACCCATCTGTTGCTTTCAAGAGATCTGCATAAGACACGTTCGAAAAAAGATCCACTGCAGAAGGCACGGCTAAAGGTTTCCTTCTCAACTTGATCTCCACAAAAGGCACAGCAAAACGCTTCCTTCTCGACTTTTTCTTCACAGAAGCCTCAGCAGAAGGTTTCCTTCTCGGCTTTCTTACCCAATAAAGAGTGGTAAAGAAAGATGTTATTGAAAGAAGACACAGGACAACTATTATTGAGATTTTTACTTTCAAAGCAAGAGACTTCCCCTGTTTCTTGGAAGCTTGGCTAGGGCATGGACGCAATTGTAATCCCGGAATACCCCCACAAAGCTTACTATTTCCAAGCACTGAAACTGCACTATCATTTCGAAAGACCCCTTGTTTTGGTAATTCACCCTCAAAATTATTGGAGGATAGATTTAGATACTCTAGAGCAAACTTCTCTAGATATATTGGAATCTGCCCAGACAAGTTGTTTCGTGAAAGATCAAGGTATCGAAGGCCTCTTAGAGCACTAAATGTTGAAGGAATTGACCCTCGAAAGAAGTTCCCATCCAATCGGAGATACTCTAGGCTGAGAAAATCACCTAGCCACATTGGAATTTCACCTGACAATTTGTTACCAGAAACACCGAATCTTCCAAGAGCATTCAACTTACTGACTTCGTATGGCAGAGGACCGGTAAAAGAGTTGTTATCAAGATAAAGATAAATCAAAGAGGTAATACTGAAAAGTCGTCTGTGTAAGATACCGCTTAAGTTGTTATTTTGGAGGTATATGAATTGCAGGTTTAAGCAATCACCAAGATCTGGAGGTATGATTCCCGATAGATTGTTTTCAGATAAATTGAGTATCAGCAATTGGGAGATGCGGCCCAAGGTAAACGGAATGTTCCCTGATAATACATTTCCACCTAAGTGGAGTCGTCCCAACCTGCTAAGCATCCCAACACCAATCGGAATGGTACCTGTAAGAAAGTTGTTCCCCATATCCAGTACTGTTAATCCAACAAGATTCTGAATTCCAGATGGGATGCTTCCAAATATGCGATTACCTCCTAACAACAGGATCCTCAGCCGGATTGAAAGATTAGCCATGGAGTTAGGTAACGAACCGGTGAGACGATTATTGCTTACATCCAATTCTTGTAACTCACTGCAATTGGTCAAATAATAGATAAAACTCAAGTCATTAGCCCCAATTCCAAGTTTATTGCTGCCCAAAAATAACCTGCTGAGACCGCTCAGGCTTGCAAAACTCAGAGGCACAGATCCACTAAAACTATTGTTACCAAGGTCAATACGTAAAAGGATCGAGGAATTGGATAATGAAACTGGTATAGGTCCTGTGAATTGGTTTGCTACGACACGAAGTATTTGGAGATTAGGAAGAGTGAGGCCTAAGTTAGGTGGAAGATTTCCATGCAATCTGTTCTCTCCCACGTCCAGAGCTTTAATAGAGGAGATATTGTATAGCTGAGGCGGAATCATACCCGACAGTGCATTTTGACTTAAGGCAAGCGAGCTTAACCTCACCAACCGACCGAAGGAGTCTGGGATGCTGCCCTCCAACGAATTTACTGAGAGAGAAAGGTAAGTGAGAGAGGAAAGGTTTCCAAGTGAAGGTGGGATGCTTCCTGTAAGATTGTTGTAACCAAGGTACAACTCGGTGAGCTTCGATAGAGAGCCAAGCTCAGCGGGAATCGTCCCTGCGAGCCCATTCCTGTCAAGAGAAAGGACTTGGAGTTTCGAACAGTGGGTCAGATTTGCTGGAATTTCTCCGGTGAATGAGTTAAAGGCCAGACTGAGATGCTGCAGGCGAAACAAACGCCCAATCTCTTCGGGAACCGCACCGTAGAAGCTATTTCCTGTGAGATCGAATCTCCTGAGGAAGGTGAGGTTTGCTATGTAGGGAGATATGGAGCCCCCCAAGTTTTGGAAAGTGAGGTCCAAGGCCATGACCCTTTGAGGATGCCGTCGACCACCGCAAGTGACACCTTGCCAGTGGCAGAAGTGAAGAGTATGATTCCAAGAAATCATGGAATGGAGAGGATCGTCGGTTATCATATGTTTGAAGTGAAGCAGAGCAAGGCTATCGGTTTCGTTGGTGAAGTGAGCGGCAGATCCAAAGGAGCATGGAACGTAAATGGAAGAGAGAGGGAGAAATGACCAAATTGCCAATAGGATGAGGCTCATAAGAGAGAGATCCATCATTCGAGTTTCAGTACCAGCTACTAATAAAACGAGAGCGGATTAAGTGAGAACCCGGAACAACCGAGGTGAGGTGGCATCCCTGACCATGGGGCTCAGGGCGATGTATTTGCCTTAAATCCACACCGTCCAATATAGCCCCTCATAGCTCCTAGTCGTTGGAGTTTGAAGGCTGCCGGTGTCTGGGACGGCGAGAGAGAGAGAGAGAGAGAGAGAGGGCCGCAGGGGGTACAGAAGTTTAGGGTTTTTTTTTTCTTTTTAAACGAATGCACGGTTCTACGGTTTGGTTCAACGGTTCGGATGGGTTTTACAAGGCCCTAAACCGGAACCGAACCGTAATTAACGGTTTTGAGAATTTCGGAACCGGAACCGAACCATTAACATCTTAGAACCAGACCAAACCGGACCGATCCAACGGTTTCGGTCCGGTTACACGGATCTAACGGTTCGATGTGCACCCCTAGGGATAACACTTACAGAGGGATCTTCGGACCTAACATCAACAAGGGGAAAAGGCCTGCCTATCGTGAGAAAAATCAAACTATAAATTCTAAAATATGAGGCAATTCAAGCCACCCTCAGATCTCCCAGACCCCACCCTATCAAGAAATAAAAGCCCTCTAGTTATCTAGGGGAGGTTTGCCGAGGATTGAAAAAATGAATGAGCAATTGGCCGTTACCACCCCTACGTGCAGGGTCGTTGGCCATGCCGTTTGCTTCCCTAGGAGAGTGAGTGAACATAGTCCAAAAGAGGAGTCCAGGATTCCAGCCCGCGAATTAGATCCAAAACCATAATCAGAAGCGAAAGCAAAAAGGAAATCACCCGCACAATTTCTAGCGACGCCGCCTCCCCCCGACGGGCTTGATTTCCCCAGGGCCGAACCATCAACATTTATCTTGACCCAGTCCAGCTTGGGTTTCATCCATCTGATCACCTGGACCGATCTCCTATACAGTGTTGCACTATTAATTCTTAGCTCAGCTAGAGCAGTAGCCGATGCATGGTTGGCGTTTTTGGGGAGGGGTAGAGTTGAGCCGATCCGGTAGATCCAATAATGAACGCGGGCTATCACTTTTGTAGCACAGGGAGGGGAATCGTCAAATCGGGCTGCATTTATGGATATCCAAAATTTTCAGAAAATTAGAGTGGGAACTAGGCCCCTTCAAAGTATGAAGACGGTCAGATTGCGCGGTTGTTGCCCACCATTTAGAAGCTTTGCCGAAAGCTGAATCATTGGCGAACGAGTGGACCTGAAACAGAGGCTGGAATTGATTCCACACTAGCGACACCAGCTCACCCGAGGAGAAGACGTGGTCAATAGTTTCCATGTGGTTCGGGTGAGGAGCTCGGCAACATACACATTTGGAAGCCATATGGATCCCTTTGGCTTGGGTTCTAATGTGACTGGGATGGCTTTGAGAATGATTTTCTAGGTAAGCATCAATAGTTTAGGAGGAAGTTTTGAGCGCCAAACCCACCTGGACCACGGTTTATTGACCCGGAGTGGTCTAGACGACAGCCAAGCCGATCCTACCCTGAATTCGCGTGAGGAAGTTTTAACCCAAATCTGTTTGTCCTCCCTCACTTAAGTGCAGATCCCCTCGTCTGACACATGGTCTAGCACGACTTGTGGAAGGAGAAGTCTTGCCGCTGCTGGATCCCTCCAGCTGGGACCAATGAAATGATTAATCAGGTGCTCCTGCTGTGCTGTTGGAAGCAATTTCCAGTCTGCGGAGGGGCCCAGACCGGACCAATCATCTTGCCTGAAACTGCACCGTCCACTTCCAATGATCCAGCGAGAACTAGATTCAACACCGCAAATTGTTTTCGTATCTGCTTCCACAGCGGCGAGGCCCAGGCTGCTAGGGGTGTGCGCGGTGATTGGACTTGATGTCTGCCGAGTATTTCTCCTTCATAAAGATTGCCCAGCAGCTATCCTTCCCCCTGTTCTTGATAACCCACGTCATTTTCATCCTGAAAGATTGCATGACTCTGCTCAAACTTCTAACTCCAAACCGCCCTCTGATTTTGGGTAGGAGATATTCTTCCAGCTGACCCAATGGCAGCATTTTCTGTCCCTCTCCCAGCCCTAGAAAAAATCAACAAAGGCTCTTTCCAGCTCTCCAAGAAGTGTGCAAGGGATATCCATCGCCGCCATTGTGTGGACCGGAATGCTTCTGAGAGGACTTGGGAAGTTGCAGTTCTAAGTACTTGTCCAACAACTGATTTCTAAGTTATAAACCTTCCAACAGTGAGGACTTGGGAAGTTAGACATTACCTGCGAAAAATGAAAATCCATGCTTAGAGGATTTGAAACTCAAGCTTTAGCCTTAATATACAATGCACATCTAAATAATTTACAAACAGCATCATCAGCTGCCGGCCTGAGGGATAGATCCCATGCAAAGAGATTTTGTAGAGGTGGACTGCAACAAACTTGTCAATGTTCCACATGTGTGCAAGCTTTTGGTTCTACTTATGTGGTGCTTAACTTGAATACTTCATCTACCGAAACGTAGACTAGATCGTTGATTAGGTGGGCCTTAGTTGTATGTTCCCTAAGTTGTTGATGATCTTCTTCCTAATTATCCATTTATGTCATGTGGCATGGCCAACAAGAGTGTATTCGATTAATTTGGGATTGAGTGTTTGTTAAAGGATTGCCCGTTCAATTAATGGTCAGAAACTCTCAAGCTTGTGCTTGAGAGTAGTAGAATGTTCATGTTCCATATCATTCATTTGGTGGACGCCTCCAGAATTCTGAAGGATTGGACAAAAGGTTGCAGGTGTTCTGTTTTACCCTCCATTAGTAGGTTCCATCAGGTCATTGATTATCTTACCATGGCCCATTAACAGTGCAATCAACCAAATATGAACGGAATCCATTGACTGTTGTGCACTGGGATAGATGTCAGATTGTTCGTACCTGGGAACATCTAGCTCTGTAATTTCTTAGATCGTGTGCTACTTTCATTATTCATACCTGGGACCATTTAGCACTGTAATTTTTTATATGGTTCCAGTACATGGTGGGCTCCATCTAGATTACACCGTTACACATCATCCATTGTATATTGATGTAGGACAAGTAAATGACAACTCAATGGGGAGCCAAGATCGCATAAGTTGAGATCGGAAGGTTTGATTGCACAGAAATGGCCTAAACATGCACTATACTGTTTGATGGCCATTTTTTTGCCACCTGTTATTCATTTTACGCACTCTAAACTCTAGCCAACCACCAAAGGTTCTTTGATCCCAGGATGAGCTTCACAACATTCAATCATTCTAGGGATCGTACAATATATCCCAATGTTAAAACCATGTACAGAAGTACAGACTCGATAACTCGGACTGGCTCATCCAGCCTCGAGTGGAGTCGCAACTCAGCCAAGTCAGGGGTTACACATCTAGGTGACAGGTGGATGTTAAACCAGATCAGACCTCACCAAGTCTGAGTCGACAAATGAGTCTCAGGGGACTCATCCCAGTCTTAAAACCATTTTGCACCACTGAGTAAAACCTTGGGCACCAGTGCTGCATTAGAGCTGAACTCTATAATTTAATCTCCTCTGATTTTAAGAGGTGTGGCTTTGGAGACCTCTTTTTGCTTGCTTTTTTTTTTTTCTTGAAAGATGAACAGTTTTTTGGAAAGCAAATACTGCACCCAATACAGCTCTTTGCCTGCATTTGCTAATGCATTTTGGATATCAATGAGCTTACAAAAGAAACAATATTAGACACCAGAAATGTGATCAATTTTCTTATTGTGAGCAAGCATATACTTGGGAGGTTGGAAATGATAGAGACCATCACAAAAAAGTTGTTCCCTTTCCCATATTTCCGTGAAACCATCAATTCCCTCTCCTTTTTTCCATGAAAAGCTTCATACTCTGGCAGTGATGATAAGCAGGCACTTGGATATTACTTAGAAATTGCATACAGGCAAGTCAATAAAATCGTTTGAGTAGCAGCCAATGGTCCATATTTAACATGCATAACTGATGCAGGAGCTTTTAATGGTATCTACCATCCATGGTGGGACCCACAATATGAATGACTTGGATATTTGAAAGTAGAGCAATGTTTCACATTCATCAGGCAAAACAACATAATCTTTTAATGCGACTCAGTGGATGAATACTTCCACAGACTACTCTCCAGTGGGTAGTCCAATTGCCAAAGACCTTTCATTGGATTATAATGTCATTTTGAAAAGGGTTGAATAAAATGCTTTAGTGATTAAACATCTCAAAAACCTAATAGCATTCATATAGTTATAAGATGATGCCTTTGTCTCATACATTCATGGGACAATCTCCCTTTGCCTCACATGAAATAAAACATACACACAAAAAGTAAAAAAGAAAAGAAAGACATCTTCCCATATATTCATCATCAATACAAGCCAAGACTAAATATATCTAGAGCTTGTTAAAGAAGTATTCAACAAACTTATTTTAGTTTGAAATCTTTCTCAGCATAACTACCAATAATATCTCATGAATGACTGATGTAAGATGGACCTTCACGTAACAGCTGTGACCTAATTACTTGTCTGTCTTGGTGAATCTCATCCCCGAGATATAAGTCCTTGATCGCATTCATTTCCGTGAGAACAACTTCCATATCCATTCGTTCTCTTGGAGATTCCATGGAACACATCACACCAATTCTGACTATTGAAATCAAGCAGTCACCCATTCTATTCATTGTATTGATATGATTTACACTGCATTGAGAAACCTCTGCTTCTTCTTCGAGTAATCGTGGATCAACAATCTCCATTACACGTTCAGGCAAAGCCAATTTAGCGAAATGATGAAGGGTTAGGTTGTCCTTAAACATGTCATTAGTTGGCCCCTTTCCAGTGATCATCTCCAATAGAAAGATTCCATAGCTGTAAGCATCTCCTTGTGTAGATGGTTTACTGCCCATCCCATACTCTGTAATTCTTATTCACAAATTGGAATGTAAGTGACCATTAGATAATATCGAAGGTTGAATTTTGAGAGAGGGATGAGAGGGAATATTCTTTTGAACAAGTAATTGGCATGTTTTCTATTCTAAGGATCCGAATTTATTTATTTATTTTGTTAGCTTGTTAGTACACCCCACTGTCAGTTCACACTTCACTGTTAGCCACCCCCACTAGGGATCGATACCAAGACCTCAGTGTTGAAACGAGGTACCTTTCACTCAGTCTACCACTTGAGCTATGGATCAGGGTGTAAGGATCCGAATTTATAACATCAATTGATGTGCGTGGGAACATGTAAGTTCTTGCTAAGATGTTCTACATTGAACAAGACTACTACCTAATGGGTGGACCAGTCTCACTTTTGAACATGGTTGTTTTCACGCTGCGGGCTACCATGTCCCACACCCTCAAATAGGCATATGTAAAGGAATGTGTAGGTCTAAAATACCTTTTGGAAATAACTGACTTCTCCCTTCCTGAAAGCTGTAACATGTTTCATCTCTCAATACAATTACAAAGGGTAGCAAAGGGTGTGATCTCACTTTTTGTTGTATGTGTGTGTGCAGATATAGAGGGAGGTTTGAAGTCCTACTGGTTATAGCACAAGTTATGGTTCACCCAACAGATAACTTTTAACCTTTTAAGTGAATGTAACATCCAAAACTTACAATAAGTTGGCCTACAATGAAGATCACCTAGTACAAAAATCATTCCATTTACTCATGATATGGGTCACACTTAGGAAACAATGTCTAGATCGATCGACATTGATAAATATCAAGATAAAAGGGAGTCACCCACTCAATTAGTGGAGGGCAAAGGAAATCCTCATGATGGGGCCAAGCTATTGCACTAATTAGATGTTGGAAGTACATGAAAGGTTAAAATTAATCCGCTGGGTGGACTGTGATTTATGGTGTAACCTGTCATCTAACCGATTGGACTTAAAACCTTCTCACACACAGATATACAGAGAAACATGGTCTCTTGTGAGCAAGATGCAGGAGACCATTCATGTGTGCAAAGGGGTTGCCGCCATAGGTGGGCCCAACCATGATGTTTATGTGAAATCCACTCCAACCACCAAGTGCATCAACCTACGTTAGATACAGGGAACAAAAATCATCTCCATCCATAATTCGGATGGACCAAACGATCAGAAATACTGTACAGGGCAATGCCCAATTTCCAAACTGTTTCCCTTCAAATGGCCCACAAATCATGGACGGGCCTGATTTTTGGGCCTCAGGCATAAACATTAGTGTGCCATCTAATTTCTGGAGTGGATTTCGTGATGATGGTATTATCATCAGGATGGGTCCTGTAAAAATCAAGGGTAGACGTCTCTCTCCCCATTGTTTCCTTTGGTTTGGCCCACATGAATCACAGGTTAATTTGAATCTGATTTCTTGGCCCTGTATGTCATTCAAGATTATGCGTCTAATGATCGGAGTGGATTCACTTAAATATCATAGTGAGCCATGTAAAAATCAAGGCCCCAACTACTTAGTATGACCCACCTAAATCACTGACTAGTCTGATTTTTAGGCCTTGGGCGTAAACTAAGCTAACGCATCTGTTGGTCAAAGTGGAATTCACATACGCATCGCAGTAGGCCCCACCAGAGCCCACCCTCACTTTGTTGGCACGTCCAGTCTCCTGCGAACAGACTAGGACTCAATATAATATAAAAGGTAAAAGATGAAATTGTTACCTGGAGCGATGTACCCAGCAGATCCCAACACCACAACAGTCCTGGTTTGAGCAACCTCAGATAAGAACTTGGCAAGCCCGAAATCACCCACACGAGCAATCATGTCATTGTCAAGAAGAATGTTGCTCGGTTTTAAATCTCGATGAATGATTAACCTTCGGTATAGATAAATCAGAGCAGAAGCCACATCTATAGATATGTTTAGCCTCTGAAGAAAGTTCAAGTTCCTCTGCAGCTGTTCCTGGCCATCACTGTGCAACCACATGTCTAGACTTCCATTGGGCATGTACTCATAAACTAGAGCTTTAAAATCATTACCCTTAAAATCAATGCTTGAGCAACATGTTAAGATCCTAATAATATTCCGATGCCTAATATTTCCCATGGTTTCGCATTCGGACATGAAACCCCTCATAGCTCCTCGGCGTTCCAGGTTGAAGACTTTCACTGCTACTATAGTTTTATAACGATCTAGAAACCCTTTATAAACAGCGCCAGATCTTCCGGTGCCAAGCAAATTGGCAGAAGAGAACCCACCTGTTGCTTTAGAGAGCTCTGCATAAGACAAGTTCATAAAAGAATCCTCCGCAGAAGGCACAGCAAAATCTTTCCTTCTCAACTTATTCACGGCAAAACGTTTCCTTCGCGACTTATTCACAGCAGAAGGTTTCCTTCTTGACTTATCCTCCACAGAAGCCTCAGCAGAAGGTTTCCGTTTCGACTTTCTTACCCAATAAAGAGAGGCAAAGAAGCATGATAATGAAATAAGAAACAGGACAGCACCAATTATTGAGAATTTTACTTTTGAAGCAACAGACTTTCTATGTTTCTTGGAAACTTGGATAGGGCATGGACGCAATTGTAATCCTTGAATACCACCACAAAGCTTACCATTTCCCAGCACCGAAACTTGACTGATATTTCCGAAGACCCCTTGTTTTGGTAATTCACCCTCAAAATTCTTGAAGGATAGATTTAAATACTCTAGAGCAAACTTCTCCAGATATCTTGGAATCTTCCCCGATAAGTTGTTGCGTGAAAGATCCAGGAGTCAAAGGCCTTTTAGATTAGCAAATGTCGGAGGAATTGATCCTTGAAACAAGTTCCCATCCAAACAGAGATACTCTAAACCGAGACAATTGCCTAGCGAAATTGGAATTTCGCCTGACAATTTGTTATTAGAAACACTGAATCTTCCAAGAGCATTTGAATAACTGACTTCGAATGGAAGATCGCCAGTAAAGGAGTTACTTTCAACATGGAGTTCAGTCAAAGAGGGAATGCTGAAAAGTGATCTGGGTAAGGTACCGCTCAAGTTATTATTTTCAAGGTGTATAAACTGCAAGAATGTAAAATTTCCAATGTTTGAAGGTACGGTTCCCCATAGATTGTTCCCAAACAAATCAAGTACAATTGGGTGATATTGCCCAAGGAAGATGGAATTTCCCCTGATAATTCATTCCCACCCAAGGAAAGTCGTCTCAATTCGTTAAGCTTCCCAACACCAATGGGAATAATACCTGTAAGATAGTTGTACTCCATTCTCAGTGTTGTTAAGCCGACAAGATTCTGAATCCCAGATGGTATGCTTCTGAATATCCTGTTACTCCCTAACCATAGTATTCTCAGCTGGGTTGAAAGATTGCCCATAGAGTCAGGCAACGAACCGCTGAGACGATTATCGCTTACATCCAATTCTTGTAAGCTACTGCAATTTGTCAAAGAACGTAGAAAACTCAAGTCGTGAGATTTCCCAATTCGATTGCAAATCGAGAGACCCTTGAGTCTTCCAAAATTCATAGCCTCCTGTTGTTAGCCAGTTTAATAAGTAAAAGCCCTGAACTTGGAGAAACTGGTATGGGTCCTGTGAATTGGTTTCCTTCAGCATGAAGTTCTTCCAAAAGTGAGGCCTTCATAGGTGGAACGGACTGTTCCATCCTACGTCCAAACACTTAATAGAGGAGAGATTGTATAGCAGTGGCGGAAACCTGAAACTTCTTTTCACTTATGCTAAGAAACTCCAAGATTACCAACCGGCTGAGTTAACTATTTCTTCTGAGATAAAGGTGAGTGAGAGACGAAAGGTTTCCAAGTGGTGGTATGCATTGGATAATGAAACTGGTATGGGTCCTAGTAGGTGGGTCCCACGAGCTTGGTTTCCTTTTTCAGCATGAAGTTTTGATAGAGATTAGGATAAGACCGGATGATGTGGCCTTATCCCAATCCCACCCAAACTCTCCTTCTTCTGTTAGGGCACCTATCATTTGCTCCATCTTATGGATATGTTTTGCTACCTACTCCGCATAGAGGTAAACTTGATAGTAAGACCATTGAATGCATTTGCATTCAAAGGATACGTTCTCGTTTATGAGGACAAAGATGGATCAGAAAAGGCCATTGAATGCGCATTCATTAAGATCGTTTGCATTCAAGTCGGGACCATAGGACGATGGATTGAGATAGAATCGAGACGTGACCTTCGTTGAAAGAATGAAGCAAACGGTTCAATTACAACTTTTGAAATACCCGATGTATCTCGGAGAGTGAGACGGTGGGAGGATATCTCGTGACTCTGAAGTTACGTCGAGCGAAAGAGGATTAATTCCCAGAAGATATTTCGATATTGAAGGGCAAACATTTTCTTGCGTTGCATTGATGATGATGAACCCGATTCGTATCGATGCATTATTATCTTCTAACTCGGCCGATTGGGTAAATCTCACATGGAGAAGAATAAAGTCTGGGAACTTGTTGATCTGCCTTGAGCGATATGTAATAAATGGGTACTAAAGATCAAAAGAAAGGCGGATATATGACAAGTATAAGGCACAATTAGTTGCTAAAGGTTTTACACAAAAAGAAGGCGTTGATTACGAGGAGACCTTTTCACTTTGCAAAGTTCTCCTCAATCCGCATGATTTTGTCCATTGTCGCAAGTTTAGACTTAGAGTTATATCAAATGGATGTAAAGACCGCATTCTTAAATGGTGACTTGGATGAAGAAATATACATGCAACAACCCATGGGTTATGTGGACAAAAAACATCCAAAGAAAGTTTGCAAATTGTTGAAATCTATCTATGGGTGAAGCAATCTTCAAGACCAGTGGTATTTTTGGATTCACGATGAGTGAAGAAGATCATTTGTATATATGAAACGGTTTCAAGATCTTTTCGATATTATCTCTATGTAGACGATATCTGTTAGTAGTAATGACATGCAATTGTTGACATTGATTAAAGATTGTTTGAACTTTAGATGAAAGACTCTTCTTTATCCTTGGGTAAAAATCATCGGGGATCGCCTAAAAGAAATTTTTAGGTTTGTCTCGAGCAACCTATATACAAAAGATCTTAGAGCGGTTCAGATGGAAAATTCAAAAGTTTGTTGAAACCCCATGGATAAAGCTACCAAGTTAGGCAAATCGTGTCCCAGGTGAAGCCGAGAAATTGGCTATGTCCTCGGTACCTTATGCAAGCGCAGATGGGAGAGCTTAATGTATGCTATGCTTTGCACCGGAATAGGATATTAGCTATGCAATTGGCATAGTCGACACTAACCCGGACACTTTTGGCAAGCCGTCAAACGTATATTCCGTATCTCGGAGGAACAAAAGACCTAATGTTATGTTATGAAGGCACAAGCCTCGAACTCAAAGAATATTCGATGTTGCTTGGGGTAACGACCTTCGGGGTATGTCTTCTTACTCGGAGGAGGAGCTATCTCATGGTCGAGTAAGAAATGACATCCACAGCTCTTTCATCTATGGAGGCCGAGTACATTGCATGTTGCTAGTAGACATCACGATTTCTATTGAGTCAGGGTATTGTGCAGAGTGTTCGTCAACCTATATTGTTGAAGATAGACAATACTTACTAGACTTGGCTAAGGACCCTAAACACCACCGAAATCAAAGCACATTGAGATCAGTATCATTACGATCAAGTTAGAGACAAGAAGGTCGCTTTCGGTTATTCCTACTAAGGAGATGATGGCTAATCCCATGTAAACCTATAGCCAGAGATCTATTTCGAGTTCACGTTATTGAGGAAAACTTGGGATGTACTTGTTTTGTAATACCTTTGATCTTTCATGAACAATACATTTCATTTATTCATCGGCATTTATCTTGAGATCATGTAGGATTTCTATTTTTTTTTATTGACCAACCTTGAATGTACAATACATTTGGGGTCATGTTTATACATTGAGGTATGAACTTTCCTTTATTGTGAATAATAAATGATGAGGATATGAGTGAAATCCAATAAAGATTTGTAGATGAGGCTCTAAGTCGAATAACATAATCGCACCATTCCTTTACATGCGATCAATGTTATGGCTTCGAAATTAAAGCCAGGGGGTTATGAGATGAGTCGTACCTCATGTAGAATAACCTGCGATTGTAGACCCGACATACACCTAGTATTGTCTACTTTACGATGTGGATTGTAGCCACATGCGGAGACCCTTTACCTACTGTTGCTTTGATTCGATCTAATCATTGCAACGTGCAAGTAGCCAGTCCGTAGGTGACTCTTTGTGTCTACCCTCCTCTTGTGTATATGAGGATGAGATTGAGTGTCACTACTTTAGTGTACCTTGTTCTCCTGCGTCAATTAGGAAGAAGATTATACAGGCCTATGTTAGGTGGAAGGTTTCCTTGCAAATCTTACGCTAGACTCTTTGCATGATGTACACCAAGTTTCACACATTTAGTGAACTATAAATACGCACTTTGCGTAGAAGACTTATCCATGGCATGTCGATCTTTTACAAAATGTCCTTAAAAAGCATATATATAAATAAGTATTGCTTTGAATTGGTTTTAATCGAAGTTTGTGAAAAATCAAGTTTTCGAATAACTCGATAAGTTGGATAAGTGCGTATGTTGGCGGAATCGGGAGTTAACCTATCCGTGTGGTCATGCGACTAGGACACTTCAAAGCTTTTATTGAGTACACACTTAGTACTTAAGCTGAGAGATTATGGTGATCTCCATTCTTTTGATCGATGTTTGGTATTTGAATAAGGCGGCTTGGACAAATTTTTGTGACTATCCCACAATGTGATTGAGTGGAGCCCACTGGTGAGCAATCACTAGTAGGTGGGTCCCACGAGCTTTGGCTTCTTACGGCCTTTTTCCTCTTCTGTTATATTTCAAATTCAATTTTGAATTTGATTTATGATAGAGATAGGGATAAGGTGATGTGGCCTTATCTCAATCCCGCCCAAACTCTCCTTCTTTCGTTAGGGATGATCGATGTGGCCTTATCGAAACTCTCCTTCCTCTCCGTTATATAAGGGTTTCTCTCATGAAATGCAATCGATTCATACGTGAGAGAATATAGAGAGGAAAAGAGTATCCTATAGTATCCTTAGGACGATCTCGTCCATCCATAGCAATAACTATATACCGTAGGATCGTGTGAATAGTTCGATCTGCTCCAGGTGAATAGTCGGGCCATTGGAGCACTTGTGAGTAAGGGTTCAATTTCGTGTAGACCGTCAGATCTTGAGGGCTCATCTTCCGCATTTACCAACACAAGGTCCAGTCTTGTGAGATTCAATAGAGATCCAATCTCTTCAGGAATCGTCCCGTGGAAGCCGTTGTTTGCGAGATTGATTATCCTGAGGAAGGTGAGGTTCCCAATGAAGGGAGATATGCTGCCCATCAAGTTCTGGCCGGTGAGGTTCAAGGCGGTGACTCTTTGAGGATGCCGGAGACCACTGCATGTGATTCCTTGCCAGTAGCAGAAGTGGAGAGTATCGTTCCAAGAGCTCAAGGAATTGAGAGGATCGTCGGCTATGAAATCTTTAAACTGAAGCAAAGCAACGCGATCCGTTTCATTGGAGAAGTTAGCGGCAGATCCAATGAAGGATGGAACTTGAATGGAACGGAGAAGGATGGCACTGATTAGAAATAACCAAATTGCCCTTATTAGGCTCATGGGCAACAGCTCCATCATTGAGTTTCTGAATGCAGGAAAGTGACAAGGGTCGGTCGATGACTTAGACTTTCTGAATGCAGGAAAGTGAGAAGGGTCGGTCGATGACTTGTCCAAGCTATAGTGATAACAAATTATCGGAAGTGGATTGTATGGTGTGCCACCACCGACCTTGGTGGTGTGTTGAACTGGTAAAATTATGTAGGCCCACCATGATGTATGTGTTATAACTACATCTTTCAACTGTGGGTATTTAATCTCCCCTGTTTTTGGTGATGTGGCTCATATGAGCTTGGAACTGCTTCCTTTTGCACCCATGCCTTAAAACGATCTATTAAAATGGACGGATGGCATGGATAAAACAAATCCGTTGTGGGCTCTGGGAATATGGAGTCGGTCCTAGAAAGGATGGTCATAGGACCAATCTGGGTACTAACTTTAAACTACTGAGTAAACTCTATAAGGCCCACTGTGGATGTATATGTCTTATTTATTTTGTCCATCCATTTCTACAGCCCATTTTAGGACATGAGTGTAAAATTGAAACACATGGAAAAGCTCAAATGAATCACACCACAGGAAATTGTGGGGCTAATGACATCCGTTGAAACCTTATTAGGGCCCACCTGAACTATGAAGTTCCCATTATACAATGGAAGAAACCAAATTGCAATCAGTGATGCAACACCGGTTATATTATTGGGCTTTCAACGTGAAGGATTGACAATTTTCAGAATCAAGATTCGTCGAACATTAACATCAGCAGTAACAGTTAAATGGGTAAATGTGTCAATTAATTCATGTCACACAACCTCCTAAACTGGGCTATTGATCAATCACACCAACAACGATCTTGGCCAAGCTGTTAGGTCTTAAAAGGGATCGAAAGCAAAGGCTCAGCACAACCAGCTATTGGTTTGGATGGCATATAAGCATTATGGTCGGGTCCAGGATGGTTTCAACGGTGGACATTTCCATCCTGACCATTTTCTGTCGTGTGACCCACCTGAGTTTTAGACCCGCCTGATTTCTCACAGATATCACCGTGGGCACCACAGCGAACTTCCTTTCCCACATAGCTTCCACCCACAAGGAACTTCCTTTTGAAAATTCGCATCCAATGTGGAAATTAATGTTTCATCAAAAATCTATTATTTTGGTTTTCCATGAATGGAAACTGTCTTTAAAATAATAAGAAAATTAAAAAATATATAAAATTAAATAATAAAAAAAACCTGCATTCAATCCCTCATATTAGCCCCAGGCCCTAAAATCATCTTGATGCGTGGGAGACCCTTGATCCTCACCGGGGCCCACCTTACTGCAGAACAGCGGGATTTTTATCATGATCCCTCATCCAGGTCAGATGAATGCTCTGGACGGGCCTGGATTCATTTTACAGAACATGATGGCCCACCTGAGTTTCCATTTTGGCAGTTTTTTGGGCTCAAGTGGCAAAAATCAGCTTAAACAGGAATTCAGGTGGGCCACAGAACAGGTACAAGTTGACAGGGGACTCTCACCTCAATTCTCATGGGGCCGTCATGTTGCATGTACAGAATCCAGGCCTTTATCTGCTCCATACAAAGGTCAGGAAAAACATCAAACTGTTCTAACTTTCAGCAGACTCCATTGAGAACAGGGGTGGGCATCCCTTCCCACTTTGCTCCCTGTGTTGTATCCCATAGAGTTTTCATTCAAACTGGTTTTCTGGCCCTGGGTATATAACTTGAGGGTACATAGCTGATGGACGGGTTAACTTGGATGGCATATCACAGCACGTGCACCAGATGGCATTGGTGCCAATGGAATGCTCTGTAAGGGCCTGCTTGGATTCACGTATTGTATTGTATTGTATTCGGGTACTGTTCATATATATGTTGAATGGTTTTCAGAATACATCCAAATCAACATACCATTAATCAATGTTTGGATAAGAGGTATTGTTCGGGCAAGTATACAACTTCTTGTACAAATCAATGTTTGGATACGACATATTAGGCGGCGTATTGTATAATCAATCTGACATCATTTTCTGGCTGAATTTTCAGATCAACCTCCTTTTCTGGGTGAGTTTTTAGCCCGTCATCTGTTGAAAAAATCAAAGTTGAAAATGTAAGGAATGTTGATGATGGAATCGAACTTGAAAACAAAAAACCATTAACAAAAAGAGTGCAAAAGAGATCAAAGAGGGTCTGAAAGAACATGAAGAAGAAGGAGAAAAACTTGTTTGAATCTAATTTTCAGTTGTTCTTTTCAAGATCAAAGATCAGAACAAGCAGTACAACAGATAAAAAAACCTAGAAGAGAACGTTCAATCTCAGTTGTTCCCTATTTCTTGTATTATTTTTTTTCCTTCTAAAACTCACGTATCAGAAAAGACGAAGAAAAACAGTAACTGATTTCAAAAACCTATATAGCAAAAGGAGAATAAAAACAAAAGAGATGGGCTTTCTTCTTCTTCTTCGTGCTAGATTTGAAGAAGAAAAACAGCGCAATCCGATACTATTCATCAACAAGAGATGGGAAGCAGAGATTTGAAGGAAAAGAAGAAAAACTATTTGAGTTTCAGTTGTTTTCTTTTTTCTCAGAGAGAGGAACTCCTTTTTGGAAGAGATAGGCATGAAAACCGGCGAAAATACAGCGCAATGAATAGGCTGTACAGATGGCAGACATGTACGTCTGACGTTGTGTACAATGGCTGCGTTTTTTTGGTTCCGCGCTGTATTCGCTCGCATGGTTTTCCATGGTCTTTAACTCCAAACTAAACATCGTATATGTCACATCAAGCCCTTTAATACCATGCAATACACCCTAAAACGTGAATCCAGATGGCATTGGTGCCAATGGAATGCTCTGTAAGACTTCTATTAGGTAGATCCCAAGTGATAAATAGTTTGGATGACCTGACCATTGGGTATTTAATCAAGCATACTGTAGATCCCACATCAGTTGTCACCCATTCATATATATAATTGGGTGGTTTGCTTGGATTATGTTACACATTCATTGTTCTTTAGTTGGACATCGATTCTATCTAGTGTGTAAATTATTGAAGTAGTAGTTGTAATGAATTGAATTATTTCAAATCTTTTTTTTTTTCTATAAATACATGCCTTGGTTCACAACTATATTGGCAGAAAACTCAAGTCTCATTTGAGATTCAGATGTAGAAGACTTTAAGTTATTATCAACCTAAAGAAGGAATGGCTTCCCATTACGTAAGCATTTGAGATTCAGATTCAATTATCTCTATAATCGATCCATGGATCAATCCTACATTCTGTACAGTCTTACACCCACCTCAGTATAATATCCGTTCCTACGAAGAATGTAATGGCTCAGCAATCTTGCCAACAGTGCCATGATTACCCTTCATCTAAAATGTCACACATGGCAAAGTACCTTGCTGATCAAAGATTGGTGTTATCTATACAAAGGTAAGAAACTTGTTTTTTTTTCAACCATTGTTTTCCTAGTCCAGTTAGCATGTGCAGAGATAATTCCAGTGATATTGTAGCAATTGAGATTTCATTCCTTGTGATCTAATTACAGTTTAGTTTAGCAAGTTGAATACCTTTTTACACATGCATATGTGCATTTTCATGGTCCGTATCTATACCATCCATTATGTCAGATACTATCATGGTTTGACAGCTCCACCCATCTTGTTAGCTGTTCATCTACAAACATTTTGAAAACAGAGCAATGATCACATTCATCAGGCAAATGAACTTCCTCAGTAGGATGAAACCATTGGATCATATAAATTTTTTTATTTTTTATTTTTTATGCCAGATCCATAGTGAGACTTCTTGAATGAATACTTCATTATTCCAACAGCTAAACTGTTTCCTTAAGATTCTAATATCATCTGAAAAATTATGCAATGCATAATAGTAACCAAATATTATTCTTATTATAATAAGATGGTGTCTTTTTTCTTATTAAATTCATGATACAATCTCCCTCTCCCTAACACAAGATAAAACAAAGGAAAAGAAATAAAATTTCCCAAATATTCAATATCAATATAAGCATATACTCTTTAGGCCAAGAATAAATATATCAAGAGCTTGTTTAGAGGAGTATTCAACTAACTCATTTTATTTTTAGATCTTTCTCAATATAACTACCAATAATCACTTAGTAAGAAATTGAAGGAGGACGAACCTTCTTCTATTGTTTGCAACCTAACCTGTAGTCTCGATGAATACAAGTCCCTGATTTCTTTCATTTTTGCAATAACATCTCTCATCTTTATTCTTTCTCTTGGAGATTCTGCAGAGCACCACACACCAATTTTAACCATTAAAATCAAGCAGTCACGCATAAGTTCAAATTCTTCTAAGAGCAATCGTGGATCAACAATCTCCATTATTCGTTCAGGCAAAGCCAACTTAGCAAAATGATGAAGCGTTAGATTGTCCTTGAACATCTCATCAGTTGGCTGCTTTCCAGTGATCATCTCCAATAGAAGGATTCCATAGCTATAAGCATCTCCTTGTGTAGATGGTTTAACACCCATCGCATACTCTGCAATTTATACATAGCATATTGGAATGTAAGTGACCATTTAGATACAAATAAGATCAAAGGTTGAACTGAGAGAGAGAGAGAGAGAGAGAGAGAGAGAGAGAGAGAGAGAGAGAGAGAGAGAGAGTATATTCTACTTGAACCAGTAATTGGCGTTTTTGCTATTCTAAGGATCCAAATTTCTAACATCAATTGCTTCTTGTAAAGATTTTCTAATTGACAAGACTCTACGACTCCAATGGAAGAACTCAGCTCTTCAATCATCAAGTGAACATTTGAGTTATTGTTATGATTTTTGTGTAACACATATCTCAATTGAAGCCATCATCAGAAAAAATTCTTTACACCTTATTATGGTGATTCATGTGGGGTGTGAGTACCACTTTCTATATCTAGATTTTTGAAATCAATAACATTTTGATGCCACCAAGTTTGAATACACCGGGTGTCAGTCCTTCAAATCTGAGGTTATTTTTTAGAACCTGGATCCATGTAAAATCAGGTTCAGGTAGCCATCAGGTCCTTGGACCTTTGTTTTGATTTAGGCTCAGCTCAGGTCTGAATCTTGTCTAGGTTAAGTACTTGACTCTGGATGCACTCAATTCATGAATTAGATTGCACACATGTACCACTTTTACACATGCATGGTGTGTAATAGGCTCTTGTACAATTCTTGTAGCTTAGCAAACTTCATTCAACATGATAAGTTTATGCAATCCAGGCCATATAGACCCTTCATCTAGATGAAGGGTAGGTAAAAAAAAAAATCATATTGTTTTGCAACTCAGGTGGGCCCCTACGTTTTAGGGCGGGCATCCCTGCCACTTTGATGTGTCCCACCTGATTTTTAGGCCCTAGGATCACGAGGTGACTCATCTAGTGTATAGATTGAATTTTGTACACATCTAGTGTTTCATGTTCAATGTACATGTGGCTGATCAACATACACAGGTCTACCTATTCAACCCGGAAGCATAATGTTATCCCAATGCATGTTTGAAATGGCCCCAGTTGGTGGATATAATTTTTATGAGTGTGTCATGATTGCACGTGAATGATAATTGATGAGGTGTGAAAGTTAATTGATAAAAAAGAAAGCATTGCATGTGAAAGTTTACAAGCAACATCCAATGTCAATATTGCTCATCTAAGTAAATATATATTCACTATGTTAATTGATATCTATACTACTTGAAGCTAGGAAGTTTACCACATGGGCAAAATAGTGCTAACATGATCTAAGTTTAATTACCTCTTCATGCAATAATTGACAACTTCTCCTGTCCCAAAAGCTGTAACATGTTTCATCTCTCAATACAATTACAAGATGTGTGCTCTCACCTTTTGCTCTGTGTGTGATGTGTGTGCAGAGTGAGAGAAGGTTAAAGTCCAACTAGTTGGACCACCAGTTATGGTTTACCCAATGGATTACTTCCAACCTATTAAGCCAATGTGACATTTCAACCTTCCAATGGGCATGTAGCTGATTTTTTATCACCTAGTGCAAATATCAGTCCAATCTACTCATCATATTGGTGACACCTACAAAACAATGTCTAGCCATTGACAAATACCAAAATAGAAGGTTCTCCTACTCAATTTGTGGATGTAGCTGATTTTTTATAAAGAAATTTTCATGTTAAGGTCAACCTATTGCACATATTGAAAGTTAGAAGTATACGAAATGTTGAAAGTTGGTGGACTGTAACTTGTGGTCCAACTGGGTCCTTGCTCTTACTCCAGTGGTAGACTCTCAAGAGTTTCAACACCTGGTTGAGGGTTCGAGTACCCATAAATGGTGAAATCCCACTACAGCGTGAGTGTATGGTGGTGTGTGTACATGTAAAAAAATTAAAAAAAAAAAAAACTTGTGGTCTAACTGGCTGGACAGAGACGGTCCAATGTCCAACCTTTTGGACCACAAGTTATGGTCTACCCAACAAATAACTTTCAACCTATTAAGTTTACGAGACATCCAACTCATCCAATAGCTTGGTCTTATGACAAGCATCACCTAGAGCAAAATTCATTCACATCATCCCATCAAACAAGCTACATTTGTACTTTTCTACTTATCAATGGCTAGAGATTGTGTTCTATAGCGTGACTTACTCATGATGGAAGAATTCCACTAGGTGGGGTGGACTAACTTCTTTTTTTTTTTTTTTTGTTGGGTCAGCTTGTTAGTACACACCCATGTCAGTACACACTCCATGTTAGCCACCCCCACTAGGGATCTATACCAAGACCTCAAGTGTTGAAACGAGGTATCTCCACTCAGTCTGACAGTTGAGCTATGTATCTGGGTGTTGGGTGGTCTATAACTTGTTGTCCAACCAATTGGACACAAGACTCTCTCTCTAGAACTCTTATTATACATAATATAACATGGCTCTGATACCAATATAAGTGATATATAGAGAGAGAGGAATGCTCACTTGCGCAATGAGTTATCATTTCTCACAAAAACTCATGAAAACCTTTTTCAAAACTCATCTCCTAGAATATGAGCACAAAATCTCTGAACTGTTCATGTGATGCAGCACCTCATGAAACCTCCAAAGCCCAACTTTCATCCTTATTTAAAACTTTGGTGGGCCATAGCAAAAGGAAATAGTTTCCTCCCTTGATTTGTCTCTCTTTCGCCATGGCCTACCAAACTTTTGTATAAGGGTAAAAGTTGGGCCCTATGGTTTTCATGGGGTGATGCATCACATGGACAGTTTAGATTTTGAGCTTATATCATAGGAGATGAGTTCTGAAAAAATTCCCTACTCGTGAGAACTCGTATATAGATGAGCATTCCACCCACCCACGCGCACGCACATACAATGTTCTCTTGTGAGCTAGACCATGGGAGACCCATCTTTGTTACAAAGGTGTTGGCGGCTTAGGTGGCCCCACCATGATGTTTATGTGAAATCCATCCCGACCGCAAGGTGCGTCACCTCATATTAGGTCCACGGCCCAAAAAATCATTCCCATCTATAATTCAGTTGGACCACACATTTCAAAATAATGTATAGGACTATACTCCCCTCCAAAATTGCTTCCCTTGACGTGGCCCACCTGAATTGCAAATGGGCATGATTTTTTTGGCCCCAAGCTTAAATTTAATTTAGTATATATGTCATGTAATGGTTGGATTGAATTTCATATTATCATCATAATGGGCCTTGTAAAAATATAGGGTGGATGTCTTTCTCCCCTATTGTTTCCTTTTGTGTGGACCACCTGAACAACAGATCAATCTGATTCTTTGGCCTTTGTCGTAGGTCCAGATGATGCATCTAAAGGTTAGAGTGGATTTCATATAAACATCATAGCTGGCCAGGTAAAAATCATGGGTGAGCATCTCTCCAATGGTTTCTCTCAGTATGGCCTTCCTAAAACATGAAGGCCGGTCTAATATTTTGACCTTGAGCCTAGCATATGCATCTGTTGGATGAAACGGATTTCACATGCCCCACCATGGTGGGGCCCACCCAAGGCCACCGTCACTTTGTTGGCATGTGGGGTCTCCAATATAAATAGACTAGTACTATATATAATATAAGATATAAAAGGAAATAGATGAAATTGATACCTGGAGCGATATACCCAGCGGATCCCATGATCACAACCGTCCTAGTTTGAGCAATCTCAGAGAATAACTTGGCAAGCCCAAAATCACCCACATGAGCCATCATATCATCATCAAGAAGAATGTTGCTCGGTTTTAGGTCGCGATGAATGATTGATGTTTGGTCTAGGTAATCCAAAGCAGAAGCCACATCTATAGCTATGTTTAACCTTTGAATAAAGTTCAAGTTCCTCTGCAGCTGCTCCTGGCCATCTCTGTGCAACCACATGTCTAGACTTCCATTGGGCATGTACTCATAAACTAGAGCTTTAAAATCATTACCCTTAAAATCAATGCTTGAGCAACATGTTAAGATCCTAATAATATTCCGATGCCTAATATTTCCCATGGTTTCGCATTCGGACATGAAACCCCTCATAGCTCCTCGGCGTTCCAGGTTGAAGACTTTCACTGCTACTATAGTTTTATAACGATCTAGAAACCCTTTATATACAGCGCCAGATCTTCCGGTGCCAAGCAAATTGGCAGAAGAGAACCCACTTGTTGCTTTAGAGAGCTCTGCATAAGACAAGTTCATAAAAGAATCCTCCGCAGAAGGCACAGCAAAATCTTTCCTTCTCAACTTATTCACGGCAAAACGTTTCCTTCTCGGCTTATTCACAGCAGAAGGTTTCCTTCTCGACTTATCCTCCACAGAAGGCACAGCAAAAGGTTTCCGTTTCGACTTTCTTACCCAATAAAGAGAGGCAAAGAAGCATGATAATGAAATAAGAAACAGGACAGCACCAATTATTGAGAATTTGACTTTTGAAGCAACAGACATCCCTTGTTTCTTGGAAGCTTGGCTAGAGCATGGAGGCAATTGTAATTCTTGAATACCCCCACAAAGCTTACTATTTCCGACTACTGAAACTTGACTGGCATTTCTGAAGACCCCCTGTTTTGGTAATTCACCCTCGAAATTATTGAAAGACAGATTTAGATACTGCAGAAAAACAAAAATCTCCAGATATTTTGGAATCTCTCCAGACAAGTTGTTGCGTGAAAGATCTAGGGATTGAAGGCCGCTTAGATTACTAAATGATGAAGGAATTAATCCTTGAAAGAAGTTCCCATCCAACTGGAGATACTCTAGGCTGAACAAATTGCCTAGTGAGCTTGGAATTTCGCCTGACAACTTGTTATTAGAAACAGTGAACTCTCCGAGAGCTTGCAAGGAACCAGCTTCCAGTGGCAGACTACCAGTAAAAGAATTGTTTCCAACATCGAGTTGAATCAAAGAGGGAAGGCTGAAAAGTTGTTTGGGTAAGGTACCGCTCAAGTTATTATTTTCCAGGTGTATTAACTGCATGTTGATACAATTTTCAATACTTGAAGGTACGGTCCCCCACAGATTATTCCCAAACAAATCAAGTCGGTACAACTGGGTGATATTGCCCAAGGAAGGTGGAATTTTCCCTGATAATTCATTTCCACCCAAGGAAAGTTGTCTCAATTCATTAAGCTTCACAACACCAATGGGAATAATACCTGTAAGAGAGTTGTACTCCATTCTCAGTGTTGTTAAGCCGACAAGATTCTGAATCCCAGATGGTATGCTTCCGAATATCCTGTTACTCCCTAACCATAGTATTCTCAGCTGGGTTGAAAGATTGCCCATAGAGTCAGGCAACGAACCGCTGAGACGATTATCGCTTACATCCAATTCTTGTAAGCTACTGCAATTTGTCAAAGAATGGAGAAAACTCAAGTCGTGAGATTTCCCAATTCCAAGTCGATTGCCTCCCAAATATAACTTGGAGAGACCCTTGAGTCTTCCAAAATTCATAGGCACGGACCCGCTAAAACTATTGTTGCCAAGTTTAATAAGTAAAAGTCCGGAAGCATTGGATAATGAAACTGGTATGGGTCCTGTGAATTGGTTTCCTTCAACATGAAGTTGTTGGAGATTAGGAAGAGTGAGGCCTAAGTAAGGTGGAAGGTTTCCTTGCAATCTGTTCCATCCCACGTACAAACAGTTAATAGAGGAGAGATTGTATAGCCCGGGCGGAATCGTACCTGAAACTTCATTTTCACTTATGCTAAGAACCTCTAAGCTTACCAACTGGCTGAATTCACCCGGGATGCTGCCCGTCAGACTATTTCTTCGGAGATAAAGGTAAGTGAGAGACGAAAGGTTTCCAAGTGAAGGTGGTATGCTTCCTATGAGATTGTTGTGACCAAGGTCCAATCTTGTGAGCTTCAATAGAGAGCCAGTTGGAATCAGAATCCTCCCTGACAGCTGATTCCCGTAAAGATTAAGGACTTCGAGTTTCAAACAGTGGGTCAGATTTGCTGGAATTTCTCCGGTGAATGTGTTGTTGGAGAGACTGAGATACCGCAGGCGACGCAAACGGCCTGTCTCTTCAGGAATCGTCCCGTGGAAGCCGTTGTTTGCGAGATTGATTATCCTGAGGAAGGTGAGGTTCCCAATGAAGGGAGAGATGCTGCCCACCAAGTTCTTGCCGGTGAGGTTCAAGGCGATGACCCTTTGAGGATGCCGGCGATCACTGCATGTGACTCCTGGCCAGTAGCAGAAGTGGAGAGTATCGTTCCAAGAGCTCAAGGGATTGAGAAGATCGTCGGTTACCAGATCTTTGAAGCGGAGCAAAGAAAGGCGATCCGTTTCGTTGGAGAAGTTAGCGGCAGATCCGATGAAGCATGGAACTTGAATGGAAGAGAGAAGGATGGCACTGATTAGAAATAACCAAATTGCCCTTATTAGGCTCATGGGCAACAGCTCCATCATTGAGTTTCTGAACGCAGGAAAGTGAGAAGGGTCGGTCGATGACTTGTCCCAGCTATAGTAATTACAAAGAACACGGATCCTATGTTTGCGTCAAGCACGAAAATCGTGGTTGTTGCATCTAATTTGGACGGTATCATTACACACCGTCGTTGCTGACTGGCATGGACAAACGACGATACAGGGAAGCAAATTATCAGAAGTGGATTGTATGGTGTGCCACCACCGACCTTGGTGGTGTGTTGAACTGGTAAAATTATGTAGGCCCACCATGATGTATGTGTTATAACTACACCTTTCAACTGTGGGTATTTAATCTCCCCTGTTTTTGGTGGTGTGGCTCATATGAGCTTGGAACTGCCTCCTTCTGCACCCATGCCTTTAAATGATCTATTAAAATGGATGGAAGACATGGATAAAACAAATCCGTTGTGGGCTCTGGGAATATGGAGTCGGTCCTAGAAAGGATAGTCATAGGACCCAATCTGGGTACTAACTTTAGACTGAGTAAACTCTATAAGGCCCAGTGTGGATGTATGTGTCTTATCTACTTTGTCCATCCATTTCTACAGCCCATTTTAGGACATGAGTGTAAAATTGAAACACATGGAAAAGCTCAACTGAATCACACCACAGGAAATTGTGGGGCTAATGACATCCGTTGAAACCTTATTAGGGCGCGCCTGACCTATGAAGTTCCCATTATACATTGGAAGAAACCAAATTGCAATCAGTGATGCAACACCGGTTATACTATTGGGCTTTGAACATGAGGGGATGACAATTTTCAGAATCAAGATTTGTCGAACATTAACATCAGCATTAACAGTTAAATGGGTGAATGTGTCAATTAATTCATGTCTAATCAAGCATCATCTATGTCACTTCCACCAACCTGAGCTTCTTGGCTCAACCCAGTAGTTATATCTGTCAGCCCCCAACACCTTAAACCTGTACATTAACAAACCTTCAGCAACCAGATGTACTCTATTAATAGTAATCTCGACAAGTGGTGGTGTGATAAATAACCTGAGCACGGTCTACTATATTCTGTGTGTTAGATTGCCTCCGCTTTATGAAATTCCCTGAACTTAGGTCTACTCACACCCGGCCTATTAAATAAAGGGTCAGCCTATTTTGACAAAGCACCAGCTATTTTTAACTTGGACCCAATCCCAACCTGACCTGAATTTTTATCAGTTGTGTCTAGGTCTAAAATTCTAACCTGATTGATTCTTGTTTGAGTCTCCCTTCAACTCAACCTGGCCCATTTTCTCCCCTGGGTAGATATGGTGGTTTTCTTATAAACAGATCATGGAGCAATGGATAAGGAGACTCAACATATTCAAAATAAATAAATAACTTAAATGGTCGAAGGGTTGCAATACTCTGACCTGAGAATTCTTTTTTCGTATATCCAATTTACAGCGGTCTCTGATTCAACCAAAGAATGCATCAAAACACACCATGCAATTTGACATTTGTTGATTTCGATCTCTAGGAATTGGTTGGTTATGTACCTGATGTCAGGCCGTGATCTTGAACGGGAGACCTCAGCATTGAAACATGCCCATTACTACTACAAAGAGAGGAATGATGCTTGTATAATATGAGTGGGGTCCATGGTTCACGTAATCCAAACCATTGATATGATGGGCCTCATCACCCATTGACTGCACCAAAAAATCACCAGGACTGGAAGATCAAGAAAGTATAACATTTGGCCTTGTTACTGTAATATGTTAACTGTCTCGTTGATGGCCACCTATTGAACAGTTAGGATTCTTCCAAATGTGGGAAGTTTTTGGTGCACTGACCGTCCAGAGTAGGGTCCCTAGTTTATCGCTTTTCATGACCTTTTATTCTTATAACCTTTGACCTTTAAAAAGAGTAAAGTTCAAGGGAAGATATTTTTATTTATTCAAAGATATTGAGTCTTTTTTTTTTTTTTTGCTTTTGTTTTCCTCTCCTTGTATGTTGCTTGTTGCTCTTTCCCAAGGGGCCCTTGATTTTCATATCGGGTTTCTTTCCGTGATAAATGGAATTGGTCATCTTCTCTATTTAAAAATAAATTTTATTTTTTTAAAGGAAGAAAAGCGTTTGCTAGAAAGAGATGAGGAAGAAAGGGGGCACCGTTGGGAGGACTGGCTGTGGATGTCACTACAATACGTCTGTTGAATCTAAATACAAAATTGAATTAACAAAAAAATAATAAAATAAAATAAAATACAGCACTCCATGCCTCCTGTCAAAGAGTAACAGTAACTTTATCGCTTTCATGACCTATAGCTTGAGTCTTTCTTCTTCTTCTTCTTCTTCTTCTTTTTTGACCTTTAATTTGAGTCTTTTTTTTTTTTTTTTTTTTTTTTTTTTTTTGTTTTGTTTTTGGAAGAACCTTCTGGTTATTAATTTAAATCATACATTTAGGGGGGCCCATGATTTCTAAGAAACACCGTTGGTCCATTGAGGAGACCCAGCTGAGGAGACCCAGCTGACCCATATGGCCTATAAAAGTCATGTTTTATAAAGAAAGAAAGGATAAACAATTGATCCCAACACACTCATGAAGGGTCAGAATCTTCCCATCCATTTGGTATACCATCCTTCAATATAGCTGTGGATGTTATGGTTAGTAGTGGTGAATGGAGCGTGTATACTTGTGGCTAGGCTCCAACCCACAGGCTGCTTATATACATGGTTTTGGTTGGTGAGTGGTTGCTAGTGTGCCCATTTGGTAATTGACTATCATTTCAGGCCCAAGCCCATATACTTAACTGGGCTGTACCTTTGCAGGAAATCTTCTACTATATATCACACTACCTCCTAAACTGGGCTATTGATCAATCAATCAGGCCCTAGAGTTGCAACTGGCCTGCGCTGCTTCAGATTTTTTTTCCTGGCCTGATCCATGAGCAGAGGACTGATTCCAAGCCCATCCCACAATATAACAATATAGTCTGAGATTGGTCCACTCACACCAACAACGGTCTTGGCCAATCTGTTAGGTCTTAAAAGGGATCGAAAGCAAAGGCTCAGCACAACCAGCTATTGGTTTGGATGGCATATAAGCATTATGGTCGGGTCCAGGATGGTTTCAACGGTGGACATTTCCATCCTGACCATTTTCTGTCGTGTGACCCACCTGAGTTTTAGACCCGCCTGATTTTTAGACTCCTGTCCTAACTTGAGCATGAGGAACTGAAAGGCGGTGGATTTCTCACAGATATCACCGTGGGCACCACAGCGAACTTCCTTTCCCACATATAGCTTCCACCCACAAGGAACTTCCTTTTGAAAATTCGCATCCAATATGGAAATGAATGTTTCATCAAAAATCTATTATTTTGGTTTTCCATGAATGGAAACTGTCTTTTAAAAAAAAATAATAATAATAAATAAATAATAAAAATAAAAAAAAAAACCTGCATTCAATCCCTCATATTAGCCCCAGGGCCCTAAAATCATCTTGATGCGTGGAAGACCCTTGATTCTCACCGGGGCCCACCTTACTGCAGAACAGCGGGATTTTTATCATGATCCCTCATCCAAGCCAGATGAATGTTCTGGACGAGCCTGGATTCATTATACAGATGGCCCTAAATGAAAATGAAGGCCTCTTTCAACTTGTCCTTCTTGTGGCCCACCCGAGTTTCCATTTTTTTTGGCTGTTTTTTTGGGCTCATGTGGCAAAAATCAGGGTACAAAAATCAGCTTAAACAGGAATTCAGGTGGACCACAGAACAGGTACAAGTTGACAGGGGACACCCACCTTGATTCTCCTGGGGCCATCATGTTGCATGTACAGAATCCAGGTTGTCCGGACCCTTTATCTGCTCTATACAAAGGTCAGGAAAAACATCAAACTGTTCTAACTTTCAGCAGGCTCCATTGAGAACAGGGGTGGGCATCCCTTCCCACTTTGCTCCCTGTGTTGTATCCCATAGAGTTTTCATTCAAACTGATTTTCTGGCCCTGGGTATAACCTGAGGGTACATAGCTGATGGACGGGTTAACTTGGATGGCATATCACAGCACGTGCACCAGATGGCATTGGTGCCAATGGAATGCTCTGCAAGACTTCTATTAGGTAGATCCCAAGTGATAAATAGTTTGGATGATCTGACCATTGGGTATTTAATCAAGCATACTGTAGATCCCACATCAGTTGTCACCCATTCAGATATATAATTGGGTGATTTGCTTGGATTATGTTACATATTTATAGTTCTTTAGTTGGACATGGATTCTATCTAGTGTGTAAATTATTGAAGTAGGAGTTGTAATGAATTGAATTATTTCAAATCTTTTTTTCTATAAATACATGTCTTGGTCCACAACTATATTGGCAGAAAACTCAAGTCTCATTTGAGATTCAGATGTAGAAGACTAAGTTACTATCAACCTAAAGAAGGAATGGCTTCCCCTTACATAAGCATTTGAGATTCAGATTCAATTATCTCTATAATCGATCCATGGATCAATCCTACATTCTGTACATAGTCTTACACCCACCTCAGTATAATCTGTTCCTACGAAGAATGTAATGGCTTAGCACTCTTGCCAACAGTGCCATGATTACCCTTCATCTAAAATGTCACACATGGCGAAGTACCTTGCTGATCAAAGATTGGTGTTATCTATACAAAGGTAAGAAACCTTTTTTTTTTTTCAACCATTGTTTTCCTAGTCCAGTTAGCATGTGCAGAGATAATTTCCAGTGATATTTGTAGCAATTGAGATTTCATTCCTTGTGATCTAATTACAGTTAGTTTAGCAAGTTGAATACCTTTTTACATACGCATATGTGCATTTTCATGGTCTGTATCTATATGATCCATTATGTCGGATACTATCATGGTTTGATAGCTCCACCCATCTTGTTAGCTGTGCATCTACAAACATTTTGAAAACAGAGCAATGATCACATTCATCAGGCAAATGAACTTCCTCAGTAGGTTGAAATCATTGGATCATATAATTTTTATTTTTTTTATGCCAGATCCATAGTGAGACTTCTTGAATGAATACTTCATTATTCCAACAGCTAAACTGTTTCCTTAAGATTCTAATATCATCTGAAAATTTATGCAATGCATAGTAGTAACCAAATATTATTCTTATTATAATAACATGGTGTCTTTTTTCTTATTAAATTCATGGTACAATCTCCCTTTCCCTAACACAAGATAAAACAAGGGGAAAGAAACACATCTTCCCAAATATTCAATATCAATACAAGCATATACTCTTTAGGCCAAGAATAAATATATCAAGAGCTTGTTTAGAGGAGTATTCAACAAACTCATTTTATTTTGAAATCTTTCTCAATATAACTACCAATAATCGCTTAGTAAGAATTGAAGGAGGACGAAGCTTCATATATTGTTTGCAACCTAACCTGTAGTCTCAATGAATACGAGTCCCTGATTTCATTCATTTTTGCAACAACATCTCTCATCTGCATTCTTTCTCTTGGAGATTCTGCAGAGCACCACACACCAATTTTAACCATTAAAATCAAGCAGTCACTCATAAGTTCAAATTCTTCTACGAGCAATCGTGGATCAACAATCTCCATTATTCGTTCAGGCAAAGCCAACTTAGCAAAATGATGAAGCGTTAGATTGTCCTTAAACATCTCATCAGTTGGCTGCTTTCCAGTGATCATCTCCAATAGAAGGATTCCATAGCTGTAAGCATCTCCTTGTGTAGATGGTTTAACACCCATCGCATACTCTGTAATTCACACATAGCATATTGGAATGTAAGTGACCATTATATAATATCAAAGGTTGAACTTTGAGAGGTTGAACTTTGAGAGAGAGAGAGAGAGAGAGAGAGAGAGAGAGAATATTCTACTGGAATAAGTAATTGGCGTTTTTTCTATTGTAAGGATCCAAATTTCTAACATCAATTGGTTCTTGTAAAGATTTTCTAATTGAACAAGACTCTACTACTCCAATGAAAGAACTCAGCTCTTCAATCATCAAGTGAACAAATGAGTTATTGTTATGATTTTTATGTAATACATCTCAATTGAAGCCATCATCAAAAAATTCCTGTGGGGTGCATGTGAGTACCACTTTCTATATCTAGATCTTTGAAATCAATAACATTTTGATGCCACCAAGTTTGAATCCACTGGGTGTTGGTCCTTCAAATCTGAGGTCATTTTTAAAAAAACCTGGATTCAGGTAAAATCAGGTTCAGGTAGCCATCAGGTCCTTGGACCTTTGTTTTGATTTAGGCTCAGGTCAGGTCTGGTCTGAATCTTGTCTAGGTTAAGTACTTGACTCTCGATGCACTCAATACCAGACCACTACGGTAAGATGTTCCATTAATCAGCCACACACATGGGAAGTTTTGAAAGCTTAGAGAAAATATAACTAGTGTTTCATGTTCAAGGTACATGTGGCTGATCAACATACACAGGTCTACCTATTCAATCCGGAAGCATAATGTTATCCCAGTGCATGTTTGAAATGGTCCCAGTTGGTGGATATGATTTTATGAGTGTGTGTCATGATTGCACGTGAATGATAATTGATGAGGTGTGAAAGTTAATTGATAGAAAATAAAGCTTTGCATGTGAAAGTTCACATGCAACATCCAATGTCAACATTGCTCATCTAAGTAAATATATATTCACTATGTTAATTGATATCTATGCTACTTGAAGCTAGGAAGTTTACCACATGGGCAAAATAGTGCTAGCATGGTAAGTTTGTGAGTCCACTCATTAGGCAGAACAAATGTGCACTTTGAATGAGTATATTCAGCATGCCTCTTAAAATTTCCCTAATGAGTGGACCACCCTTACTTTTGCACATGGTTGTCTTCATGCAATAATTGACAACTTCTCCCCTCCCGAAAGCTGTAACATGTTTCATCTCTCAATACAATTACAACGTGTGTGCTCTCACCTTTTGCTCTGTGAGTGTGATGTGTGTGTGGAGAGAGAAGGTTAAAGTCCAACCAGTTGGACCACAAGTTATGGTTTACCCAATGGATTACTTCCAACCTATTAAGCGAATGTAATGTTTCAACCTTCCAATAGGCTGGGCCCACCATGATGATCACCTAGTGCAAATATCAGTCCAATCTACTCATCATATTGGTCATACCTACAAAATAATGTCTAGCCATTGATAAATACAAAAATAGAAGGTTCGCCCACTCAATTTGTGTATGTAGCTGATTTTTTATAAAGAAAATTTTATGATGAGGCCAGCCTATTGCACAGATTGAAAGTTAGAAGTATACGAAATGTTGAAAGTTGCCTGTTGGGTGGACTGTAACTTGTGTTGGACTTGAGACCTTCTGCTGTGTAGAGAAAGAAGATCCAATGTCCAACCGGTTGGACCACAAGTTCTGGTCCACCCAACAAATAACTTCCAACCTATTAAGTTCATGCAACATGCAACTCATCCAATAGCTTGGCCTTGTGACAAGCATCACCTACAGAAAAATTCATTCATATCATCCCATCAAAAAAGCTACATTTGTACTTTTCTACTTATCCATGGCTAGAGATTGCTTTCTATAGTGTAACTTACTCATGATGGAAGAATTCCACTAGGTGGAGTATAACTTGTAGTCCAACCAATTGGACACAAGACTTGCTCTCTATAACTTGTATTATATATAATAGAACATGGCTCTGATACCGATATAAGTTTTATATAGAGAGAGGAATGCTCACATGCGCATGAGTTCTCACTTCTCACGAGAACTCGTGAGAACTTTTTCAGAATTCATCTCCCATTGTATGAGCACAAAATCTGAACTGTCCATCTAATGCAGCACCCCAAGGCCCAGGGCCAACTTTCACCCTAATCCAAAACTTTGGTGGGTCATAGCAAAAGGAAATAGTTTAATCCCTTGATTTGTCTCTCTTTTTCCATGGCCCACCAAACTTTTGAATAAGGGTAAAAGTTGGGCCCTTGGGTTTTCATGAGGTGATGCATCACATGGACGGTTCAGATTTTGAGTTCATATCACAGGAGAAAACAGTTCTGAAAAAATTCTCACGAGAACCCGTGAGAATTGGTATGCAGGTGAGCATTCCACACACACGTATATAATGTTCTCTTGTGAGCCACACTACGGGAGACCCATCTCTGTTAAAAAGGTGTTGGTGGCTTAGATAGCCCCCACCATGATATTTGTGTGAAACCCACCCCAACCGCAAGGTGTGTCACCCCATATTAAGTCCAAGGCCCAAAAATCATTCCCATCTATGATTCAGGTGGACCACACATTTCAAAATAATGTATAGGGCAACACTCCCCTCCAAACTGTTTCCCTTCAAGTGGCCCACCTGAATTGCAAATGGCACAACTTCTGGCCCGAGCTTAAATTTTAGTATACATGTCATCTAATGGTTGGATTGGATTTGATATTATCATCACGATGGGCCTTGTAAAAATCTAGGGTGAATGTCTTTCTCCCCCATTGCTTCCTTTTGTGTGGCCCACCTGAATGACAGATCATTCTGATTCTTTGGCCCTTGTCGTGCTTCAGATGATGCATCTAATGGACAAAGTGGATTTCATATAAACACCATAGCTGGCCATGTAAAAATCAAGAGTGAGCATCTCTCCAACGGTTTCTCTCATAATGGCCTTCCTAAAACATGGGCCAGTCTAATATTTTGGCCTTGAGCCTAACATATGCATCTGTTGGATGAAATGGGTTTCACATACGCACCGTGGTGGGGGCCACCCAAGGCCACCCTCACTTTGTTGGCATGTGATGTCTCCTACGAATAGACTAGGACTATATATAATATAAAAGGAAATAGATGAGATTGTTACCTGGAGCGATATACCCAGCAGATCCCGTTATCACAACCGTCCTAGTTTGAGCAACCTCAGAGAATAACTTAGCAAGCCCGAAATCGCCCAAATGAGCCACCATATCATCATCAAGAAGAATGTTGCTCGGTTTTAGATCGCGATGAATGATTGATGTTTGGTCTAGGTAATCCAAAGCAGAAGCCACATCTATAGCTATGTTTAGCCTTTGAAGAAAGTTCAAGTTCCTCGGCAGCTGTTCCTGGCCATCTCTGTGCAACCACTTGTCTAGACTTCCATTGGGCATGTACTCATAAACTAGAGCTTTAAAATCATTACCCTTAAAATCAATGCTTGAGCAACATGTTAAGATCTTAACAATATTCCGATGCCTAATATTTCCCATGGTTTCGCATTCGGCCATGAAACCCCTCATAGCTCCTCGGCGTTCGAGGTTGAAGACTTTCACTGCTACTACATATCTGTAGCCATCTAGAGACCCTTTATATATAGCAGCAGTTCTCCCTGTGCCAACCAAATTGGCAGAAGAGAACCCATCCGTTGCTTTAAAGAGATCCGCATAAGACACGGTAATATAAGTATTCTTTATAGAAGGCACAGAACAAGGCTTCCTTCTCGACTTTCTTACCCAATAAAGAGTGGTAAAGAAGCATGATAGCGAAATTAGACACACCACGACAATTATTGAGATTTTTACTTTCGATGCAAGAGACTTCCCCTGTTTAGAGCATGGACGCAATTGTAATCCTGGAATACCCCCACAAAGCTTACTATTTCCCACCACTGAAACTCGACTGATATTTCCGAAGACCCCTTGTTTCGGTAATTCACCCTCGAAATTGTTGAAGGATAGATTTAGATACTCTAGAGCAAACTTCTCCAAGCCTTGTAGAATCCTTCCGGATAAGTTGTTGCGTGAAAGATCCAGGAGTCGAAGGCCTTTTAGACTAGTAAATGTTGGAGGAATTGATCCTTGAAACAAGTTCCCATCCAAACAGAGATACTCTAAGCTGAGACAATTGCCTAGCGAGCTTGGAATTTCACCTGACAATTTGTTATTAGAAACACTGAATCTTCCAAGAGCATTTGAATAACTGACTTCGAATGGAAGATCGCCAGTAAAGGAGTTACTTTCAACACGGAGTTCAGTCAAAGAGGGAATGCTGAAAAGTGATCTGGGTAAGGTACCACTCAAGTTATTATTGTCAAGGTGTATAAACTGCAAGAATGTAAAATTTCCAATACTTGAAGGTACGGTTCCCCATAGATTGTTCCCAAACAAATCAAGTATGTACAATTGGGTGATATTGTCCAAGGAAGATGGAATTTCCCCTGATAATTCATTCCCACCCAAGGAAAGTCGTCTCACTTTGTTAAGCTTCCCAACACCAATGGGAATAGTACCTGTAAGAGAGTTGTACTCCATTCTCAGTGTTGTTAAGCCAACAAGATTCTTAATCCCAGATGGGATCCTTCCGAATATCATGTTACTCCCTAACCATAGTATCCTCAGCTGAGTTGAAAGATTACCCATGGATTCAGGTAACACACCACTGAGACGATTATAGCTTATGTCCAATTCTTGTAACCTACTGCAATTGGTCAAAGAATCAAGAAAACTCAAATCATGAGCTTTTCCAATTCCAATTTGATTGCCCCCCAAATATAATTTGGAGAGACCCTTGAGGATTCCAAAATTCGTAGGCACAGATCCGCTAAAATTGTTGTTGGCGAGTTTAATAAGTAGAAGTCCCGAAGCATTGGATAATGAAACTGGTATGGGTCCTGTGAATTGATTTCCTTCGACATAAAGCTGTTGGAGATTAGGAAGAGTGAGGCCTATGTTAGGTGGAAGGTTTCCTTGCAATCTGTTCCATCCTACGTCCAAACACTTAATAGAGGAGAGATTCTATAGCAATGGCGGAATCGTACCTGAAACTTCATTTTCACTTATGCTAAGAAGCTCCAAGATTACCAACCGGCTAAGTTCATACGGGATACTGCCCTTCAGACTATTTCTTTGGAGATAAAGGTAAGTGAGAGACGAAAGGTTTCCAAGTGAAGGTGGTATGCTTCCTATAAGATTGTTGTTACCGAGGTCCAATCTTCTGAGATTCAATAGAGATCCGAACTCAGTTGGAATCCTCCCTGACAGCTGATTCCCATAAAGACAAAAGGCTTCGAGTTTCGAACAATGGGTGAGATTTGCTGAAATTTCTCGAGTGAATGTGTTATTGGTGAGACTGAGATACCGCAGGCGACGCAAACGGCCAATCTCTTCAGGAATCGTGCCGTGGAAGCTGTTGTTTGCGAGATTGATTATCCTGAGAAAGGAAAGGTTCCCAATGTAGGGAGAAATGGGGCCCACCAAGTTCTGGTCAGTGAGGTTCAAGGCGGTGACCCTATCAGGATGCCGGCGACCACACGTGACACCTTGCCAGTGGCAGAAGTGGAGAGTATCATTCCAGGAACTCATGGAATGGAGAGGATCGTCGGTTATCATATGTTTGAAGTGAAGCAGAGCAAGGCGATCGGTTTCGTTGGAGAAATGAGCGGCAGATTCGAAGAAGCATGTAACGCTCATGGAAGAGATGAGGAGAAAGGACCAAAATGCCCGTAGGCTGATACGTGGGAGCTCCATTACATAGAGTTTGTGAACGCTGGAATGGAAAGTAAAAGTGAGGAGAGATGGAGCGGACGGAATCATGTTTATAAAATAAGATTAAATAAAAGCGTGTAAAATTATTAAAACTTTCATAAAAGTCAGACTAACACTAAAGTATCTTGTGTTTCCCACTTACCGAGATACGGCCCGTTGACAAATATTCAGATGGACCACACCGCCGCAGACAATGTTTAATAAAAACTTCTTGCAAGTGACAGGAGTCTTGGATAGGGGTGTACACCGAGTTGAGCTGGCCTCAGCTTGACTTGGCTCCACCACTACCTGACCCAGCTTGAACTCGGCTCATCAGCTTGGCTTAGGTCCATCAGCAGCTGGGGATAGCTCGAGTTGGGTTGGAGCTAAAATCAAGCCTACCAGGCATTTTCACCAACACATGCAATGCGCTTTGAATTTTCAATGTATGTAAAACAGCAGCAACTGGCTATAAGTATTTCATCAAATACTTTACTAACCATATCTAAATCAAGAAAAAATAGTATTTGTTTCATATACAAGCTTTCATTATTACTACCTGACACCTCATTGAGTCATTTCATCAAACATTTGGTGAGCAACATCAATATCAAAGTAATTGAGTCACGGAAATACTTCAATTCGAGTTGGGGTTCGATCTGGGTTGAGTCGAGCTCGGTCAAGGCCGAACTTAAGAAAATTCTGTTCCAGCTCAAAAAATCAGCTTAACTTGGCTCGAACTCAGCTCCCAAACATTGCATTAGAAAGTTTTTAATGGTGGCATTCAACCACCACCGTTTCCTGTGACGTGGTCCACCTAGGATTTGGATCGATTTCATTTTTTGGTCCATGCCTTAAATGAGCTCGAATAATCAACGTGGCCATGCAGAATTCGCTTCCCGTCTGCCGCGATCCACCATCCAGCGTGTGTCAACGTCCCACTGGAGCTCACATGCTAAATATCCTAATGATAACGACCGTGCATACTGTTGAATCATTTCTATACGGCCCCGCCTTAAGAAAGGTAAGCTGATTGGATGATTGTGACCATCACTATCTGGAGATGAGATTAGAATAATGAAAATATAATTTCATATTTTGGATCTGGCTAATTCTTTTTTCCTATGTAAATTGCACAGCCAGGTGGCCCTAAAGAGGTCAGATATTTTCAACGGTCAGCATTCAATCCCTTATGGTGGTGTGGTCCAGTTGAGCATCAGATATGCCTCCTTTCTGGGCTCTTGCCTCAAATGACTTGTTAAAATGGGTGGACGACCTAGATAAAATAAAATGCATACATCAAAGTGGACCCCACAAAGCACCGTCGTGGTAAGGGTAGGATGAGATCTGAGTCCGAGTCTACACTGCTTATAAGAAAGGGCACACCGGTTGGATCACCCTACTCCATGGCTCATTCAATCTTGACCGTTCATCAGATCTGGAAAGTAAGTGTGCAGAAATCAACCGTTCTTTTCCATATCATCCTATGTGAAAACTGAAAAGAAGGGTAAGGAATTCATCCCATGCTTAAAAAAGTGTCCAAAGACGGAAACGGATTGGCTACTCACTCTGCCACTAGCCAATGGCTAGTGGTCGGTGCTCTGTGGGCCCCAACATGATGGATGTGTCTCATCCATGCCGTTCATCCATTTTTTTCAGATAATTTAATGGTATAAACCCAAAACTGGGGTACATCAAAATCTCAAATAGTACACACTGTTGATTGAATTCTCACCCTTAAAAACTTCTAGAGGCTACAAAAGTTTTGGATCGAGTGATATTTGTTTTTTTTTCATCCAGGTCAAATAAACATTACAGTCGCCCTAGGAGTTTTTAATGGTAGACATTCAATCACTACTGTTTTCCTATGGTGTGGTCCACCTGAGATTTTTATCTGCCTCATTTACGAGATAAAGTATTAAAATAATGTGCAAAAAAGGATAGACGGTGTGGATAAAACACATAGATCATGGTGGGGCCTACAAAGCACTGACCACTAGCCAGTGGCTAGTGGTGGCGTCACTAGCCAAACCGCGTCCTCCCAAGACAAGCATCCTATCTCGGAAACGGATTGGCCCCTCCCCCTGACACCGACCCCGTGGCCGGTGGTCGGTGCTCTGTGGGCCCACCATGATGTATGCGTTTCATCCATTCCGTTCATCAATTTTTAAAGATCATTTTAAGATTTCAATCTAAAAATGAGAGGGATATTAATCTTAGGTGGACCACACCACAGGAAAACAATAGTGATTGGATATCCATCATTTAAATCCTCCTACGGCTCAATGTACTGTTTATCTGACATCCAACCTGTTGATTAGGTCATAAAGACCCAGATGAGGGAAAAAACAAAGATCAGCTTGATCCAATACTTTTATGGCCCCAAAAAGTTTTTAATGGTCAACGTTCATTCAACACTGTTTCCTGTAATGTGGTTCACTTGAGACTGGGAAATACCTTGTTTTTTGTGTATTGCAATAAAATGATCTATAAAAATAGATGGACCACATGGATGAAACACATACATCATGGTGGGGCCCACAGAGAACCGAACATCAGCCATTGGCTGGTGGCAGGGGGAGTAGCCAATCCGTTTCCTGCCATCTCTTACGCCAATCCTCCTGGTTCGGCCCATTTGGTAATTAACCATCATTTCAGGGTTAAGCCGACAAAATTAAGGGCAGGCCAGGACAGGTTGGCCCTTAGCAGAAAATCTTCTGCTAAATATCTCAACCTACTAAACTGGGCTAATTATCAATTAATCAGGCCCCGGGGTTGCACCTGCCTGCTGTTGGATGATGGTCCAAAGATCCTAACACTAGTCTTCGCCCAGCTGTTAGGTCATCAAGAAGGTTCAAAAGCAAAGGCCCAGCATAGCCAGCCATTAGGCGTAAAACTCAGGCCTAAGACCAAGCCAGGTTCCTCTAGAGGTTCGAACAAGGGTGCACTCAGACTAGGCTTGGGAAATAGCCCAGCTGAGTTGCAGCCCAAAACCTTCATAATCAAAGTTTTAACAACATGAAATCAGTGATATCTATTAATTAAAGCATGTCAGAGATTATTAAATGATGCATAACAAATCAAGTTTTCCCAAGTACCAAATCTAATTCTATAATGAACCAGCAAAATGTCTTGTCCAAAGAGGACTACTCGGGAGCAATCCAGACAGATTGGGCAATCAGGTTGCAGGTAAACCCGAGCCCAAACCAACCTCAAGAGGACCCAACCTGGTGACCTTGACAAACCAGCCTGACCCAATCCAAAGACCTCTACAGCCCAACCTGACCCAACCCAAACCCAGGTTGCATTAATCAGTTTCGGATTGACCCAATCCAAGTTGCAGTTCTAAGTACTTGTCCAACAACTGATTTCTAAGTTATAAACCTATCAACAGTGAGGACTTGGGAAGTTGGATATTGCCTGTGAAAAATGAAAATCCATGCCTAGAGGACTTGAAACTCAAGCTTTCGCCTTAATCACTTTCATCCATGTACAATGCACATCTAAATAATTTACAAACAGCATCATCAGCTGCAGGCCTGAGGAATAGATCCCAGGCAATGAACCCACCCAAATTGCAAGTGTTGGTGATGGGCTATCTTATATGAGAGCAAGTGCATGATACGAACCCAGTTCCCTACCACCTGACCTACAAACTTCCCACCATCACCATTCACCATACGATGGAATAAAATAAATTGCAATCAGAGATGTAACACCAGTCTATATTATTTGGGGCTTTCAAGCTGAGAAATACCAACTTTCAGAATCCAGATGGTCTATCTCGGCACGCATTCAGGTTGGGCTGCAGGACATTTCCATATTTTGATGATTCTAACCATCCTGTTGGTGGTGTATCAACAGATATTTGAAAGTAGAGCAGTGTTTCACAATCATCAGGCACTTGGTAGATGAATACTTCCTCAGACTACTCTCCAGTGGGTATTGCTAAAACACTTCATTGGATTGTAATGGCATTTTGAAAAAGAGTTGAATAAAATGTTTTAGTGATTAAACATCTTAATGACCCAATAGTACTCTTATAGGAATAAGATGATGCCTTTGTCTCATTACATTCATGATACAATCTCCCTTTGACTCACATGAAATAAAACAAAAAAGAAGAAAAAAGAAACAGAAAAAAAAGACATCTTGCCATATATTCACCATCAACACAAGCTCACTCCTAAGCTAAGACTAAATACATCTAGAGCTTAATAAAAAGTATTCAACAATCTTATTTTATTTTGAAATCTTTCCCAGCATAACTACCAATAATAACTCAGTAATGACTGATGTAAGACGGACCTTCATCTAACAGTTGTGACCAAACTTGTTTCTCTGTGAATAGCATTGCCAAGATACAAGTCCTTGATTGCATGCATTTCCGTGAGAACATCTTTAATATCCATTCGTTCTCTTGGAGATTCCGCAGAACACATCACACCGATTCTGATCATTGAAATCAAGCAGTCACCCATTCTATTTCTTCTATCGATATGATTTCCGCTGCTTTGAGTAACTTCTACTTCTCCTTCAAGCAGTCGTGGATCAACAATCTCCATTACTCGTTCGGGCAAAGAAAATTTAGCGAAATGATGAAGGGTTAGATTGTTCTTAAACATGTTATCAGTTGGCCCCTTTCCAGTGATCATCTCCAATAGAAGGATTCCATAGCTGTAAACATCTCCTTGTGTGGATGGTTTACCACCCATCGCATACTCTACAATTCATGCTCACATATAAGCAACCATTTAGATATCAAAAGTTAAATTTTGAGAGAGAGAGAGAGAGAGAGAGAGAGAGAGAGAGAGAGAGAGAGAGAGAGAGAGAGAGAGAGAGAGAGAGAGAGAGTATTCTATTTGTACAAGTAATTTGAGTTTTTACTATTCTAAGGATCCAAATTTCTAACATCAATTGGTGTGCTATGAACTTGTAAGTTCTTCCAACGATGTTCTACATTGAACAAGACTCTACTACTCCAATGAAAGAACTCAGCTCCTCAATCATCAAGTGAACATATGAGTTATTGTATGATTTTTATTTAACACCTATCTCAACTAAATCCCTCATTAGATAATTAAGAATTCATCAAACCTTAGTATGGCGTGATTCATGTGAGGTGCAAGTGAGCACCGCTTTTGTATATCTAGATCTTTGAAATTGCGGTAGGGAAAGGGAAGAGAAAGATCACCGTCTTCCTTAAGTGCATAAAACCTTGAATCCACAAGGATATTTTCTTGAATCCACAAGAGAGAGAGAGAGAGAGAGAGACTCAAGTTTATTGAGTAATGTGTAATTGTGTGATAATGTCCATCAACTATCGATTACTCTCTTAATAAAGAAAAAAATAAACTAAAATTCGTAATTGCCAAAAATACTAAAATTCTAATCCTAACAAAAGTTTTAATTCTAGTAAAACTCTTCTAAAGCCTAATTTCTAAAAATAAAAATTCTAGATAAACTTTTGCTAGAAGCACAATTACAATTTATTTCTAAAAACTTGGCAAGCCCGAAATCCTCATGATAGGGACAAACTATTGCACAGATTGAATGTTGGAAGTACATGAAAGGTTTAAAGTTATCCGTTGGGTGGACTGTAACATGTGGTCCAACTGGTTGAACTTTAGACTTTCTCATGCACCCATATATAGAGATATGGTCTCTTGTGAGCGAGATTGGAGCAGACATCCATGCGTGTAACAGGGTTGGCAGCTCAGGTGGGCCATCATGATGTTTACGTGAAATTCACTCCAATCATCAGGTGTGTCAACGCTCGCCCTCCAAACTGCTTCCCTTCAAGTGGCCCACCGGAATCACGGATGGGCCTATTTTGGGCCTCAATCTTCAACTTTAGTGTGCCATCTACTTGTTGGAGTGGATTCCATGTTATCACCATGATGGAGCCCTGTAAAAATCAAGGGTGTAGGTCTCTCACCCATTGTTTCCTTTGGTTTGGCCCACATGAATCACAGGTCAAACTGATTTCTTAGCCCTGGAGTTAACTCAGGATGATACATCTAATGGTCCGAGTGGATTTCATGTAAACACCATAGAGGGACGTGTAAAAATCAAAGGTGGCCATCCTCTCCCCCCAACTGTTTTTCTTAGTATGTCCCACCTAAATCATGGACTAGTGTTATTTTTGGGCCTTGGGCCTAAGATGGGCTGATGCATCTGTTGGTTGAAGTGGATTTCACATGCACATCACGGTGGAGCCCATCTGAGCTCCTGCATCTGTATAATATAAAGGGAAATAGATGAAATTGTTACCTGGAGCGATGTACCCAACAGAGCCCATCATCACAACTGTCCTGATTTTAGCAACCTCAGCTAACAACTTGGCAAGCCCGAAATCACCCACACGAGCAACCATGGCACCGTCAAGAAGAATGTTGCCTGGCGTTATATCTCGATGAATGATTGACCTTCGGCAGAGATAAACCAAAGCAGAAGCCACATCGATAGCTATGTTTAGCCTTTCACTGAACTTCAAGTTTCTCCAAAGCTGTTCGCAGCCATCTCTGTGCAACCACTTGTCCAGACTTCCATGAGGCATATACTCATAAACTAGAGCTTTGAAATCATTGCCCTTAAAATCAATGCTTGAGCAACAAGTTAAGATCCTAACAATATTCGGATGCCTAATATTTCTCATGGCTTCGCATTCGGACATGAAGCCCCTCATAGCTCCTTGTCGTTGGAGGTTGAAGACTTTTACTGCTACTATAGGTTCATAACGATCTAGAAACCCTTTATATACAGCACCAGATCTCCCAGTCCCAACCAAATTGGCAGAAGAGAACCCATCTGTTGCTTTCAAGAGCTCCGCATAAGACACGTTCGTAAAAAGATCCACTGCAGAAGGCACGGCTAAAGGTTTCCTTCTCAACTTAATCTCCACAAAAGGCACAGCAAAACGCTTCCTTCTCGACTTTTTCTCCACAGAAACCTCAGCAGAAGGTTTCCTTCTCGCCTTTCTTACCCAATAAAGAGTGGTAAAGAAAGATGTTATTGAAAGAAGACACAGGACAACAATTATTGAGATTTTTACTTTCAAAGCAAGAGACTTTCCCTGTTTCTTGTAAGCTTGGCTAGGACATGGAGGCAGTCGTAAATATTTAATACCCCCACAAAGCCTAATATTTCCAAGCACCGAAACTTGACTGGCATTTCCAAAGACCCCTTGTTTTGGTAATTCACCCTCAAAATTATTGGAGGATAGATTTAGATACTCTAGAGCAAACTTCTCTAGATATATTGGAATCTGCCCAGACAAGTTGTTTCGTGAAAGATCAAGGTATCGAAGGCCTCTTAGAGCACTAAATGTTGAAGGAATTGACCCTTGAAAGAAGTTCCCATCTAATTGGAGATACTCTAGGCTGAGAAAATCACCTAGCCACCTTGGAATTTCACCTGACAATTTGTTACCAGAAACAACGAATCTTCCAAGAGCATTCAAGTAACCGACTTCGTATGGCAGATGACCGGTAAAAGAGTTGCTATCAAGATAAAGATAAATCAAAGAGGTAATACTGAAAAGTTGTCTGTGTAAGATGCCGCTTAAGTGGTTATTTTCAAGGTATAGGAATTGCAGGTTTAAGCAATCACCAAGTGCTGGAGGTATGATTCCCGATAGATTGTTTTCAGATAAATTGAGTGTCAGCAATTGGGAGATGTTGCCCAAGGTAAACGGAATGTTCCCTGATAATACATTTCCACCTAAGTTGAGTCGTCCCAACCCGCTAAGCATACCAACACCAAACGGAATAGTACCTGTAAGAACGTTGTTCCCCATATCCAGTACTGTTAATCCAACAAGATTCTGAATCCCAGATGGGATGCTTCCAAATATCTTGTTATTTCCTAACGATAGGAAGTTCAGCTGAGTCGAAAGATTAGCTAGGGATTCAGGCAACACACCACTGAGACTGTTATTGCTTACATCCAAATATTGTAACTCACTGCAATTTGTCAAAGAATCAAGAAAATTCAAGTCACGAGCTTTCCCAATTCCAAGTTGATTGCTGCCCAATGATAACCTGCTGAGACCCTTGAGGCTTCCAAAATTCAGAGGCACGGATCCAGTAAAACTATTGTAACCAAGGTCAATGAGTAGAAGACCTGAGGAATTGGATAATGAAACTGGTATAGGTCCTGTGAATTGGTTTACTCCGGCATAGAGTAGTTGGAGATTAGGAAGAGTGAGGCCTAAGTTAGGTGGAAGATTTCCATGCAATCTGTTCTCTCCTACGTATAGATCTTCAATAGAGGAGATATTGTATAGCTGAGGCGGAATCGTACCCGACAGTGCATTTTGACTTAAGGCAAGCGAGCTTAACCTCACCAACCGACCGAAGGAGTCTGGGATGCTGCCCTCCAACGAATTTCCGAAGAGATAAAGGAGTGTGAGAGACGAAAGGTTTCCAAGTGAAGGTGGGATGCTTCCTATAAGATTGTTGTAACCAAGGTCCAACTCGGTGAGCTTTGATAGAGAGCCAAGCTCAGCTGGAATCCTCCCTGACAGCTGATTCCAGTCAAGATCAAGGACTTGGAGTTCCGAACAGTGGGTCAGATTTGCTGGAATTTCTCCGGCGAATCTGTTATTGGTGAGACTGAGATACCGCAGGCGACGCAAACGGCCAATCTCTTCAGGAATCGTGCCGTGGAAGCTGTTGTTTGAGAGATTGATTATCCTGAGAAAGGAAAGGTTTCCAATGTAGGGAGAAATAGGGCCCACCAAGTTCTGGTCAGTGAGGTTCAAGGCGGTGACCCTATCAGGATGCCGTCGACCACTGCAAATGACACCTTGCCAGTGGCAGAAGTGGAGAGTATGGTTCCAGGAGCTCAAGGAATGGAGAGGATCGTCCCTTATTAGATCTTTAAAGCTGAGCAAAGCAAGGAGATCCGTTTCGTTGGAGAAGCGAGCAGCAGATCCGAAGAAACATGGAACGCGAATGGAAGAGAGAAGGAGAAATGACCAAAATGCCAATAGGCTGAGGCTCATAAGAGAGAGATCCATTATTGGAGTTTCAGTACCAGCTACTAATAAAACGAGAGCGGATTAAGTGAGAACCCGGAACAACCGAGGTGAGGTGGCATACCTGACCATGGGGCTCAGGGCGATGTATGCCTTAAATCCACACCGTCCAATATAGCCCCTCATAGCTCCTAGTCGTTGGAGTTTGAAGGCTTTCACTGCTACTACATGATTCCGGTGCCAACCAAATTGGCAGAAGAGAACCCATCTGTTGCTTTAGAGCAAGTTGATAAAAAGATCCACTGCAGAAGGCACAGCTAAAGGTTTCCTTCTCAACTTAATCGATCTCCCCGAAAGGCCCACTAAAAAAGTGGTAAAGAAAGATGCTATTGAAAGAGTCGTTATAAAGATTAAGATAAATCAAAGTGGAGCACTGAAAAGTTGTCGGTGTAAGATACCGCATGAGTTATTAGTTTGAAGGTATATAAACTGCAAGTATTTACAATTTACAATACCTGCTAGTATTTACACACGTTGGGTGATATTGCCCAAGGAGTATGAAATTTTCCCTGACAATTCATTTCCACCAAAGTCGACTTGTCCCATGTAGTTAAGCTTTCCAGCACCCATAGTAATAGTATCTGTTGTGGGAAACACGGAACAGTCCAGCAATATGGGACACGTGTACACCATTAGGCAGTGCCTAAATGGCAAGGACAGAGAATCAGCGGGACGGGCTCCCTGAGCCTATTGACATACCAACCACTTGAGAGGCCGAGCTGAGCCGAGCCTCGATGCAGGATTCGAACGCCAACTAACCAAGGTTGGAGCTAGGTAATAAACTGAGTGACCGAGATGACCATCCTGACCTTGACCTTGGAAGAGAAATGTCCATAGAAAATCCCTCATCATATCTATTACATTAGGATTAACCCGGCGAAATCCCAGCCAAAAATTAAACCAATTGAGGCGAAACTCCAGTCACACACCCATTTTGAGTTTATCTATTTGACTTAGGCATCGGTCAACCAACACCCCCATTGCCCTTGATTCTCTACTGGTGAGGCTGTGGGTTCAACCAAATTCAAGCGATAATAGGACCTGTCAGAAAGTCACGGCCCATATCCAGTAATGTTTAGCCGATAAGATTCTGAATCCCAGATGGTATGCTCCTGCAAATCATGTTACTCTCTAACCATAGCATTCTCAGCTGGGGCCCTCCAAGTTCTGGCCAATGAGTCAAGGACGTGACTTCTTTTTTTTTCCACTCAGTTTTCCTTTGATTCTCTCTCTCTCTCTCTCTCTCTCTCTCTCTCTCTCTCTCTTCTTTTTTAAATTTAAATTATTTCTTATTTCTTTTCCTTTTTTATTTCTTTTGAATGAAATAGGTCGAAAGACTCCAGGCGGGAAGAGTTCGTTTTCCCTCTGCAGCGATTCACCATCCAGCGTGTGTCACCGTCCCACCGGAGCTCACGTGCTGATTGGTCTAATGAGACAGACCATTCATACTGTAGAATGTAGAATGATTTCCATAAGGACCACCTTAAGAAAGGCAAGCTGAACGGATGATTGTGACCATCACTAGCTGGAGAGGAGATTAGAAGAATTATAATAAGATTTACCCGCTGGTGTGGCCCACACAAGTTTTGGATCTGGCTAATTCCTTTAGCAATGGAAGCACCTGATGTATGGATCAGATGTCAATTGCACAACCAGGTGGCCTCAGAGAGCTTGGATGTTTTGAGAGATGCATACAAAGTACTCCACTTCGATTTTGTAGGTCTCAGCTTTCCTCCTGTTTTTTTCTTTTTTATAAAACGATCCAAATACACTGATACTGATTAAAATACCTTTGAACGTTGATGCAGGGAGACTGAGCAACAAAAAGCTATGTTATGTGGGCTTCCTACCCCGCCAGGAAAGACACGTCTTGGCAGGGGCTGTGTATGGCCCATCGCCATGTATGTGTTTTATGCACACCATCCATCCATTTTAGCAAATCATTTTAAGGAGCATGTTTGAATCATACATTCAATGGAGCCCCGCTTGGATTTCCCAGGATTCCAAAGTGGTCTAGTGATGAGAAACGACTGACCAACATGGCTTGTAAAAGTCATGTTTTATGAAGAAAGAAAGCAAAAACAAATGGCCCCAGAAAGCTCATAAAGGGTCAGAATCTTCCCATCCATGTGATATACCATCTCTGAGTATTGTGTAGCTGTGGATGTTATGGTTAGTGGTGGTCAAAAGGAGCATGTTTACTTGTAGCTAGACTCCACCCCAGAGGCTGCATCTATACATGTTTTTGGTTGGTGAGAGAGTGCCAGTGTGCTGAGCTTTGAATTTACCCATTTTTGAAAGAGAGAAAATTCAGTCTCAGGCCTGGCCCATTTGGTAATTAACCATCATTTCACGGCCAAGCAGACAAAATTAAGGCCAGGCCAGGCCTGGCCTTAGCAGGAAATCTTCTACTAAATATCTCACAACCTACTAAACTGGGCACATTATCAATTAATCAGGTCCTGAGGTTGCACCTGGCCTGGCCTGGGTTAATACAAATTGTTTCCTGGCCTGACCCATGAGCAGGCGACCTGATACCAGGCGCAGCCCACAATATATCTAAGATGGTCTGAGATTGGTCCACGGGCCCCAACACTGGTCTTCACTTGGCTGTTAGGTAATCAAGAAGGCTCAAACTAGGCTTGGGATGCAGCCCAGCTTAGTGGCAGCCCAAAACCTTCATAATCAAATTAACAACATGAAATTATTCATATCTGTTAATTAAAGCATGTAAGAGCTGATTAAAATATGCATAAGAAACCGAGGATTTTTATTTTTTATTTTTGGGGGGAGGGGGAGCAAAATCTAATCGAGTTTTACCAGTACAAAATCTAATTCTATAATGAACTAGCCAAATGTCTTGCTCCAGTACGACTACTCGGGATGCAACTCAGGCAGGTTGCACTCAGGCTGACCTGTTGGGTCAGGTTATGGGTCAACCTGAGCCCAAACCAACCTCACAAGGACCCAACCCACAACCCAAATCTACCCAAACCTAACACGATGACCTTGACAACCTAACCTGACCGAATCCAAAGACCTCCACGCCCGAACCCAAACTCAGGTTGGGTTAATCGAGTTTGGATTGACCCAAACCCAAGTATCAATCCAAGGACTACTTATCCAAGGACTGATTTCTAAGTTATAAACCTTCCAACAGTGAGGACTGGGGAAGTTAGAAACACATTGCCTGAGAAGAATGAAAAGCCATGCCTAGAGAGGAGTTGAAACTCTTAAGCTTTACCCTTCATCCATGCAACCATGCACATCTAAATAATTTGCAAACAGCATCATCAGCTGCAGACCTGAGGGATAGATCCCAGGCGATGAACCCGCCCAAATCACAAGAGTTTGAGATGGGCTAGCCTAGTTGAAAACAAGTGCATGATATGAGCCCAGTTCCCTACCACCTGACCTACGAAGTTCCCACAATACAATGGAATAAACTAAATTGCAATCAGTGATGTAACACCAGTCCATATTATTTGGGGCTTTCAAGCTGAGAAATACCAACTTTCAGAATCCAGATGGTCAAAAGAACATTAGAGGCAGCTGTACAGTTACATGGCTGAATGTGCCAATTGGGTCATGGCTAATCAAGCATCATCTGCATCACTTCCACCAACCTGAGCTTCTTGGCTCGCCCAGTAATTGGATCCATCAGGCCCCGACACCTTAAACCTGTACAATAACAAACCCACCTCGGCAACTCGATGTACACTAATCTAGACAACCGGTGGTATGATAAATAACATGCTCTTACCTCTCAAGGATGAACTTCCCTTCCTTGTACCTCTGGCTTTTATCATGGGCAGCCTCCTGAAGGCAAACCATCTGATCCTCAATCACTGCCACAAGAATACATTAAACAAGAATTTGAAAAGATTCCCTTCTAATCTTACATATTTCCATCCCACGATTGATCCACAACCGACACAGAATATGTCAGCGACAGTGTGCAGTCCAGTCATCATCATCCGATCTTCTTTCGGACCAACCGTGACATTGACACTGTCAAACATAAAAAGAGGAAAAGAAATACATCATTCAAAGCCATGGGAAGAGTAAGTGGTAGGTGACGCTTTGAATAGAAAATGTCTTTGTAAATTACAACAATCCATAAATATAATTTACTGGAAAGATGATTATATGCAAATATATTGCTTTTCGGTCACTATAATCTCGGCACACTGCTTAAGGCATTCCAAGATGATTAGTAAAGATCTTGCCAGTTTCTTAGTATTATTTATATAGTTATGATGCAGGACATGAAAATTAAATATGATATGCGAGATTTCAGGCTTAAGATCACGTCAGTTCAGAAACAATTACACAAATTCCATATCCCACATGAAAGTCCAAACATTCAATTAAGGGGAATCTATGCGGGTCCAGGCCTACACATGATAGGGCTGGATCAATAAAAATTATGAACCAAACGATACTCAAAGATAAGAAATAATCATCCACACATGCATAGTAATCAGTCCCTAATCCAAGGGATTCACCAATTTCAAATCAAGGAACCCGTTTTGTTTTATAATTTTGAAGGGTCCAGCGCTACACGTGTGTAACTTACGAACAGCCCTCGGAGGGTACCGCACGGGACTGATGCGGACCATCACGGAGTCCCCAATATTGAATTCTTTGAAATGTTTATGCTAGTCTGCAGAAAATGTGCAATGTTCATTACCAGTCATGATCTTCTGCCTGATATCTTGATGCCATGAATGAATGTGATGCGCAAAAGACTCTGCAGACTCTGACAGCCTATAGGACAGTGACATAGGGACAAGATCAATAGGTTTCCTAGGTTTATAACCAGTAACGACTTCACGAGAACTTAGACCTATGGACCTATCGACATAACTATTCAACGTTAACTCGGTTGTAGGTATTATGGTGTCCCATGTTCTGGTGTGCTCTATATCCCTCATAGGGGGAGACTCATCCGGTAGATCATCAGGAAAGACATCACGTAACTCATCCATTACCGGAATGGCCTCAATGGGTAACTCTACACTAACCTCTGGTGCACTCTCTCCAGCCACAAGGCCGCACATGTTGTACCCCTCAAAATAGTGATCTTGATGTCTCTCATGGGGTGGGTGCACGGGTGCACAACCATAATTGATTCCTTGACCAACTCCATTCACTGGTCTATCCTCCCAGCCACCAGCTTGAGATTGGACATCTACCCCAATGGTGGGGTTTGTCCTGGCGATGGTCTTTAGTCGGGAAATGCGTACATCAAGCTGTTCACAGCATTGGTCCATTTCCAAGCGCTTAATCATAGACTCCAACTTCTGAGATATCTTGTTTAGTGACTCTTGCAATTGTTCCATGTTTAGTGTAGGGTGTCAACCAAAATTCAGTAATATAGTTGTCAAAATATAAGATTTTTTTTTATTTTTTTTTTAAGAAACAACCTAGTTTCAAAAAACGAAAAAAGAAAGTTTCTAAGAAAAACAAATTAGGAAAGTTTCTATAAAAAAAAAAATTTTTTAAAAAAGGGGAGGAATGTTTCTAAAAAGACAAATTAGGAAAGTTTCTAAAGAAAAGCAACCTAGTTTCTAAAAACGAAAAAGGAAAGTTTCTAAAAACAAATTAGAAAAGTTTATAAAGAAACAAATTAGGAAAGATTCTAAAAAATCAAATTAGAAAAGTTTCTAAAAAAAAACAACCTAGTTTCTAAAGAAAAAGAAAAAGGAAAGTAAACTAGTTTCTAAAAAAAGAAAAAAGAAAGGAAATTAGTTTCTAAAAAAATATTAAGAAAGTTTCTAAAAATTAGTTTCTAAAAACAGAAAAGGAAAGTTTCTAAACCTAGAAATAGAAAACTAAGTTAATTTCTAAAATAATTCAAATAAGGGGATAACAGAAAATTTCAACAGCTTATGTCAGGGTATATGGACCTCTAAACAGCCATATATGATGAGAATTGATGCGTAATGGACATAAACAACCAAACCCTAAATATAATGCATTCCCCTATAGGAACCCTAAGCTTTGATACCAACTTTGATGCAGGACATGAAAATTAAATATGATATGCGAGATTTCAGGCTTAAGATCACGTCAGTTCAGAAACAATTACACAAATTCCATATCCCACATGAAAGTCCAAACATTCAATTAAGGAGAATCTATGCGGGTCCAGGCCTAGACATGATAGGGCTGGATGAATAAAAATTATGAACCAAACGATACTCAAAGATAAGAAATAATCATCCACACATGCGTAGTAATCAGTCCTTAATCTAAGGGATTTACCAATTTCAAATCAAAGAGCCTTAGGGTAAGAAAAGGGGCACAAAATTGGAGATTTGAGTAATAGGGTTAGGTTTAGGGATTTTGGGTGAAAGCGGAGTGAAAGAGAGAAGAGAGACGAACCAAAGAAGTACCGTACGCGTGGACAACAACAATGGCCCAGACGCACGTGTGTGATCTCGGCCGCACGTGTGTGAGGCCCACTATTCAGAAAAAGGCCACCTTGACCCTGGTCGGCTAGGGATGGACTCCAAACCTCCCAAATCTTAGCTCGATCAGATGTACGGTTTGTGTGTGGTGCTCCGCCGAAGTTTCAGCCCTCCTGTAGGGCCAGATTCTGAAATTCTGCTGTGATGAGGAGAATTGCTGCAATAGATGATTGATTTGAAGTGTATATGATGGGGTGAGATGAGAAGAATAGATGGTAGAAGATGGGTAGTAGAGATGGCGATGGATGGGGGCGAATCGGGATAGATGTGGCTTCGCACTACGGTAGTTAACCCTTCGATGAAGGGAGGGCTTCACACCCAATTAGGCTTCACAACTCAGAGAGTAGGAAAACGCATAATTTTTATTAATCTTCAATCAATGAAAAAAGCTACAGGGGGTATTTATTTACAAGAAAACCCTATACCCCAAAACTCGCACCATGTACGCAACCTATTACTTGGCGATGAAGTAAACCAAAATAAAAACTAATCAAAGAAATCTAAAGCGTCCATGATGTTCTAAATAACATTAATAAACAAAACCTAAAATATGAAATCAATCTGACTAGTGGGCCACGATCATGAGATCCCATGATGGGCTTTTCTTGACTAACGGGCCCACTCTTTTGAATCAAAACTTCATCTTCTAGCTAGGAGGCCCTCCCTAAACATCATCATCGATCCAGATCGACGGTGGGGCCCTCCTTCTGGCGTACGAGCGTAGGGGGGTGGTGTGCGTGCAAGTATGGACGGCGTGCGCGGGATGTCCCCATCAAGTTATTTACATGTGCTTTGATTGATATGATTTCCATAGATATTTATAGACATTGCCAATATACTCATAAGACAGAGAACACATAGTTGAAAGACTTTTATTACATTTCAGGCCGTGTTCTGGCACAGGCCCTCAATTACATTCCATGGGAACCTTGATTCTAAGGCAAGAACCCAAAGAGGGCTAGGCCGTCTTGACAATGTTGTGCATTTCCGGTAATGCCTGGGAGCTCAGCGATTATGAACATTAGGGAGTACTCATGTGCCTTTCCCTCATGCTTAACCAGTGCAGGGTACCCAGCAGATTGCTGAACTAATTTTAGGGCAGGGCTGAAAGAATATGAAAGCAAAAGGAAAGACGGGAAGGATTAGCGCATGGTGCTATCCGCCAGAGTCAAGACAGGGAACATGGAGCTGTCTTTGAACAGCATAGGGCTGTGTAAGGATAAACAGTGTGGAGCTGCTCTAAAAGAAGATCGTGAAAAGCTAGTGCATGACCCTACCCTGTTCATGTATTCAACTGGTCCTAGATCCCATGTACTCGGCAAAGATGAGTTAAGCGCAAGATAGCATGTCCCTGATGAGCAAAAGAATGAGTGAACGTGGAATGCTCATCTTCTGAGCAATGGATGTGGGAGCATTGGAAATGCACATTGAAGAAGAATAAACACTGGCCACCCTTATTGAAGAAAGTGCGCCAAATCTTTGTTGAAGAAGGAACATTGGGCACTGATGAAAAAGGTGGCGTTGAGCACCAAGTGATAGGTAATGGCCTCCAACGATGAAGCATGCTAGCCAGTGGGCAACTAAATGATGGAGTGCAGACCTGTGGACCTTCCATTCCAATGAGAGCACTGAAAAAGTAGTGAAAGGGGTGGCACGCAGACTGTCTCATGGTTAGAGCTGACAGAAAATACTGTGAGCATGGCCTGTATTGGGTCAACACCAGCAGAGAATGCCGCGGGTGTGGCCCTACAAGCAAGGTAAGTGCGGCATGAATAAGGTGAGTGCTGCACAAATAACGTGAGCAAGGCATCTTGATGATGAGCACAGCCCACTTGCTGATGAGCACGGGAGATTTGACAATGAGCACGGCCCTGTGTGGACAAGGCATCTCATCATGAGCTTTGGACACTTGGTATAAGAGCTGGACACTTGGCATGGTGTTGAACATTTGTCCTGAGAGTTGTTCCATTAGCGAATAAGCAGTGCTATGTCAAAAGATGAGCTGCCTCGCGAAGAGATGAGCTCTTACATGAAGAGGTGTGATATCACGTGAAGAGATGTGCTACTACATGAGGAGATGAGATGCCGCATGAAGAGATATGCTGTTACATGAGGATATGTTCATGGCCCATCTGATGGTCAGTGCATCAAAATCAGCATCCTAATAGCAGGCGTTTTGGTGTAGGCACTAGCAAACTGAAGTAGGCGCTAACGGACTAAAGCAAGCACTAGGCACGGGCTGAACTGAAGCAGGCACTAGGCATGTGCCCAAGTGAGGTAGATGCTAGCGAACTGAAGGAAGCGCTAAGCGAACCGAAGCAGGCGCTACGCGAACAGAAGCAGGCTAGATGTGGACTGAAGTGGGTATTAGATGCAGGCCAAACTGAAGCAGGCACTAGGCGTGGGCCAAACTGAAGCAGGTGCTAAGCGATCTGAAGCAGGAGCTAGGCGCGGGCCAAACTGAAATAGGTGCTAGGTGAACTAAAGTAGGCACTATATCGTCCTGAAGACAGATGGAACGCCTTCAAATTAATCAAACGAAAAAAAATTTATGAAAAAAAAAAAAAAGATTGAGGGGAAGAAGTGGCATTTGGAAGTGTTGCTGACTTTACATTTAGGTTTCAGCATAACAAAGCTTTGATAAAAATTTTGGTTTTCTCAGAACCGTTCACGGGCCAAAAACTAAACTAAGGTAGGCGCTAGGCATGAGCTCTCTTATGGTAGGCACACTAAGCGCGGAGTCCAAAGACTCATCTTCTTTTTTTTCTCAAATGGAGCTCCAAGGGAGTATTTATTGGTGATCCAGAAAACCAAATAGCCCTTAGGTGACAATATTCCCACAACAATAGGCAAAAATTTGGTCAAGAAGATTTCCATCATCTCGCACTCATAGCCTAGCAACACTACATAGCCTTACAAAAACTCGGATCTCTCTCGTTACAAATCGGATTGAAGTAATCTTAGGCTTGTTGGAAAGATAATTTGACAAGCTTTACAACGAGCCAAGAATCATTTGATTTGAAGATCATCTGACCAATCAAATATGGGGCCAAGAATTCTGATGGCATGACCGGTTATGCCCACATAGTCAGCTATGTGCAACTTCAGAAAACTGACCGGATCTCCTAGCTACACCTCGGATTTGAGTGATCTTGGGCTCATCGGAAAGGAAATTTGACAAGCTTTCTAATGAGCTATCAATCACTACATTTCAAAATCATTTAGTCTAAAGTTTTCCTTCCATGGAATCATTCCTGCTTCAACCAATGGTTGTGTGCTAAGACCTTCATATAAACCTTTACCCCAAGGCAACTTGGAAAAGTGATTTTTCCAATGTCAACAATAGTTGTTAGTTAAAGCATTCTTTTTAATCTCTCTAAATACTTCTAAATCTTATGCTTTTATGGGTTCGATCCTGTAGCTCAATGGTAAACAGCTAGCTTTTCAACATTCAGTTCTCAAGTTCAAACCCAGCTTACCTATCAAAGAAAAAAAAAAAAAATCTTATGCTATTATAAACTAATGTTACAAGTAAGATTTTGTATTATCAGATAAAGGTATGGACATGTCAACATGTTGGTATTTTCCACTATGGCAGAGTGATAACTCCAATCCATGTTTGAACCCAAGATACATATATAATTTCAAGTGGGATTTTGACCGGACTAGCCCTATGGTATGGTCAAATTCCCAAAAAGGAATGGATGTTTCAAATATTCTTAGACTAGTCATCTATTAAGTTTTGAAAACATTTTCGGATCAAATTGCCCCAGCACACCAAAAAAGGTTACGATGATGGAGAGAGGATGGTGACACAAAGTCCTATGCTGGATGGTAATGCACCTGGTTGTGGGCCCATTGTGATTCAAGTTTTTAACCGACACAGTCCATCAATTGTACGAGCTCATCGTAATATATAACCCCAAAAATGAAGCGTACCTATAGATGAAGTGGACCACACCACAATAAATAGTGTAAGTTGCACGCAACTGTTGAAAACTATCAGGTGGGCCATAGACATTTTTGATAAATATGATATTTGTGATCTCCCTTCATCCATATATATGTGATATTATGAATAGGTTAGATGACATATAAACATCAATGTGGGCCCCACAGAGCTAACTTCTTACCGTTCTTGGTTAATCGCAGATAAGTAGAACAAAAACTTGCATAAGTGAGAAGCTTCAACCATTACGCTTCTCAATGCCCATAAAAAAATGTAGATCCAATCCGTTTTATCACAAGGCCCATTAAAAGGTAGATCTAATCCGTTGATAATGTTCGTAGCTTATTATTTTCATAAGAATGTGTGAACTTCATGTAGTTTCGAGCTATCAGTGGTCCATAGTGAGAAAAAATTATCAACGGTTTGCTAGAACAATACCTACTATCTTGTTATATTGTGGGCCACCAGATCTGAAGATTTTGATCACTCTTTGGACATTTACCTTCTTCAAAATTCCAGAGAGAATGGACGGAGCAGATTTGACCAAAAGCTAAATATGGGACCTAGAGATGTCGTACGGAAATGAGTTTATAATACCAAAAACGACCACAGGGCCCCATTTCGAATCCCGACATCGACCATACCTCTCCCTTTCGAAGTTTCTTCTTTGGGACCTACCTCCACCCCCTCCGACTCTGTTATTTCACCGTGATTATCTCCGTCATTATCTTCTCCGGCTCTGGCTTCTTGTACTTTCATAAAATGTCTTCTTTCGCAACCGAAAATAGTAAAAATAGCAAACGAATGTATGTAGACAATATTTGATCTTTTTCTTCTTTTTTTTTATTTGCTATTGTGGGTTGCAATGATATACTTCAGGAATGATGACAACATGGATCACTTCAAATCGAGGTTGTCAATAGTTGGCACGGTCGAGGTTGACATATAATAACGCTCGAGGTTGTCAACATTTTCTTCAGATTGAGATTGTCAAGGTTTGGCAAGGTCAAGTTTGACATGCAATAATGCTCGAGGTTATCAATATTTGGCAAGCTCGATGTTATCAATATTCGACAAGCTCGAGATTATCACCATTTGGCACGATCGAGGTTGGCATACACTAACAGTCGAGGTTGTCAATATTTAGCACGATCAAAGTTGTCAATATTTGGCACAATCGAGGTTAACATACAATTCAATAACGGTCGCGGTTGTCATACAATAATGGTCGAGGTAGCCAATATTTGGTATAATCGAGCTTGGCATCAACTACTGGTCGAGATTATCAGTGTAACAACCTCGACCTAAATGGAAAATTGTCAATCTCAACCCTTATTGGATGATAATCACAACCCTTAATGCCCACTGTCAACCTAGACCCTTAATGGATGACAACCTTGACCCTTAACCAAGTAGATGATAAACTCAACCCTTAGTGGATGATAATCTCAACCCTTACTATCCCACTGTCAACCTCGACCCTCATTGGATGACAACCTCAACCCTTAGTGGATGACAACCCTGACCCTTAATATAGTGGATGGACTATCTACCCTTAGTAGATAACAATCTCAACCCTACGTATGCATTACTCCGGTTGTGGTTGTCCAGACATAGCTGAGAGAAGTCGACACATGGATGTTGACAAGGCGGGTGGGCAGGCTACAACCGACTTATGTGTTACTCCAGTTGTGGCTGTCCAAAGGCCCCAACGCAATACACCCCCATCGAAATAGGTATCCTCCCCTTACACGGCTTCACGTTCCTCTCCTACCATCAATTCTCTTAAGAGATGCATGGATCCGCATAGATCCTGACATATAAGGAATACAATGATTTGAAACTTATATGGGAGACGAAGTGACTTCTGTGGCTGAATCACGTATATGACTTAATTTCTCAAGTCGATTCTGAAGTAAGTTTTTGTATGTTTTTTAAAAAATTAATATGAGACCATGTATATGTTTCATGACACCTTTTTCCTCAATATAAAGGGCGTTAATCTATACTTATCTTACCTGCCTGAGCGTTGGCTTCAATTTCCTCATGCCTATCCCTAAGACTGCGCATTCGTGGCACTAAGGGTAGACAATCATCCGCTAGATTAAGGGTTGAAGTTGTCATCCACTGAGGGTCGAGGCTGTCATGCACTGAGAGTCGAGGTTAACAGTAGAACAATAAGGGTCGAGATTGTCATCCACTAAAGGTCGAGGTTAACAGTAGACATTAAGGGTCATGGTTATCATCAAATAAGGGTCGAGATTGACAATCTTCCGTTCAGGTCGAGTTTGTCACATTAATAATTTCGACCATTAGTTGATGCCAACCTCGACCATGCCAAATATTGACAACCCCGACCATTATTGTATGACAACCTCAACCGTTATTGTATGCCAACCTCAATCGTGTCAAATATTGACAAACTTAATTGTGTTAAATATTGACAACCTCGACTGTTATTGTATGACAACCTCGACTGTTATTGTATGCCAACCTCGATCGTGCCAGAGACAACCTCGAGCTTGCAAAATATTGACAACCTGGAGTGTTATTGCATGCCAACCTCGACCTTGACAACCTCGATCCGAAAAAAAATGTTGATAACCTCGAGCGTTATTATATGTCAACCTCGACCATACCAACTATTGACAACCTCGATCTGAAGTGATTCAGGTTGTCATCATTCCTGAAGCACATCATCACAACCCACAATAGCAAAAATATTAAAAGATCAAACATTGTCCACAGACATTCGTTTGACATTTCTATAGTTTTCAGTTACGAAAGAAGGCATTTTACGGAAGTACAATAAGCCGGAGCCAAAGAAGATGATAACGGAGACAATCGCAGTGAAATAACATAGCTGGAAGGGGTGGAGGTGGGTCCTAGAGAAGAAACTTCGAAAAGGAGTGGTAGGGTCGAGGTTGGGATTCGAAATAGAGCCATGCGGTCGTTTTGCATTATAAACTCATTTTCGTATAACGTCTTTAGGTCCCATCTTCGGCTTTTGGTTAAATCCGCTCCGTTCTTTCTCTCCGGAATTTTAAAGAAGGCAAATGTCCAGAGAATGACCAAAATCTTCAGATCTTGTAGCCCACAACACAACAAGACAATAGGTATTGTTTCAGCAAACCGTTGATAATTTTTTTCTCACAATGGGCCACTGAGAGCTCGAAACAGCGTGAAGTTCACACATTCGTATGAAAATCATGATCTAAGAACATTATCAACGGATTGGATCTACCTTTTGATGGGCCCCGTGATCAAATGGATTAGATCTACCTTTTTTTTTTATAGGCATCAGGAAGCGTAATCGTCAAAGCTTCTCACTCACACAAGTTTTTGTTGTACTTATATGCAATTAATCAAGAACTGTACAGAGTTAGCTCTGTGGGGCCCACAGTTATGTTTATATGTCATCCAACCTATTCATAATATCACAGATAAATGGATGAAGGGAAAGCACAAATATTATATTTATCGAAAAGGTCTATGGCCCACCTGGTAGTTTTCAACGGTTGCGTGCAACTCACACTATTTATTATGGTGCAGTCTACTTCATCTATATGTAAGCTTCATTTTTTAAGTTATATATTACGATAAGCTCGTATAATCGATGGACTATGTAAATTAAAAAGTCGAATCACAATGGACCCACAGCCAAGTACATTACCATCCAGCACAGGACTTAGAGCCATCGTCATCTCTCTATCATCATTACCTTTTCTGATGTGCAGGGGCAATTTGGTCTGAAAATGTTTTCAGAACTTGACAGATGACTAATCTACGAATATTTGAAATATCCCTTCCTTTTCGAGAATTTGACCATACCCAGTGCTAGTACAGTCAAATCCCATTTCAAGTTGCATAGGCACAAAAACTTGCTATCTGTGAGCAGTTTAGTCAGATGGATTATCTTTTCATTAGGCTAGCACATGTGTAAGTAAATGAGTGCGATGCCATTGGTTTCACCTCAACAAAACCAAACAACTATTGTCATCGTCATCATCTAAGCCTTATCATACCTACTTGGGGGTCAGATAGACGAATCATGGAACCAACAACTGTATCAGACAAACAAGAACTATACTAGGTCTGACATTCTAAGCAAAGCTATTTACTAGTGGCCTTGCGGCACAAATTTTGTTGAGTTCTTAAACAGAAACAATGTTTCCCATTTTTATTTTTATTTTTTGTGAAAGGTGAACATGAGCTAAATTAAGATGGAAAGAAGCAAAATGATCCAACCATAGTTACCACAAGCAACAGGAAGCTGGAGAAGCCACAAAAGGTACAGTGCAAACTATTTTAGGACCAAAGCAAATAGCAGTAGTGAGAATCAGAAGCTGAAGCAGCATAATGAGTAGAAGGTTTTATCTTTGAATCTTGAGTAGAAGGTTGTATGACACACGTCACACACCCCCACACCCACGCACGCGCGTGCACACACACACACATATATATATATATATATACATATACATACACATGTATATGCATGTGTATATACACATGCGTACGTGTATGTGTGAGTGTGTACCCTAAGAAAACTCAAATGATACTTCTGAGTATCTGGGTCGTTGTGTATGAAATTCATATACTGTTGGCTTTTGAAGTGGTAGATCAGTGCATCAGGTGTGGTTTGGTTGCATTCTTTAGTGGCTTTTGCAGCTGTGGCAGATTTCTGTATCTTTGTTATCAAAGAAAACATGATCTGAGAGAATAATGCACCTTGTCAAAGAAAACCCCCCATCCAAAACAATTCAGAAGTGTGTGAGTGTGTGTGTGTGTGTGTGTGTGTGTGTGTGTATTCTCAACGAAAAGAAAGTAAATCGCATAAACAAAACTTTTAATTACATTTTATTTGGCTTACAAAAGAGTGAAATCAAGAAACTTACACCTTATTGAAGAGATAAGCCTTCCCATGCCTGCAATGGAAAGACTGAATAAAAGGAAACAGAGAATCTTTTTGTTAGAATGTTTGCAGCTCTCACTATCCTGACTTGAAAATGTTAAAGATAATAAAACCAAAAGAATTAGCATAGAGGAAGTAAAAGCAGTTGTAACGCTAATGCAGCTTACAGCTTGACACAAGAAAAAAGTGCCACAGTCATTGATCGCAGCTTGTGACTAAAAAATTTTATAGAGCATATGATCAGATGGGTTTTCCTACTTGGTAAAAATAAAGCAGGATGTCAAACCAACATGGAATAGCAACAAGAAATGTCAGTTCATGCATGGGAAGTCAATAGAAACAGAAAATATCCAGATTATTTACCACGCAGATGTAAGAAATGATAATGCATGATTCATGGAGATATGAGGCCTTAAGATTGTCGTGTCAACATCAAATTCTTTGCAATATAGATTTCACTCAACTAAGGATAAACATCATGAAGCTACAAACTACAATAGAAATCCAATATGCACCCTGATACATTTCATAGTCATTTCCAATATCTAATTTTCTGGTTGCAGGACACCCAGTTTCCATATAGGTGATAAGAGAAATAGCGGGCAGGAAAACATTAACTACGGATGACAGGTGAATTCATCTGATTTATATTCTGTTACCATTGCAGGAAAGAAAGTCATCTATTGAAACTCAAGCTGAGATCTGTACATGAAGGTCAATACATTAACTATGGATGACAGGTGAATTCATCCGATTTATATTCTGTTACCATTGCAGGAAAGAAAGTCATCTATTGAAACTCAAGCTGAGATCTATACATGAAGGTCAATACGGAAGGAGTCCTGCTAAGTAAATATTTACACATTTTAAATCTGACCACACGAGTACTGTCCCAATTAATCCTTTTAAGGAGTTGGTGACCAGTTGGAATTCGAATTTCTGTAGATTTTATCAGGATTCCCTTTAATCAAAACCCAGACACAGAAATTTCATTACCAGACCCTACAAAGATCATTATCTCATCTACAGATGAGGCTATGTGGAAAAAAGTGTTGAAGGATAAAAAACCAACAAAAAATGAGGCTGTGTTTGGATGCATAACTATACTAAATTGTAAACACCAGTCTAATCAAGAGGAAATGACAGAAATTTAGTGATGTTTTCTGGCACCCAGAATGAGTAATAGCTCCCAAATTGGGGTTACGAGTCTTTCAAGTCAGTCTTTAATTGCAAACACAAATGGTAAGGAAGGAAATCAAGCTTCGATTTCTTTTCCAATTTATTATTAGGCTAAGAAGTGCAACTCAATTAGACCGTGCATCCAAATGCACCCAGAGTAATTAAGAACAAATTTACTAGAAATGGGTAAAAAATCAAACGGGTTGTCTACTAATCTCTCTTTACTCACAAGAAATTCCACCAGTTTTACCAAAATGAACAAAGAAACACTGACCCAGCAATCTACATGACTGTGAAAAATCAGTCAAGAATTTATAAATCGAATAAAGCCAAATGGGTTTTCTACAAATTCCTATTCACACACAAGAAATCCCTCCAACATTATTAAAATAATGCTTGGAAAACATCAATCCAGCAATCCACATGCGCACCAAATCCATCAAGAACTAACAAAACGGTAAAAACCCAAGGGGGGTTTCCATAAATATATCATTGCAGACTAGATTTCTTTCAAAATATCATCGAAATGTACGGAAACCATCCCCCAAACATGACATTCATCAATAACTCATAGAAGGATGAAAACCCAAATGGCTTCTTTTCGAGTCCTGACAGTCAGGCATAAAACACGATGAAACAGGGGGAATAAAAGAAGAAGATGATGAAGAAGAAAAGAGGGAATCGACAAGGGTCCATAGAGAGCGAGATAGAGAGGAGAACCTTGGAGACGATGTCTTCGTAGAGGGCGAGATCGGTCTGGCAGTGCTTGCAGCTATAGATCTTCCCTTCGAGATTTATCAGAAATAACCTGCCCATATCTTCCCTTCTTCTAATAATCTATCTCTCTACAAATGCAGAAAGGGAATCAATCAATCTCAAGAGATTAGATAAAGGGAAAGAAAAAGAAAGGTAAGAAAATCAGATGTTACCGGCTTTTGCGACGATCGTCGATATGGAATTTGCTGCAGTGTTATGTATTTGTAAGAAAGAAGATGTAGGTGGCAGAGAGCCCGTGCAAAAAAAAAAAAAAAGCGCTGTGGGGCCAACCTGGTGTCTTTTTTTATGAAATCCATTCCGTTCGTCAATTTCTCCAGATCATGCTAGTATCCAAAACCAAAAATGAGGCAGATCCGAATCTCAAGCAGGCCACATCATATGAAATTGTGTTTATGATCGTTCCATTGTTTCCTGTGGTGTGCTCCACTTACAACTTGTACTGCTTCATCTTTTACAAAACCTCTTAACATGAGGTGTGACAACTGATGGACGGACTGGATGTCACACACACGTCCCACAGAGATAGGACATCGGAGTCCCTCAGTCAGCACATGCTGTGGTCCACCTCTGTATAGGCAACAGCGCAAAAATCACGCACAGCTGACCGAAGCACATATTCCTTGTTGCTTTTACTTAATCCAATGGCTGTAATTTTATTGCGTAGCCTGGCCCACCATACCAACAATAATGATCGCCTAAAAAGTGCCCCCACCATACATTCTACATTAAGTTTTGGGGTCGTTTGGTGGTATCAGAATCCAAAAGTGTTGTTGCAGCAGTTTCAAATGTACTTAGATCGCTGTTTTTTTTTTTTTTTTTTTTAATATATATAATGTCCTCAATAAAATGTCTTGTCCAAGCAATGGCCTTTAAACTGACTGTTAAAGAGAAATTTACGACTGTAGACCCCACCTTTTACCCACCGTCTTTTCTATACGCTCCCAAACATTACTTTCATAAACTAAACCATTCTGTACGGAAATACTATTTGCGGATGAAAATACCCTTGTACGGAGGTAACGTGGTGAAACTTATCACTACGGATTATAACTGTAGCTATTGGAAAACATGAAATTTAACAGTAAGCACGAAATTCAACGAGGTAAACCTATAGCTACGGATTATAACCGTAGCTATTGGCCGGCAAACTGAAATTCAACATGCTTTCGGGTTAACTCGTGAAATTTCATGTTTTCTAATGGCTGCGGTTATAATCCGTAGCCATATATTCCACGGTGCCGGTCATAAAAAAGCGTATTTTCGTCTGCAAATAGTATGTCCATACGTAATAGTTTAATTTGGAAAAGTAAAGTTTGAGAGAGTTTAGAAAAGATAGTGGGTAAAGGGTGGGATTTACAGTTGTAAATTTCTCATTTAAAAAATGTTGTCAAGTCACTTATTTGTGATCCTACACTTGTGGTTTACCCAACATTAGAAATTTCATCATTTTTTGCTAAGCATATTTTTCATCAAATATCACGTATGTATGCTACGGTGTTATTTGGTAAATTGAAAATTAAATTCTTAAAATTAAGTGTTAAAAACTTAGGAGGGTGGAAATCTTTTGTTTTTTTTTTTACACACACTTACACCCCACATACACCCACACACTCACACCACCACAATGGGATTTCACGACAATGGGTACTCAAACCCATGACCTCATGTTGAAACTCTGATGAGTCTACCACCGAGGTGAAGAAGTGTCGAAGTCTAGTAGTTACAACTATTGAAAAATCCATTTCAAAATTTTTCTAGGAAAAATCTTAGAAAGAATGAAAATTTAATACTTTTTTTACAAAAATTAGTTTAATAAACATAAATTAGCAATTTATCATATTTGTCCATATTATCTAAATTTCCGTCTTTTATGGTGTATGGGATGAAACTTGTTATTGCCATGCAACTAAATTCGGCATGCTTAAATATATTTTTTCTTATGCATTCTAGTGGGAGAAGGCTATTCAATTTATGAATTTTTTTACTCTCATTATTTTAAGTAGTTTTATTTTAAGAAATTCAACGGTGAAATGTGGTAGAGGAGAAACTGATGTGGTCGAATTTCCAATCTAAAAGAGTTTCGGATCTACGGTCGGGAAGATGGGAATATCGCATCAGCAATCTCAATTGCCACAGGTATGAAACTAAGACCCTATTTCTCTTTATTGTTGCACTAGTTACTTGACTGCAAGCGAACTTTCTAGATCATCAAGACCACATTTCAAGATGCTTTGACTACCGAAGGTTGAACATTTCGCCTTTTTATTGTATAATATGGCTTCCATTGGCTGCAACATTTTCAAATGGAGAATTTTACTGCCATTTCCACTGTCATTTTCTCAAAGATAATAGCTATAGAAATCCAATATAGGATGTAGCGTGAGTTCTTCGGCCCTTGACTATGGAAGCTTCCTGTACAGGGATTTGTGTGTGTGTTTTCAGGCTCGAGTATTTTTACTGTATTGTTGTAAGGTTTATGTAAATAGATTATAGGTTTTGTTCAAGATCTACATGTGAGATTTTGTTGGTGGCCAAGGTTATCAAGGCTGCTAATTTCAGCGGGTCCTATAATAGTTGCACATGCCGTGAGATAGGCTGGAGGGATGATCCTAACTGCTTGGGTTGAGGAAAAACATCATGCGGTTTGAAGATGTTCACAATGTTAGTCTTGATGGACGGCGAGAAAGGGGACATTCATTGCTTTTATCCAGAGTGATTAGGACTGTCTGTGTTGGTTGAGTTAAATCAAACACAAGGGTACGTGTGTGATTGAGGGCATGTACTTAGATTTTGTGTGAAGTTAAGATGTGCAGGCGTGCCAAAGTCGTATTTGACTCAGTGTTTGATTGAACGTTAGTGCCTCCGTTTTGAGTCAGACTCATTAGATATCGGATGCAGGATTCAACTATCCTCTCAACTACCAATTGCAATTTTGGAAAGGGTAAAGGTTAGTATTTCCTAATAGATTCATTTTGTCTTATGTCTAAGGACTTATTCTTTCACTAATAAATACAATAAATTTTTCAAAAGAATTAAAATGAACAAAAAAATAAAAGAAATGTTAAAAAAATGCTGATTTTATTAATTGAATATGTGGCCCATTAATACGATCAACAAAGTACCAAAATAACCTAGAGAAATAAACAAATGAAATTTAAATACTTGATCCGTCTGTAAGAACAGATAATCAAGGCGAATGGTTAGCAAGATGTGATGACTTAGGGTTGTGGACATGACTATTGCTGACACGTCAGGACGTGCTTTAGATGCCAAGAACACGTGAATCAGATCAATGCATCCGCTTCCGAGTTATATAGTCTGACCACACCGTAGCCTTTTTCAATATGAGGCATTGACATCATCAGCAAAATCAACCCCAATGCATGTAACAGCCATGAATATATCCTGGTAGTAGTCGACTATTTCACCGAGTGGGTGGAAGTAGCATCTTTTACCTCCATCACAGCCTCTCATGTGGTGCGGTTCCTAAAGAACGACGTCATCAGATACTACTGAATCCCACATGCCATCATCACAGACAACGGGACGCCCTTTATGAACTGAAAGGTGGACAACCTCCACAAGCAATTTAAAATCAAAAGACATCGATCCAGCCCCTATCGGCCACAAATGAATGAAGGGGTGGAAGCTGCCAAAAAAATACTTGTTCATATCCTCGAAAAAAAAAAAAAGTGAAAACATATAGTGATTGGTCAGAAATGCTCTCATATGCAATTTGGGCTTATCGAACATCCATGCGCACCGCAATAGACGTCACTCCATACGAACTCATATATGGAATGGAGGTTATTCTACCCGTCGAAGTTGAAATTCTCTCGCTACGTATTCTGTTAGAAAGTGAAGTGGAAGAGAGAGAGAGAGAGAGAGAGAGAGAGAGAGAGAGAGAGAGAGAGAGGCTACAAGCTTGCTATGATCAATTGCGTCTGGTAGATGAAAAGCACATGTAGACCTTATGTCATTCCCAAAACTTACAATAAGCGGGTTCATACAAGAACATTCAAAATATGAGACATAGTAATGAAAAAACTTTTACCTCCTCATCTATATGACCCAATGGTCAAATTCAAACCAACTTGGGAAGGCCAGTTCATTGTGCGAGAGGTGCTCCCTTGAGGTGTACTCTGCTTCACCAATATGGAGGGAGATGATATAGCTGAGCTCATTAACACCAATCATGTTAAAATGCACTATGGATAACGAGTAAGCTAAGGAAGATTTCCTAAGATCAGATCTTACCATTCTCTACCCACTTGCCCTCAAAAAAAAAAAAAAGGACACAAAATAGGATGTATATACATATGACGATTCAAATTGTCCAAAATAAATAAATAAATAAATAAAAGAAGAAGGAGAAAAAAGGGCAAAAAAATAAAATAAATAAACAACAAACAAAATGAAGAGAGAAAAATGAAGACCCAGAGAGAAAATTGAGAGTAAACTCCCATCAGCCTTACCCCATTTCCAAGAAAAATTCCAATTTTAAAACACATTCTGAAGCCTCTCGTTGCCCTAGAAATTATCATCGGCCAACAGTGAGAAAGTTTTCAGACAAAAAAAAAGGGGGAGAAAGATTGTGTCTAACCAAAATGAGCGAGGTGAAAACCTGAAAGGGCACCTCGAGTAAAAACAATAGATACACAATAGACCTGGTAAAAACCTGAAAATGCGCTAGGGGCAAAAAAGCACAGCTACTAAGGGACAAGTAAGAACAAATACCCGGGACGTGGTAAAAACGTGAAAGGGCATCACACGTAAAAATCACAAGCTAAACCAAACGTAACGAAAACTTGTAAGAGCGTTGCAAGTAAGAATAACAATAAAAGAAAAAAAAAAAACAAGTCACTTCAGTCACAGCAGCAAATTCGTATTCGAAGTCAAAGACATGAAAACCACAATGTTTCAAGAACTATCAAGAGCAAACCGGGTGGTAGACTCACTTCAAACACTCACGCCATTCGGGTCCTTACTCTTACCCGGGTGGTAGCTCCCTGGAGTTTCAACACTGGGTCAAGGGTTCGAGTACCCACGGTGGTGAAATCCCACGGTGCGCGTGTGGCGTGAGTGTGTGGGGGTGTGTGTGCGTGTGTAAAAAATAATAATAATAATAATAATAATAAGCAGACCAAGCTAAGAGACATAGATTCCCATTGCATACTCCTAAGGATACTTTCAAAAATTTTCAAGAATCAACTCAGAACTTGTATGAGATGAACGGTGGAAAAGTCAAGTGTCTGATCCCTACCTTCTAAAGCACCAAAACATAAATCATGCTCACAAGATAAGTTTGGTCACCAAAAAAAGTTTCCATTTTTATCACACTCTTTATTTTTATGCATGTTATTAAAAAAAAAACCCTTGCGGGTTGCATCATCGAGTCATGGTTGTTTTTCCAAAACACCCAGCTCGACAACAACCTTTGTCTGCCACTCAGGTCAGTCTTGCTCCCTTTACACCAAACTCTTCGATCATCCTATTAAGACTCTCTTTTTCTTCACGAGAATCGAAGCTCCCTCAATAATAATCTCCCTTGAATTGTAGGGTTGTTATGTCAAATGCAAGCACACTTGAAGTTGGATATCAAGCAGAAAATGTGCTTCAATAAAAGTTGACTTTGATCATAACCGTTGAAATCCCTAGTGGAAATGATTGGTTATACTCATTAAAAAAAAAAAAAAAAAACCCGAAATAAAATCCGCTCGATGACGCCTCCCTGCGAGATCAAGCAGATCCTTTCAAAATAAATGGCCTGAAAAAATCTTTCAAAAAATGTTTTGCAATGAAAACTCTATGGATCGATGTTCTATAGGTAGGGATCTTTTCTGAACAATAAAATCAAAAATAAAAAATACAACGTGCATGGTATCCAAGGCATTGGGCAGTCCTCCATACTTCCTGGTGGATACCAATGCAAACACAATAATCATTTATAGTTTTCTTCGAGTCTTTAGTTTTCTCTGAAATCATAAGTGAAGCATGAGACGGTCAGACTGAGCTTTCAGTGTCACTCCAATCATCTTGGAATGCGAATTGAATATATCCGTGTTAGTGTAACCATACTTCAAGTCATGGAAAAAGACTATTACAATCATAATGTCAGACTCGAAAAATTGAATGGCGAAGAAATAACTCGATGTGACTCCAGTCCAAGACGGTAGTTAGCCTAGTGCATTATAATGCAAGAAATTCGTAAAGCTGCAAAAAGTACAGGCAACTGCCCATTATAATGACCAATCTTACAGGCGGTCCTAGGAGATTGTGCAGCATCAAGAACCACTCTTCAAGATCAAATATGTTGGGTGGATCCCCGTAAAGTTGCAAAAAGCGCAGGGACACTAACCACCTAAAATCCATATTTACAACCACCATCGTTACAAATTATCAATCACAACGTGAAAAGGTCGTGAATTGATGCCCGTAAAGCTACAAAAAGTGCAGGAACAAATCACAACGCTTTCCTCAACCCTCGAGAGACACCCGAATTACTCCTTAACCATACGAATCTTTCGATAATGACACTCCATTGGGAGTAGACTATACCACGTTTACATCTAATCCGGAAGGTGGGGTGTCCACTTGCTTTAACATTCGGCTAATCGCAATCTTTGCCAAAGAGGGGCATCCGTAGACACCCCACCTAAAACAAGGACAAGCCACTCTTTGAACATCAGCTTGACTTTAATAAATTATCTCCTACTGACTTAGAAATTATTGAAAATCCAAACAGATTGAACTGGGAGCATACTCGACTAACACCAAATTTAGTAGCGATTTGGTCATGATTGTGCATCCAAATTCCAAAACTCTGGAACTCTCTATATGTAACAACCGATGTGCGAAAAAAGAGAGGATAAAATGAACCCTCTCCACCCAAGGATCACTATCTGTAATACTTAGTCTTCTCAAATAATGTTGTATTGAGGTGTAAGAGATCATATCTTCAAGATTAAAGAAAGTACAGTCATTATTGTCCACAAAGTGGCCACGGTATTATTGAGAGCAAATTTTGATCGATCAAGGTGATTTATATTTCATTGGAAAGGTGGTCAAATGATTTTTCTAACGAACTTAAGTTTCATCCAATTCGAGTTATGATGAGGAAGATTCAGTCCGTTTATCAAAACCACGTATTGCTAAGTGACCAAAGTCGTAAAAACTCTAGTCACACTTTAGATTAGTCAAACCCTGATTCGATTGAAGTGATTTCAGGTGCATTGAAAAGCTTATCAGGTGATTTTCTAATGATACTAAGATCATAAAAAACAGACCATCGGTTAAATTGCAGACAATCGACTTCGTTTACTAGATGGTTGTACTTTCGACAGGTCAAACGGGAATCGATTGAAGTAAATTTAGTCTTGTTAAGAAGCTTATCTGAATATCTTTCCAATTAGACTAAGATTACTAAAAACGAATGGACAACAAATAAGATACAAGCATCTAAACAATTTACAAAAAAAAAAAAATAATAAAAAAAAAATTAATCATTACGTTTTTTTATATATACTGCACACACAAACACACACACACATAATATTATATATTATATCTTACGTTTAAACTACGGCGCCCACAACACAATCCGAAGAGTTGCGGTCGTTGGTAGAAGAATTCGGTTGCCATCGCTTACATAAGGAACCAATGGACGAACGAAAATATACAAATACAGAAATGAGAAAGAAAAGTAAGCCAGAGAAGGAGAAAACGAAGAGAAAGAAACAAAGAACGAGAGAGAAAAATATAGGACGGTCCGAGGGTTGGAGTTCACTTGGATGTGCTACTTGACGTGTCTTAAAGATTTCTAACATGCCGACATGTTGCCCGACGTATGAGACAAAAATGACAATTAAAGAAGTCATTGAAGCTAAGAGTTTGTTTATCTCTATTTAATTCGCATTTCACTCTGCACATTCCAAGTGCATCAATTATATCCACATTTCCTTATATCTCATTCTGTATTATCATTCATTTTCCATTTCTTCTTATTTGATTTAACTCCCCAAGATCTTAAATTCTGCAAAGTAAGGCTAATTGACATTTTATTTTTATTTATTGTATGCCTATTTTATTTGTATACCCGGAGCCACTTGGCTCTGTGATGTAAGGGTAGATATTTTTTTCTTCGTAATTTTGCTTACTCGACCCTTATGGGTTATGCGAAGCATGACCAAATATAAAACGCCAAAACTCCGTTAAATCTTAAAAAATTATAAAATCTTGTGGAGTAAATATGCGAGCAGAAAAAATGTGCTTAATCTTTTTCTTTTCTGTCACTGAGGCCCTACTTAGAATTTACGGTCGTAGATCAACTGCATGAGTCACTTGAGTTGGGAAATTGTGAAATTCCTCGACTCCGAAGCAATTCTACAGTTTCTAACTGGTCATAGATTTTGAATTTCATTTGACTAGTGATAAATCTTAATCGAATACATATTTACACCTGATTTAATAACATACTTCGACTCCATTTGCAAATCAACATCAAAGTCTAAGTAAGTGAGGGCACCACCCGGCGTATAAGAGAAGCGTTAACAATAGCTTCAGCGTCCAATGTAAAAGAAGATCCGAAATCATGGTTTTAAAGTCCATGCGCAGGAGTGCTTGTATTTGGTCGAGGGGCTTGACTTTCGCATGACTAAAGCGCGTCTGCCGCCCAACCTAACGCGTTGTAGATGGGTGGATGATTCATTTGTTTTACCATCCGTTCGAGTGGCAATGGTTTGTCGCGTGACTGGTCCAGTTGACTTATATGAAGAGAAGCATTCAACAGGGAGATAAGAGAAAGCTTTGATCTGAACTCCTTTCTTGAGAGAGAGAGAGAGAGAGAGATCTGAACTCCTTTCTTGAGAGAGAGAGAGAAGAGTGAGGAAAGATGGCCTTTGTTGAGTCCGTTGTCGGGTTCCTCCTCCAAAAACTCACTGACCCGATCATTCAAGAAGCCATTTTCTTAGATGGGGTTCGCGATCAAGTCGAATGGCTCGAGGAAGAATTCACACGGATGCGATGCTTCCTGAAAGACGCAGATGCCAAACAGGATTCAGATGTAAGAGTGAAGAACTGGGTGCGGAACGTGAGAAATGTTGCATATGATGCTGAGGACGCCATCGACATCTTTGTCTTGAAGATAGCACCCTTGAGGCGAAGAGGATTTCTGGGTCGCATCAGAAGGTATGCTTTCATCTTCCATGATTTGTCAGCTCTCCATAAATTGGGCTTGGAGATTGAACGGATAAAGACTAAAATCAGTTCGATCTCCGAAAGTAGGTTGGCTTATGGAATTGAAAATATAGGTCAGGAAGGAGGCACGAGCTCTGCAGGTCTAAGCCTCCAAGAGTGGAGGCTCACTTCTCCTCTTGCTCAAGAACCAGATTTTGTTGGGTTTGAGAAAGATTTGGAGATATTGGTGGATCGATTGACGAAGGGAAAGCGGCGTTTTGTTGTTTCTGTAGTTGGAATGGGTGGTCTTGGTAAGACCACTGTTACAAAGAAAGTTTATAACGACACCCGTGTTAAAATGCATTTTCAGTCTTTCGCATGGATTTCTATATCTCAAGAGTATGGTGTGAGAGATCTTCTTCAGAACATCATGAATTGCTATATGGTGCTCTCAGAAGAGGAGATCAAGAAAATGAATATCTTTCAGCTGAGGCATAAAATTTCGGAGTATTTGCAAGGTAAGAGATACCTGATGGTACTAGATGATATATGGACGAACGAAGCATGGGATGCTCTCAAGGATGCTTTCCCAGATATGAATAATGGAAGCAGGGTTATGCTCACCACGCGCAACAAAGATGTAGCTTTACATGCAGATGCACGAAGCCTGCCATATGAATTACGATTTTTAGAAACAGATGAGAGTTGGGAATTGTTCTGTAAGAAAACATTCCCAAGACAAGATACCGGTTGCCCTCTGGAATTGGAGACATTGGGAAGAGAGATTGTGGCAAAATGCCATGGTCTACCTCTTGCGATTGTAGTCATTGGAGGGCTGTTATCAAGGAAAGAGCCGTGGGAGTGGGAGAATATACACAAGAGCATTAGCTGGCAATTTGTGGAAGGACAGCCCGAAATCTCTAGAATCTTATCTTTGAGTTATAAAGATCTGCCCTATCACTTAAAGCCATGTTTTCTCTACTTGGGCATTTTTCCAGAAGACTATGAGTTCCAGGCAAAGAAACTGATTCAATTGTGGGCCGCGGAAGGGTTGCTGCAACAGAGAGGGAATGAAAAACTAGAGGAGGTGGGAAAAGATTATCTGAAAGAGTTGATTCAACGAAGTCTGATTCAGCTTGCTAAAAGAAGTTCAAGTGGGGGTATCAAAAGTTGCCGTATTCATGATCTTTTGCGGGATCTTTCCATATTAGAAGCAAAGGAAGATAAGTTTCTCCAAGTTCATCATGAGAATGTGGATGCTCTGTCCACATCTACAGCCCGTCGACTTGCAATTTACCGTAATGCCTCAAGTGAGTGCACTCCTTCAAATTTTTCCGCTCCACGCCTTCGATCTTTCCTGATCTACACCCAAGTTGATGAGAAGCATGAAAGGCAACCAGAGAAGTTTCTTTACCAAGGCTTTAAATTACTCAGGGTGTTAGATCTACAAAATGTAGCAATAAAAAGTCTACCGAGTGAGATAGGTGAACTGATCCACTTGAGATACCTTGGGTGTACCAACACTTCTTTAAAAACGCTCCCATCATCGATAGGCAATCTTCGCAATTTACAAACACTAACGGTAACAACTTATAACGATGTTGTCAACATACCCAGCATAATGGAGAAGATGAAACAGTTAAGACATGTCCAAGTGAAAAGCGCATATCAAGGGTCTAGTTATGTAAGTTGGGGTGTGATAAAAGGGCATGAACGACTCAACCAGATTAGTAACCTCCAAACTCTATCATATGTAAAGGCTGGTGAATGGATGGTGGGTTGCTTGGGAAAGCTTACCAATCTTAGAAAACTAGGAATAAATTTAGATGAGGGACCATATGTTGAGGTATTGTACAAATCCATTGTCAAATTGGACTGCCTGCAGTCCTTAAGTGTGAAGAGATCCCAGTTGCCATCGAATTTTCCTTTCACATGTCTTAGCAAGTTAATTAAGTTGCGTTTGGTTGGAGTTTTAGGGAAGTTACCCGAGTCTACTGAATTCCCAACAAACCTCACCAAGCTCACCTTGCTACTCTCCCATTTAAAGCAAGACCCACTGGTGACGTTGGATAAGCTGAAAAACCTTCGCATTCTCAGATTGCTGAAGAGTTCATACGAGGGGAAGCAAATGGTTTGCTCTGAGGAAGGGTTTCCTCAACTCGAATCCTTACATCTTGAAGACTTGGATCAATTAGTGGAGTGGAGCGTGGCAGCAGGAGCTATGCCAAGTCTTTTACATTTACATATCAGTGGTTGCTGGCAATTGAAGATGCTTCCGGAAGGGCTGGAGTACGTGACTACCCTCAGGAAATTGGAGTTGTGGAGTATGCATCAAGGATTCAAGGATAGGGTTGGAGACGGGGGAGAGGATTGGCATAAGGTTCAGCACATACCCTCCATCGACATACGCTCTAGGAACTTCTAAGCACTTGCACTTTCTGTTGTCGCGAGACCTACATTGGTGAGACTTCTTTCCACTCTTCATTTTTATTTACCTGTTAATTGATACTTAAATTTAGTATAATCATATGATTTTTTTCCGTTTTGTTTTTTGTAACTTACCTTTTGTATCCATACATTGTAAGGAAGACAGTATTTTATAATTTTGTAGAGTATGTGATTGCTTTTTAAATGGAAATTTGCATGTTAATGCTTCAACCAGGACCCTTTTTGGATGAAGCCATGCTAGCGGTCGTCTGGTTTGACACACGCAAGTCGCTGTATGTTGGATGAAACCATTGTTCGCCCATCTAGTTGACCCTTCTTTGGTGGACCATTGTATAAATTAACGTGGATGCGACAACTTTATATGTTTGGTTAGTGACTTTTCCTTGTTAAATGTGGACTGTAGACCATTTTTTGTTTGAAGGCTATTGATTTATGGTTAGCATCATCTTGCCAGTTTGATTTTTTAATGATGGTCACAATAGGACCTCCCAAAAGAATTGCTTGGATCAATCAAATATATAACACTTGGGTTTAAGTACTTCTATTTTTCTGATGTGTTGCTTTAGTATGAATAGTTGCAGATCATTTTTAGGCAACCAGAGATTTGATTTGAGTCTCTTGATTTTATTGGTGATGCTACTAGGTGCGTTGGAGGTGATTGATGAGAGAGTTTACAGATGTGCATGATCAAGCTGCTCATCGGGTGCGGGCCACTATGCAGCTTTCCTTGCTCAAAAATCAGGCTGTCTATTCATAATAATGTGCCATATATGTGTATTAAATGGTAACTGTCCATTTTGTACGCAAACGTTTGGATCACCTGATTTGCATGGGACCTGATTCTTGGACCAAAGCATAAGTTGTGGGTGAGGTTTCGTAATCCCAAATGTGTGTGGAGCATTGCCCAACCAAATACAGCTACATACACCAATGCAGAATAAGGGTGTGTGATAAGAGCTTTGTGGGGGACACTCTTAGGAATTTCTGGCTTAAAAATCAATTACTTAGGTGAACCACTGTGTATAAAACAAATGGATGTTCAGAAAGAGTTGTATATTTTGCTCAACTTAGGAGCAAAAAGCCTGATTATTGTTCCATATTGGCATCTGCAGCTACACGTGGATGGTCATGATTCCACACAAGTGTGTGCTTTGCCTCTGTTTTAAGTTTGCTTCATATGGTTTTTTATTTGTTTGGTCCCTTATGATAGTTGGAGTTACAACATGTACAATGTTCATTTTTTTTTATTTTTTTTACACATGCACACACACCCCCACACACTCACGCCACACGCACACACACCCCACACACGCACGCCATGGGATTTCACCACCATGTACAATGTTCAATTGCTGTAGCGTTGTTTTTGTTGTATGTAGAGAATGCATTTGGATTTGTCTGCATTTAATCCATGCTTTGAAGCCCATAATGGATTAATAAGTAATTTCACATCCTGGCTTGAAATTTTTTAGTGTTAGTAATATTCCTACAACTTAAAAAGTTCTCTATTTATTATAACCCAACCCAAGCAAAACTAATTGATAGTTACTTCTTATTCAATCTTTAGATCTATTTCCCAAGCTATTATTTTCCTAACTGTCTTTTGTAGGATTGATCGACAGATTAGGAGCTTTGATCTGTAAGATTTTTGGAGCATCTTTCATTTATGACAGAGCCTATCAAATCAAAGTTTGGATCTTAGAACTACTATCTGCACTTGTAACTCATATCCAAACACTTTGACCATTTACATTAGGAACTTATACTTCCTGTTTTATCCATGATTAGTTTTTAAAGTTAGGTATATGCTTCGACTTCTTTTATAGATTTAATCAATCATATTCTAGCATACAACTTTCAGGTTTTAATCACAAATTGATTTCAGATTTTTTTTTTTTCTCTCACAGCAGAGATTGTGATGACCTATGCGTGCAAGTGACTAGACGAAGTGAAGAATGGTAGAATGGTTGACTTGACAGTGATGAGATGTTTGCATGATATTTCTAATTGTAACTTGATGATTCATGTATATATATATTTTTGTTACAGATCTTCCAATAGGATAACATGAGTTAATATTCATTATATTTTTTGTACTTCAATCACACAAACAGTTCATTTAATGTTTGATTTATTCACTGTATGCATTGCCTGCCTGTAATATGTTAATTGAAATTTGAAATAAAGAGGAATTTCTTTACGGTGGAGACCTAGAAGGGCTTCCACCATTTTTTTTTAGGTATCTCTGCCAACTGGGCCCTGTGTTTCAAGAATACGTGTGGTTGATCTGATGGGAAATGTTCCTAGCCATTGTTTGATGGCCTTCGCCTTCTCTTCATTGAATGTAGAATGCTGTCACATTTCTTTCTTAATTGACCATCTGCTGGCAACTATTTGCATCATTAGGAAATTCAAATCTTGAAGACTAATAGAAGGATTGGCGTGTTCTAAGGGGAATCCAGATTAGGCCAATGTTATCTACAGTTCGAAAAACTGAACAATGTGCTCCATTGCACAAATTTAAGAACTGGCCTATGCCATAGAAACTCAATTGGAGCACTGAACATTATATACTACCAGTTTGTTTTTGGGGTATTGTATATGATGCTTAATGGAAAAAAAGTGGAGCTTTTGTGATCATCCCAATAATGCTGCAGTTAGGGCCCTCTGGTTGGAACTTAAGATCATCTAACCACTGTGATCTTTAAGTTATGATAGCAGAGTTGAAATTTTCTACAATATGGACTAATGAGCATCTAGGCTTACAACAAGTGGGTGGAAAAAATGATATTCTAATTATAGTTTCGCAGAGTGTGAAGTGACGCAGCAAGAGATTCAGGTTGAGGGAGTGGGGAAGTGTTTATATATATATATATATATATATATATATATATATATTCAGGTTGAGGGAGTAAGTGTTTATATATATATATATATATATATATATATATATATATATATATATATATATATAGTGTTAGCAAGTATAAACAGCTAGGAAGCACAAGTGGGGACATGAGTCAGTAGCACAGTTCAAAGCCCCAATGGCACTTTATTAGAAGGATCATGCAACCAAAGATTCAATTATATAATAGAAGTGGACTCTGTTTTGGACATGCAACCATGTTAATATTGCTAAAACCTTCAAACATGGGAAGACACACAGCAACTTCTTATACAACAAATCTTTCTTCATCCAGAACATAAACAAGTCCATGTCATTATGTATGCCAAAGTTCTTTGTAACAAACAGATCCAATGGTTGGTGCGTAGCAGTGGCCAGCCAAAGTGGGCAAGTCATATCAAAGCTTCGATCACAGAAATAAGGGGACTTCTTCCTTTTTTTAGGTACTAAATATGATAATGTAATGATCAATCAAAAGAAATGATGGACTCTGCAATGTTTAAGGTGGGGGCCTCTGGCTGGACAGTTTGGATAATCTGACTGGTTGATTTTTAAATTTCAATTAGTCGGGCAGACAATTTTGAATGCTGTGGAAAAGAGAGGGTGTAATATGATTTAACTCTATAATACAAAGAGCCTCTTTTCTGGAGACATTGCTCCTTGAGAAACTTAGGTAAAGGAAAGATGTGGCAATACTAGATTAGGACTGTATGATCAGGGTCATTTAATGAATGTGGCGGAACTGAAGTACGGCTAGGCGAACTGAACTACGCACTAGGCATGGCCCAAACTGTGGTAGGCGCTAGGCAGAGAACTCTCTTGTAGTAGGCACAGAGTCCAGAGAGTTATCTTCTTTTTCTTTTTCTTTTTTTCTTTTTTTTTTTTTCAAATGGAACCCCAACGGAGTATTTATAGGTGATCCGAGAGACACAATGGCCCTAGATGACTATTGTCCTGCACTAATAAGCAAGAAGGGACATGTCATGCTTTAATTGGTCAGTTTAGAAGATTTCCATCATCTCAAGTCTTACGAAAATGCATGTATCTCCCTTGTTAAAAAAATGAATTGAAGCAATTATAGGCTCCTTGGAAAGATAATTTTACAAGCTTTACAGCGAGACAAGAATTACTCGATTTGAAGATCATCTAACCCATCAAAAGTGGGGCCAAGGTCCCTGATGGTGCAACCCATTATGCCCACTACCCTCAGCTTTAATAAACTAACCGGATCTCCCTAGTTACACCTCGAATCTGAGTGATCTCAACAAAAAGGTAATTCAACAAGCTTTCTAATGAGCTATGAATCACTTCATTTCAAAACCATTTGGTCTAAAGTCTTCCATTTGTAACATCATTCTCATTTCAACTCTTGGTTGTGTGTGCTTAGACCTTCATAAAAACCTTTACCCCAATGCAACTTAGAAAAGTGATTTTTCCAGCGTCAGCAATAGTGTATAGTTCAACCATTCTTTTTTGTCTCTCTAAATACATTCTTCTAAATCTTATGCTTTTATGGGTTCAATCCATAGCTCAACAATAAACATCCAGATTTTCAACGAGTTCTCAAGCAGTATCAACGATATCGGCCGGTATATCCCATGATATATCTTGTATCTCACTTGTGCGATACACAACGCACAAGTAGCGGGATATATCCCGCATTTTGATGTAGTGAGCATTTTCGATTTCTTTTTCTGTAAGTCATATTAAATTAGTATAAAATTGTTATAAATTTGGGATATTTCATGTTTGTATGAAAAATCATGAATTGGGAACTTTGACTTCGAGATTTGGAAGAGATGGACTAAGTTGCCAAAAATTAAAAAAATAAAAATAAATCAAAATTCCCAATTTCTCGTAAATCGGCTGCAATCTTTGCATCCAAACATAAAATCAAACATGTATGTAATCCGATCTAGTGATTCTTCTTTTATTTTTGAATATATTGCATGTGTTTACACACGTCTTTTTACATTTATAAATTATATGAATAGACTTTGAATATACTTGCATCAATTCAATTAGACAACGCATATATTAAGACCCCATATAAAGAAAACCTATCATGCGCACACATTTTTTTGTAATATTTTATTTATAAGTGTGTACGCCTTTTTTAATAAATACTGAAGTTTCATTGAAAAAATTGACCAATTTCCCAATGTTTACCCATGTTTCCAATAATAGTGATACATCACGTGATACAACTGATATACCCCGTGCGATAATCAATATGTATTCATATCCTAAGGGTGCAATACGTAATGCAATACCGATATTTCGAACGCTGTTTTGAAGTTCAAACCCAGCTATATCGAATGAAACTGTAGTATCTGAATCTCAAAAATGGCACGCGAGGTTAGGTCACATCGGAAAGGATCGTATGACAAGACTAGTACGTTCTGGTCTATTACACTCCTTATCCAAAGTTGATTTGCCATTTTGTGAACATTGTGTGTCCGGGAAGACTTCGAAGAAACCATTTCCCAAAGCGGCAAAGTCAAAGGGTACGCTAGAGATAATCCATTCAGATATCTGTCGACCCTTTAATGTACATGCTAGAAACGGATGTCAATACTTTGTCACTTTCATTGACGATTACTCGCACTATGGATATGTGTATCTCATCTCACACAAATCTGAGGCTTTTGATTGTTTTCTTAAATATAAAGTTGAGGTGGAAAATCAGCTTGAGAAAAAGATTAAAATCCTTCGATCTGATAGAGGTGGCGAGTATACATCTGAAACGTTTAAATCATACTGTGAAAACGTTGGAATAGTTCGGCAGTACACAATGGCTTACACTCCACAACAAAATGGTGTTGTAGAGAGAAGGAATAGGACACTATTGGACATAGTTAGATCGATGATGGCACAAGCCAATCTCTCTACCACATTCTGGGGAGACGCACTGTTAACAGCCGTCTACGTCCTTAATAGAGTCCCATCCAAATCCATTCCTAAGACTCCATATGAGATGTGGTCTGGGAGGATTCCTTCTCTAGCCAACCTACGCCCTTGGGGATCTTTGGGTTATGTTTTGCTACTTACTCCGCATAGAGGTCAACTTGATAGTAAAACCATTAAATGCGTGTTTATAAGGTACCCTATGCATTCAAAGGGATACGTTCTAATTTATGAGGACCATGGACGATGGATTGAGATAGAATCCCGGGACGTGACCTTCGTTGAAGATAGATACCCAAGCTGAATGAAGCAAAATGTTCCAATCTAACTTTTTGAAATACCCGATGTATCTCAGGAGAGTGGGAATTCTGCTTCATAAGACGATGATACTCCTATAGTTCGTCAGGACAGTGGGAGGATATCTCAGCAAGCTCCTAAATTACGTCGAAGCGAAAGAGCATTAATTCCCCGAAGATATTTCGATATTGAAGGGCAAACATTCTCTTGCGTTACAGTTGATGATGATAAACCTGATTCGTATCAGGATGCATTATTATCTTCTAACTCGGCCGATTGGGTGAATGCTATGGACGAAGAGATCGCTTCCATGGAGAAGAATAAAATCTGGGAACTTGTTGATCTGCCTTCTAATCGCAAAGAGTAGGTAACAAATGGGTACTAAAGATCAAAAGAAAGACAGATGGTACAGTGGACAAGTATAAAGCACGATTAGTTGCTAAAGGTTTTACACAACAAGAAGGCGTTGATTACGAAGAGACCTTTTCACCTATTGCAAAGTTCTCCTCAATCCGCATGATCTTATCCATTGTTGCAAGTTTAGACTTAGAGTTATATCAGATGGATGTAAAGACCGCATTCTTAAATGGTGACTTGGATTAAGAGATATACATGCAACAACCCATGGGTTATGTGGACAAAAAGTATCCAAAGAAAGTCTACAAATTGTTGAAATCTATCTATGGGCTGAAGCAAGCTTCAAGACAGTGGTACATGAGGTTCCACTTGGCCATCACTACTTTTGGATTCACGATGAGTGAAGAAGATCATTGTGTATACATGAAACGGTCTGGAAGATCTTTTCTGATACTATCTCTATATGTAGACGATATCCTGTTAGCTGGTAATGACATGCAATTGTTGACATTGACTAAAGATTGGCTATTCTCAAACTTTGAGGTGAAAGACCTCGGTGAAGCCAACTTTATCCTTAGGGGAAAAATCATCAGGGATCGCCCTAAGAAATTTTTAGACTTGTCTCAAGCAACTCATATACAAAAGATCTTAGAGCGGTTCAGGATGAAAAATTCAAAAGCTGTTGAAACCCATATGGATAAAGCTACTAAGTTAGACAGGAAATCGTGTCCACAGATTGAAGCCGAGAAATTGGCTATGTCTTCAGTACCTTATGCAAGCGCAGTAGGAAGCTTAATGTATGCTATGCTTTGCACCAGACCGGATATTAGCTATGCAGTTGGCATAGTCAGCCGTTATCAGAGTAACCCGGGACAGTTTCATTGGCAAGCCGTCAAACGTATATTCCGCTATTTCAGAGGTACAAAAGACTTAATGTTATGTTATGAAGGTACAAGCCACGAGTTCAAAGGATATTCTGATGCTGCTTGGGGTAATGACGCCGACGAGGGAAAGTCTGCTTTAGGGTATGTATTCTTACTCGGAGGAGGAGCTATCTCATGGTCGAGTAAGAAACAGACATCCATAGCTCTTTCATTTATGGAGGCCGAATACATTGCATGTTGTGCTGCAGTTCAGGAGTGTGTATGGGTTCGTAGATTTCTGTTGAGTCTGGGTATTTTACCGAGTGTTGGTCAACCTATATCGCTGAAGATAGACAATACTTCTGCTATTGACTTGGCAAAGGACCCTAAACACCACCAGAAATCTAAGCACATTGAGATCAAGTATCATTACGTCCGTAATCAAGTGAGAGATAAAAAGGTCGCCCTCAGCTACATTCCTACCAAGGAGATGTTGGCTGATCCCATGACAAAACCTATAGCTAGAGATCTATTTCAGGTTCACGTCAGGCAGATGGGATTGAGGAAAACTTGATTGATGTACTTGTTTTGTAGTACATTTGATCTTTCATTAATGACTAATACATTCCATTTATTCAGTATTGAACACTAATATAAACTAGGTAAGAAGATCATCAGCATTTACCTTGAGATCATGTAAGATTTCTATTTTAATCGGCAGGCCGCTCACCCACTCGCACGGGTTGACCGACCTTGAATGTACAAGAGAGATACATTTGGGGCTATGTTTATACATTGAGGTATGAACTTCCCTTTATTATGAATAATAAAGGATGAGGATATGAGTGAGTCGTATCCGCATACAATCTTATAAAGATTGTAGATGAGACTGATAAAGTCGAATAACATAATCTCACCATTCCTTTACATGCGATCAATGTTATGGCCTGAAATTAAAGCTAGGTTATGAGGTTATGAGATGAGTTGTACCTCATGTAGAATAACCTGCGTATTGTAGACCCGACATACACCTAGTATTGTCTACTTTACGACGTGTATTGTAGCCACGTGCTGGGACCTTTTACCTATAGATTGCTTTGATTCGATCTAATCATTGCAACGTGCGAGTAGCCAGTCCCGTAGGTGACTCTTTGTGTCCTTAGCTACCCTCCTCTTGTGTATATGAGGATGAGATTGAGTGTCGCTACTTTAGTGTACTATGACGAAAGGTCTTTGATTGGCTAGACTCAGCTACGCTAGGAAAGCGGCTTAATTAATTCCAAATTATACATCTGCGTGGGGAAGATCCCGTGACAGCTACACCAAGTTTCTAGAACTATAAATATGTACTTGAAGACTTATCCGCCGGCAGTATCGAGTTATTTTTATTAGACTTTTGCAAATAGTATTTTTCTTAAAAAGCATATATATATATATGTATTACTTTGAATTGGTTTTAGTTGAAGTTTGTGAAAAATCAAGTTTTCAGAATAACTCAATAAGTTGGATAAGTGCGTATGTTGGCCGAGTACTCCAGATCGGGAGTTAACTCCATCCAGTGTGGTCATACGGACTAGGACAGGCATTACAAAGCTTGGGTTATTGAATACTAGTTAGGTGGTCACTTAGTACTTAAGCACCTATGAGAAGATTATGGTAATCCAGCTGGTTCCACGCCTCTGATTCTTTTGATCGTGATATTTGGTATTTGATTGTTATGAGGCAAGTTAGTTGGACAGATTTATGTGCCTATCCCACAATGTGATTGAGTGAGAGATGTTAGACGTAGACTAGTGGGGCCCACTTGTGAGCAATCACTAGTGGGTGGGTCCCATATGGTTAGAATTCTTCCGAGAATTTTTCCATTCCGTTAGGATATCAAATTCAATTTTGAATTTGATTTTGGATAGGAAATAGAGAGAAGATCGGATAATCCGTTCCTCATCCTATCTCCTTTCCTTTCCTATAAAAAGGGATGCGCTCTCTCTCGCATCACAGCATACGAAATACCGAGAGTATACAGAGAGAAATAGAGTGCGCTATAGTCTGTCCATCTTAGCTTGTCCTTGGGACGATCTGATCCGTAGATCGCAATCCGGAGCCACTATATACTGTAGGATCAGAGGTGTGAATAGTTCCATCTGCTCCAGTAGTAGATAGGCAGGCCGTTGGAGGATCAATCTTCAGCTTTGTGAGGGTCCCAAAATCGTGTAGACCGTCAGATCTTGAGGGCTCACCTTCCGCAATTACTACAGCTATAGAGAGAGAGAGGAACCTTCGAGATGATGTCTTAGTAGACGGTGAGGTGGGTCTGGCAGTGCTTGTAGCCGTAGATCTTCCCTTCAAGATTTATCAAAAATAACCTGCCCATATCTTCGCTTCTTCTAGTAATCTCTATCCACCATCTCTCACTCTCTCTCACTCTCTTCAAATGTAGAAAGAGAATCAATCAATCTCAGAGGATAAAAGGAAGGGAAAGTGAGGGGAAGAAATTCACATGTCACCTGCTTTTACGATAATCATTAATGTGGAATTGGCTGCAGAGAGAGAAGATGCAGGTTGTAGGGAGCCCGCGCAAAAAATAAGCTCTATGGGGCCACCGTGGTGTCGTTTTTACTTAAATTCATTCGGTTCATCAATTTCTCTAGATCATGCGTGGCACGTAAGAATGAAAATGAGGCGTATCCAAAGCTAAAGCGAGCCACACATTCCATTGTTTCCAATGGTAAGCTTCATGTTTTTAGCTAACCTCCTAATACGAGGGATGGGGATTGGAAATCACAGAATGGGAAATAATTAGCAGTTAAGATCACTAAATTGGTCAGTTGTTTGGTCGGCGAGATCGAATATTAATCCATCCGCTAGATGGTGATGGGAAATTACTCAGCACACGGCCCACCAATTGCATGGCCTTAATTGATGTCTATGCATGCCATGCACACATTAATAATTTAGATCACTAGCTAGCGGAGCTCTTGAATATATGGAACTGAATTGGGCCCATGAATCTTTATTATTCTAAATATATTTTGAATTTTTTAATATAATGGATCCTAAGATCTAATTATTATCAATTTAATTTACAGAAATAAATACAATTTAATAATATTAATCATGAGTGTGTTGCCCTTAAGAAAGAATTTTCAAGAAAATGCCTCCCTGTCACCAACTCTGAAAGAAGAAATCAATCCAAAGGATTTAGAACTTATTCTTAAGTAAATCAATTATGAAACATGAAACAGTTGAATCATGCAATTTTCATGGAGATACATTTTTGCATAAACATTTCAATACTATTAAGACTCTTGCTCTTTTCTCTTTTCTCCTTTTCATTCTCTGCCATTGATTAATGCTGACTCGTTCGAGTTATACCTGGATTCATTCAACTCGGACACAGCTAGGACTCATATACCCGAACCCGAACAAGTTGGGACGAGTCGCCGAGTAAAAAAAAAACTGTGTTCTATACTCTCTACTCATCACATCTTTCGTTCCATATGTCCAAAAGCATAGCATGTGGATATGTGGAGAACTTAGCAAATGCCAATAAATCAGGCCAAGCCAATCATCTGAGGAAGATAGTAGGCGAGAAAGGCAATCACTCGCTTATATTCAATGAAAACGTGTGGCCCACCTGATGAGCGCACTAGCATTATCTTTGTTTGGAGAGGGGCATCATAAAATAGAGCCTCACCTAGTGCATGGCTCAGATGCCACACGCGTCGGACATGTTGCAGTTAATACACAAATTAAGGGTGAGATTCAGTAATTAAGATCACCCAATCCGTGCAATTTTCATAGTATGCTGATGTAGAGTGCGTCGCAGACACTTTCATGGCCAAGATGGACCAGAGATGGCCCGATCGGAGGCGGAGATGATCAGGACAGTCAAAACCTTAAAATAGTCATATATCGCAAACAAGAATAAGTTTTTTGACATATCACATATGATCTTGGGTAGGAGAAGCTACTTTAGCCAACCAACCCTGCTATGCCAGGTTGCTCACACCAGATTTGCGACTTTAGACAACCAACCCTGCTATGCCGGGTTGCCTACACTGAATTTGCGAGATTCCATTAGATCAATGATCGAAAGTCTATTTTATTTCTATTTTTACTATAAATAGTAAGTTTTAATTCGATCATAACTTTTTATCCTTTGAGTTGTAAGAGTCATGCCCAACATGAAAAGGGCTCAGAAAAATTAGGAGAATAACTTGGAATCATGACCATCTATAAATAGTAAGTTTACTATTTATTAGGGAGTTTGAGTTTGAAACTCACTCATAAATTTGATTTTACTATTTAAATGATTGTAAATTATTATTATTTTTTATCCTCAGTCAATTTATTTCAAAATATTAGAAATTATTTCTGTTTTCATCCCTCATGGATCCGAGAAATCTCTGTGAGGTGTCCAGAAAAGCTCCGTGGATTCGGAGTAGTTATCTCAGAGGAAGACGGTGATCGACCTCATCACGTCCTTCCCTGTCATAAATGGTCCAAAATTGGTGTCCAAGACCGGCACATGCGAACGCTTAGGGCTTACAAGTGTGGTACAACTGAAACATTAAGGTCCGATTTTACGTCAGGTAACTCATTCCGGATTGTGAGATACGCCCGATTTAAGGTCTGATGGTCTGGATCACTTCTGTCGCCGACCGGGCCTTTTCTGATCCATCTTGGCCATGAAACTGTCCGCGACCCGCTCTACATCACATACACATATTTATAGACTTTTAGGTACATTCAACAAATAAAACCTACTAACTTAGTAGGTGCATCTAAAAACTAAAAGACAACCTTTTCAATTAAGAGACATCCACCTTTTCACAAATTTCTAAGCATGAATACACATGCATATGCATGTTCAAAACCCTTGGAATTCCATAATGTGCATGTATTGGAACAAATACATGTATCTAATAAAGTACATGGACATGTATTGGAACACATATATATGTATCTATTTAAAGTGCATTAATTCAACACTCCCCCTTAATGCACTTTCTAAATTACTCCCAACATCTATGAAGATGACAAAACCAGTCTTTTGGAAGTGCCTTGGTGAACATGTCAGCCATTTGTTCTTTCATCTTGCAATACTTTAAGTCAATCTTACCACTCTCAACAACTTCACGAATGAAGTGATGCTTGATCGTAATATACTTTGTCTTGTTATGATATAATGGATTTTTTGCAATTGAGATGGTGGACATGTTGTCGCAATATGTAGTAGTTTCTTCATTTTGCTTTTCGCCCATATTTTCAAGAATTCTTCATAGCCATATTGCTTGAGAAACCGCAAAAGATGCTGCTACATACTTTGCTTTTGCAGTAGATTGAGTAACTGTACTTTGTTTCTTTGATGCCCAAGAAAATATCCCAGATCCAAATGAGAAAGTGTACGCTGATGTGCTTTTCATATCATCTATGGATCCCACCCAATTACTATCTGTATATCCTACTAAGTTTAAGTTTGGTATAGGAGCATACATGATTCCAAAGTCCAGCATTCCTTGGTTGTATTGCAACATCCTTTTTGCAACTCCTAATGAGTCTGCTTTGGACAAATCATGAATCTTGAGAGTAAACTTGCAGCAAATATAATATCAAACCTTGTAGTAGTGAATAGTTTTTTAAACAACGTGTAGCATATAACGTAGCGTTTGGCCCTTTATAGGGTGTAGCTATAGAGAGAGAGGAACCTTGGAGATGATGTCTTAGTAGACGGTGAGATGGGCCTGGCAGTGCTTGCAGCTGTAGATCTTCCCTTCAATATTTATCAAAAATAACCTGCCCATATCTTTGCTTCTTCTAGTAATCTCTATCCCCCATCTCTCACTCTCTCTCACTCTCTTCAAATGTAGAAAGAGAATCAATCAATCTCAGAGGATAAAATGAAGGGAAAGTGAGGGGAAGAAAATCACATGTCACCTGCTTTTGCGACAACCGTTAATGTGGAATTCGCTACAGAGAGAGAAGATGCAGGTTGTAGGGAGCCCGCACCAAAAAAAGCTCTATGGGCCACCGTGGTGTCATTTTTACTTAAATTCATTCTGTTCGTCAATTTCTCTAGATCATGCGTGGGACGTAAGAATGAAAATGAGGCGTATCCAGAGCTAAAGCAAGCCACACCATAGGAACAGTGGTGATTGTCATTCCATTGTTTCCAATGGTAAGCTTCATTTTTTTAGCTTACCTCCTAATACGAGGGATGGGGATTGGCAATCACAGAATGGCAAATAATTAGCAGTTAAGATCACTAAATTGGTCAGTTGTTTGGTCAGCGGGATCCGAATATTAATCCATCCGCTAGATGGTGATGGGCAATTACTCAGCACACGGCCCACCAATTGCATGGCCTTAATTGATGTCTATGCATTCCAAGCATACATTAATAATTTAGATCACTAGCAAGCAGAGCTCTTGAATATATGGAACTGAATTGGGCCCATGAATCTTTATTATTCTAAATATATTTTGAATTTTTTAATATAATGGATCCTAAGATCTAATTATTATCAATTTAATTTACAGAAATAAATACAATCTAATAATATTAATTATCATGAGTGTGATGCCCTTAAGAAAGAATTTTCAAGCAAATGCCTCACTGTCACCAACTCTGAAAGATGAAAACAATCCAAAGGATTTAGAACTTATTCTTAGGTAAATCAATTACGAAATGAAATGAAACATGAAACAGTTGAATCATGCAATTTTCGTGGAGATGCATTTTTGCATAAACATTTCAATACCATTAAGACTCTTGCTCCTCTTTTTTCCTTTTCATTCTCTGCCATTGATTAATGCTGACTCGTCCGAGTTATACCTGCATTCATTCAACTCGGACACAGCTAGGACTCATATACCCGAACCCGAACAAGTTGGGACGAGTCGCCGAGTGAAAAAAAAAACTGTGTTCTATACTCTCTACTCATCACATCTTTCGTTCCATATATCCAAAAGCATAGCATGTGGATGTGTTGAGAACTTAGCAAATGCCAATAAATCAGGCCAAGCCAATCATCTGAGGAAGATAGTAGGCGAGGAAGGCAATCACTCGCTTATATTCAATGAAAACGTATGGCCCACCTGATGAGCGCACTAGCATTATCTTTGTTTGGAGAGGGGCATCATAAAATAGAGCCTCACCTAGTGCATGGCTCAGATGCCACACGCGTCGGACATGTTGCAGTTAATACACAAATTAAGGGTGAGATTCAGTAATCAAGATCACCCAATCCGTACAATTTTCATAGTATGCAGATGTAGAGTGGGTCGCAGACACTTTCATGGCATGGACCAGAGATGGCCCGATCGGAGGCGGACATGATCAGGACAGTCAAAACCTTAAATTAGTCATATATCGCAAACAAGTTTTTTGACTTATCACATATGATTTTGGGTAGGAGAAGCTACTTTAGCCAACCAACCCTGCTATGCTAGGTTGCCCACACCAGATTTGTAACTTTAGACAACCAACCCTACTATGCCGGGTTGCCCACACTGGATTTGTGAGATTCCATCAGATCGGCGATCGAAAGTCTATTTTATTTCTATTTTTACTATAAATAGTAAGTTTTAATTCAATCATAACTTTTTATCCTTTGAGTTGTAAGAGTTGTGCCCAACATGAAAAGGGCTTAGAAAAATGACGAGAATAACTTGGAATCATGAGCGTCTATAAATAGTAAGTTTACTATTTATTAGGGAGTTAACTTACTATTTATTAGGGAGTTTGAGTTTGAAACTCTGTCATAAATTTGATTTTACTATTTAAATGATTGTAATTTTTTAAAAAATCCTCAATCAATTTATTTTGAAAATATTAGAAATTATTTTTGTTTTCATCTACCGTAGATTCGAGGAATCCCTGTGAGGTGTCCAGAAAAGCTCCGTGGAATCAGAGTAATTATCCCCGAGGAAGACGGTGATCGACCTCATCACGTCCTTCCCTGTCATAAATGGTCCAAAATTGGTGTCCAAAGACCGGCACATGCAAACGCTTAGGGCTTACAAGTGTGGTACAATTGAAAGATTAGCCATGGAAAATATAAAAATACAACGACATTAGGCCTAGAAATGTCCAACGTTTTACTGATTTACAAAATGCAGATACAAAGTAATAGCGCAGTTTAGTGGGAGAACCACAGCAAGCAAGAAAGAGTACATGAGATGTAGAAAAGAAGAGAGGGAGAAAAGACTCTTTTAGGAGGAGAAGTTATCAATGATGGTGGTGTGAAGTGGGTCACTCAAGTGAGTGGCCCAGTTGTTGAGTGGACCCTTGCCGGTGACGGCCGCCTGCACGGCGAAGCCCAAGAATCCAACCATGGCGAGGCGGGCGTGCTTGATCTCAGCCAATTGGAGGGTGGCCTTCTTCTCGGGGTCGGAGGCGAGGCCGAGTGGGTCGAAGAACTTGCCGCCGGGGTAGAGCCGCCTTTCCGGGTCGAGCTCGCCGTTCCTTTGGAACTCAATGTAGCCAATTACAAGAACTTCGATCCATATCAATGTAGTCATGGAGAATGGAAGTGGAAGTCCCAGATAGGAAGACCCATCCACCAGCTCTACCTGAAAACCATGGCAATATTGCTCAGTTTAACACTTCTCAGGAGTTCGTTGTTGACGGTTAGGACTTGTAACAAGGCATTTTTATAATGTGGCACGCGTGTGGAACATCTAAGCCGTTCATCAGGTAGGCTCACTGATGCAGTAGATGCCCTGGACTAAATGATAGAGGTTGATCAACTCATCTGGTGGGCCAAAATGGACGACATGCTAGAGAGATCTGAGCCGTTCATCATGCCCGACCTATCGATGGCTGTTGACTAACTAATGAGTGGTTAGCAAAAGGGCATCCAACCGTCCACATTCATTGGGAATGTGTGGGCCACATGATGAACGGACTGGATCACTAACATTTTCCTGACGAAGGTCCTCCGTCTAAAGTGCGTCCCACCATCTAGACGGTTTAGATTGATGCGTGGGTCATCCTATTCCATCCTACGGTTGAGGTCAAGTATACAAATTCAGACGAAATTACCCTGACAGTTCAAAGAAAAGAACACGCAAGGGCATAAACGTCAAACGTACCTTCCCAGCATCCTGCCATGTCACACCAGTGAGAGACTCGACCGCGAGAGCGCCGAGCGTGGCGAGCATGGCCCAGCGCCCGTGTATCAACTCACACTCACGGAACCGCTGCAGGCCAAAGACCTCAGTGTAGGGCTGGAAGGGCGTGGATTTCACGTCGGAGTTCTCGAACCGTGTCCCGATCAGATCACCCGCTTGGTTCTTCGCCAGGTTCTGGTCCAACGAGTCCAGCTCGAACTGCAAGTACTCAGCGGGTTTCCCAAGCCCGAACGGGTCGAACCCATAGTCTCCGACCAGGCTCCCGTCCAACCACTCCGGCGCCTTCGCACCCGGGTACCAGAGCGGCCGATCCGAAGTCGGCTTGGACCCGGCCTTCTTCACCGCCTTCTTCCGTCCGAACCCGAACCGCGCTTGGAATCTCCCACCATTCGCCTGCGATTTCTGTAGGCGGGTGCCGAGGAAGGTGGACGCGGCTGCGGCTGTTGTGGTGGCCATGGCGTGAGGCTATCGTGCGCTGGGTGGGTGGTTAACGCGAGTGAAATGTGTTTGGGAATGGTGGGGAGGAGAAACTGAGCTATATAGCTGTGGTGCGGTTTATCCACGGGGTTTGATCTCTGACCGTTGGTTGCGATGGGCGTATCCGTCTGACGGCTGTGGTGATCTCGGTCTTATCTCTTGCCTTATCGCAATGTCGTCCACGTGGCATGGCTTTCGCTGGGAAGGGGACGTTTTTTTTGTGGCTGGAATTGAACGCTAGGAGAGAAGATCTGGAGCTTGGTTGCTGATTTTTTTCAGATTATTCTATGGAGTGGAGTGTATGGTACTCCATTTGAGTAATGGACTATATACTCCACGTATCTCCACCGTTCATTAATGGGACCCGTGCAGATCTCCGGACAGTTCTTCTCGAGGGATCCGTTTATAGGTCGAGTGCCATAGCATGGGGAATGGTTATTAAGGATGGTGGACTGCATTAATCAATTGGATGGTCGGAGTTGTCCTTTTGTCCTTCTGATTTGTACAATCTTTGAGATGTGGCCCATCTATGATAGGTTGACTAGATGTGTGGTACGGATGGGAATTTCGGACCACTTTTTACGGTGGAGATTGGAGATGCGTTTTGTTTATTTGATGCCCTGATGGAGCAGGAGTATGGACCTTGCTGTGTGTTTACAGTTCACCGTCACACGCGGACACGGATTGACGACTGACACTGCCAGTAGCTACTGGACGGTGCTATGTGGGCCCACCATGATGTTTGTGTTTTATCCACGCCGTCCATCCATTTTTCCCGCTCATTTTAGGGCATGAGCCCAAAAAAGAGGCATATCAAGATCTCAGGTGGACCACACCAAAGAATTGATTGAAATCCGACCATTAAAGACTTGTTGGGGCCAGGAAAGCTTTGGATCCAGCTAATGTTTGTGTTTTCCCTTCATCCAGGTCGTTGTGACCTAATCAAAAGGAAGTTTTTAATGGTCGAGATTCAATAACCACTGTTTTCCTATATTGTGGTTCACCTTATTTTGATCTGCTTCATTTTGGGCTCATGCCCTAAGATTCAAAATGGATGGACGGTCTCGATAAAACAGATACATTAGTGTGGGATCCACAGAGGACCGTCTAGTAGCGACACGGCATCTCTCACACATGTGCATGCATACATGTGAACGTGTTTGCTCTAATTTAGGCACGGCTAGGGTGGCAATGGACCAGGTTTAGGACGGGCTAGGTTAGAACCAGGCAAATATATTTATTTGGCTGTGACCCTATGGCTCAGGGTAAACTCACGAGAGTTTCAACACAAGGTCATGGGTTCGAGCACCTACCTATACATTGTGTTGTGAGTGCTTGAGTGTGTGTAAGGGCTTATGAAATAAATAAATAAATAAAAAGTTAGAACCAAGCCCAGCCCAACACTTAAGATGATGACTTAGCCCATTGCAAACCGGCATGGGTCTAGCACAGAAGGCATAAGTCCAGGCTTGGAGAAAATTTACTTCACTTGGACCAACCCTCCTAACAGCCTATCTATAAAATCGATAAAATACTTATTTCCCACTCGAATTTTCCAAACTCCTCTATTGACCAAGCAATCACCCATACACAAGCAAATAGACATTTTAGAGGAAAGAAACTAATGATCCACCTTCAAAACTCTGAATTAAAATGACATATTTGTAAGATAATATACATGTATATCAGGTTGAGCTAAAATGACTTGAGTCCAAGTGTGAACTTAAAATTGACTGAGCCATACATGCAAAGCCCAAGCCTACTCCAAGGACTGGGCTGGTAGGTCTGAGCCCACCCCAAAGCCAAGTTGGGTAGGCCACCTAGCCCAAAGCCCAGTTGGAAGCATTGAAAATGACTGGAATATACAGGAGATGTGGACGCACATAAAATATCTTTTAGGCTGCAAATGCTTCTTTGGAGGGTGCACCTAAATGGACCTTTAGGCACAGTAGCAAACCATGGTCTAAACAAGCATTCTTGGGTCTGTTGCAGAACGTTGGAAAAAGGAAATTGTGTTTGGATGCATAATTGTATTAAATTGTGAAAATTCAGTTCAATAAAGAAGAAAAGGACTGAATTGCAATATTATTCAAAACAAAAGAGTAACTCTCTTTAAACCAAGGAACCAAAAAAATGATAGCTCTCAATTGCAGTTGCCTGCCTTTCAAGTCTACATAGAAAATAATGTAGCTGCAATCTGGAGCACATTTCTTCAATGCAAATACTAAGGAAGTGAAGGTTATTGCAATTTGATCATTAAATCTCGAAATATAGGGACCATTTTATTGATCCTGTGATTACACAGTGTAAGGTAACCATTGATATAATCAAATTTATCATTGGACATTGATCTAGTCCAGATAAACCGATGAGAAAATCTGAATGGTTGGATTTGGTTAAATCTTTGATCAATCAGCTCGTGTGGCCATTTGGTTGTATCACATATCAATTAATAAACTTTTAGATTCATCAATTAAATAATTTCATGCATCCAAATAAGCCTTGATTGACTGAACTAAGGAGAATGAGGAAAAGTGGATCACATTTTTCTCTAGGCATTTCAGAACTGTTATTTCATATAAATAATGGTTGGCCTGGCCAAAATTATGTCCCTCTCTGCAATGCAATAACTGGGCTCATGGCTCAGTAGTATAGGATTCCAAAGGTATGAAATAAATGAATAATCTTAACTGTCCAATTAAAAAATAAATCACAAATCCAAATTAAATAGTCATGATTTCTCAAGTTGTCTATTAAATTGAAACATGTCCATCTATAGAAATCCATACTACACAAGGTACACAAACCATATTTGATCATACCCACACTGATGGCCCATTTGATGGTTCTATCATATGCTTTTAATCAATGCAGCCATACAAGATTTTCAGCTTATTGGGCGTGGGACCCATTGTTTATGTGCAGTGGCCTAGTTTGGTCAATCAGGTCATCAGGTGAGACATACAAAGAGTGGATCGGCTTGATTTTGGGATCATGGCCCACATGGTGGGGCACCTGATGTATAGGCCTGGGTCCCACTACCAGCCATGTACAGGCCTGGGTCTCCAACCTACCAGCCAACAGTCAAAGCGTCTTCTATGTGTAATATTTGCCTTTTGCTTTTTCTCCAGAAGGGAGGATAAAGTGCTGTCTTTTCCGCTTTTGTGACGAAAATTCTTTAACTGGCCACACCAACGATCACCAACAGATGTGGGAAGGTGTGGTCCACCATGGATTGCACATGCCCACCATGAGAATGAGAAATGATCAAAACCAGCTGATTAAGGGCATGAAAAATGGGTGTGTTAAGATAGTTCAAATTTTTATTTTTTATTTTAAAAAAAAAAAAGAAAAAAAAAAGAGAGTCTTATCATCCATGTTCAGGCCCCGTACTTGGATGCCTGCATGTCATCATTACGCACCGGACGGTCCTGTCAGGGTCGCTGTGGGGCGGAGCATTGAAGGTCATGAGCTCAAAAGGAGGCAATTGAAAGCAGATGCCACATATACACATGTATGAATGCTCAGGTGGGCCACACCACAAAAACAGCCGGGATTGAAAGCTTATGTTGAAAACTCACTGGGACACAGTCTTGGATCAAACTGATATTTATGTTTTCCTTTCATACATGTGTATATGTAATCTTATGAACACGTTGGATGGTAAATAGACACTGTCGTAGGCCTTAGTTAGCTGAAGAAGAATTTGCAAATTGATTAAATGGGACTAATTCTTTTTATCTCCATGGAGATCATTCCCAAGGGGCTTGTTACCATTGAAAACTTCATGGGAGTCACTGAGGTTTTGGATCAAATTGATATTTATGTTTCCTCGTCATACAGGTCTACATGATCCCATGAACAGATTAGATGGCAAATAAACATCATGGTGGGTATTAGGAAGTTTTCAATCCTATGATGCAGTCCAAATGAACCTTGGATCTACCTCCTTTTTGGGCTCATGTCCTGAAACGATTTTTGTATGGCATGAATAAAACATAAACATTATACTGGGACCCATAGAACCCTTAACATGACCGTCCATATGTGGTTAGGCCGTGTTGGGGTAGTACGCAATCCGTTCCAGATTTTAGGGTGAACATTTTAGTCCTATAAAATGGTACACTCTAATCATAAGTGGCCCACCTGAGTATCCCAGAGGCATTTGCAATAGAGAAATCTCATAATCAATTCACCTTTTTCCACTGAAGAAAATAGTAAAGAGAAATTATTATTTTTTACAATGGAATTTTGCTATTAGAGCTGTGACATGGGTCCAGGTCAACGGAAGGGCCGGGATTTGGTGGATCCAGGAAAACACCAGGGTCTGTGGATCCGTGACCGTGGAGCTTACTATGATTTATGTGTTCTATATCCATGCCGCCGTCTGTTTTTCCAACTTATTTTAGGGAACGAGATAAAAAACGAATCTGATATAAATCTCAATTAAACCACACCACAAGAAACCAAGGTGATTGAATACCTACTATTAAAAATTTATTGGGAGCTACAAAAGTCTCGGCTCAAGCTGATATTTGTGTTTTCCCTTCATCCAAGTTTGTGTGACCTTATCACAAGGTTTGATGGAAAATAAACATCACAGTAGGCCCTAAGAAGTTTTTAATAGTGAGTATATATCCAGAAAATTTTAATAGTTAGTATTCAATGACCACTGTTTCCTGTGATAGTGGTACACGTTGGATTTAGATTTTCTTACTTTTTGGTATTATACCCTCAAATAAGCTGGCAAAACGGATGGACTACTGCATGGATATAAAATAGATACATCAAATTGGGTCCCACCAAATCCACTGACCTCAGTACTTCCTGTGGATATCTACCTCTTGGTCAACCCAAACCGAACTGACCCAACCCAACGTAAGAGTCTTCGTGTTAGGTTAGGGTTGGGAGGTAGAAAAGGAACGAATAAGAAGGGGCTATCTTTTGTCTTTTTGCTCTCTTTCCATATTTGTATCACTGAAATACTCGCTCGACCCGTTTCGGCTCAGACTTAGTTCACTGAGTCACACGCTGAGTTGGGAAATAATTTCCAGGCGTAACTAGAGGTGGGCATTAAGTTGAGTTAAACCAAGTTAGGTCTAACTTGACTCAATTCGGTTTTTCCAACTCCCTGACCCGAACTCGATCCGACTCGGGAACAAGTCCAGTAGGCCTAACTTGATCTTAACTGATTCTTGGTTGGGCTGACCTGAATTGAGTCCGAATCGGTCAGAGAACCAAGTCAAATCGAGGCCCACCAACGTCACTAGGTAGAGCCAAGGTGGGCCACCAATGTCACCAAGTTGAGCCAGGGCGGATGGTGTGGATACAACAAATACATCATAGTGGAGCCCATTTCAGTAGCTAATCCGCGTCCGTCCAAAGCCAAGGCAGGCCACACAGAGGTCCCAATCTCGTCCAGACCACCAGCGGGCTACACTTGAGGTCCCGAGCTAGGCTGGACCGCCAGCGGCCTACATTGGAGGTCCCAAGCCAGGGCGGGCCACCAGTAGCCTGCACCGAGATCCCCAGCACAAAAAAACACACACACTAAAAAAAAAAAAAAAAAAAGAAAGAAAGGAAAAATTAAAAAGATTAACATACCTGATGAATGGACGACGATGAACGGTAAAGATCGGGTGTCGGGTTCTTGGCCGGGGCTGAATTCGATTAGGTTCGGTGCAAAGTCTTACGCGGTAAGGTTAGAGTTGGTGAAATGGTAAATTAAGGTTTTTTTTTTAAAAAAAAGTTTAATATATAGAACCGGATTCTTGTCCGAGTCAAGTTTCGGATCGGATCGGATCGGATTTCGGATCGAGTTACTATGTAACCCGAACTCGACTTGGTCAGGATTCCGATCTGGGTGGGTCTACTCAATCCGATCCAGACCCTGGCATTCAGTTCGAGTCGAGTCGGGTCCTGCCCACCTCTAAGTGCAACCCCGGTTCTCCTGACCCATAGACCATTACTGGGCTGGGTTAACTCGACCGAGTCCTGAATCAACTCACCTGGTTTGCAAACTGTGGTCATCATAAATCATTTGTATAAACACACACACACACACACCACTTATTCAGTTATTAAGGTAGTGCTTGTCTTATAGCTAGTAACTTCATTGTCATGACACGTGGACATTTATCCAACTATAACTCTCATATTTCAGTTGAAATGAGTGACACAAATATCATATCCATAACTACCCATGAATGGGTGGTCATACTCTCATCTGCCATTCAACTCCTTATAATACCAGTTTATCTACCCACGTTTCATTACACCTACTACATCTCTCTCTCTCTCTCTCTCTCTCTCTCTCTCTCTCTCTCTCTCTCTCTCATGGCAACAGCATGGGAAACAAGCGTCACCGACTCAATCAACACTGTTTACCTCCTATTCTCCGCATATCTCGTCTTTGTAATGCAGCTTGGATTTGCCATGCTGTGTGCTGGCTCTGTCCGTGCAAAAAATGCCATGAACATCATGCTCACCAATGTCGTCGACGCTGTCGTCGGCAGCATCTCCTATTATCTCTTCGGCTTCGCATTCGCCTTTGGTACTGGATCTAATTCCAATCCCTTCATAGGGACTACTTTCTTCGCCCTCAAAGACGTCCCCAACGACACATACGACTACAGCTATTTCCTCTACCAATGGGCATTTGCCATTGCCGTCGCCGGAATTACAAGCGGTTCAATAGCGGAACGGACCCAGTTTAGCTCTTACCTTGTATACTCATCCTTCCTCACAGGTTTCGTGTACCCGGTAGTGGTGCATTGGGTGTGGTCCACCGCCGGTTGGCTGAGCACAAGCTACACAAACAGCTTGTTGTTTGGCTCTGGTGCCATTGACTTTGCAGGGAGTGGTGTGGTGCACTTGGTGGGAGGTATTGCAGGCCTCTGGGGAGCATTCATCGAGGGCCCACGAGTCGGGCGCTTCGATGCATTTGGCCAGCCCGTGCCAATGCGTGGACATAATGCCACTCTAGTAGTCCTTGGCACTTTCTTGCTGTGGTTTGGATGGTTTGGGTTCAACCCTGGCTCATTCACTAAGATCCTTGTTTCTTACCCTGATGCTCCCTCAGAAGGCAATTGGACCGGTGTGGGCCGAACCGCTGTGACCACAACGCTCGCGGGCTCGACTGCAGGCCTAGTGACGCTCTTCGGAAAACGTTTGCTGGTGGGGCATTGGGACGCGTTGGATGTGTGTAACGGGCTATTGGGAGGCTTCGTTGCGATCACCTCAGGGTGTGCTGTGGTTGAACCATGGGCTGCGATCGTTTGCGGGTTCATTGCAGCTTGGGTCTTGATTGGGCTCAATGTGGTTGCACTTAAGTTGAGGTTTGATGATCCATTAGAAGCAACCCAATTGCATGGGGGATGTGGTGCATGGGGCCTTATCTTTACAGGCTTGTTTGCTAAGGAGGAATATGTAGTTCAAGCGTACAATTCTGGTGAGAAAGGCGTAAATCGACCATTTGGGCTGTTGATGGGTGGTGGGTGGGGCCTGTTCGGGGCCCAAGTGGTCGAGATTCTTGCTATTGTAGGTTGGGTGAGTGTGACCATGGGCCCTCTTTTCTACCTTCTCCATAAGCTCCGACTTCTGAGGATACCACCCGAGGATGAGGTCGCCGGGCTCGACATCTCTAGCCATGGGGGCTATGCGTATGTGGCCCACCCCGAGGAAAACAATCCCCGATTCTACGCAGATTACCTGAGATTGCAAGATGGGTCACGTTCTTAGGCTTTGTATGATCATGATTGGGTGACCACGCATGTATTGACGACTCAGATGAGTTGGATGCGACTCACTGAGTTGGATCAGACTCGGTCAAACCCAATACAGTTCAACACCATGAGTCACCCAATCCATGTATCCATTGTAATATTCCTGGTGTAGAAACAGCCCAACAAAATTAGCTCCCAAAATCTGTTTGTAATTCATTTGGTGAGGTGCCACATTTTATATCCACCTATCTTTTATTTCAATAGATTTCATTATTGTATGTTGTGGAAGATAAGTGACTAGTCAGATATTCACATTCTGCATGATGTGTTTGTTTCGTAGATATCATCTAACCCTAGCTGTTGAAGTGTAGGGTCCATTCATACTAACACTAAACTTAGCATTTTCATGATGTGTGGCGCGGATAACATGGGATTGTCACATAACATGGGATTGTCACTTTTCCAATTTCCTAAAACAGAATATGATACGATGAGATAGAATGCAATAGAAACAAAGACAAGAAATTAATTATAAGTTACACGTGCTCCTAACAATAAAAAAAAATAATATATTACTTAATCAAAACGATTTTAACTTTTTCCATTGCAATTTCTCACCCATTTACATGGGTTCAATATGCATTTGGCATCAGTTAGCAAAATACTGCTACTCTGAGCTACTTGTTTTTGGACACTGATTACATCCAGTAGGGCATTGGATGCATCTAAGTCCAGTGCCACATGTACATGTACAAAAATAGGCCTACACTCAAAAAGTAAAAATTTCCTAAGGGAAGAGCCCAGTTGGATGGTAAGTCATTAATTAATTTGCTTAAACAATAGTGACTCAAGTAACTTATCTTGATTTTTTACTTGGTAGATAAAAATGTTTGGTAAATAATATTATGTCAAGCCATAGAAACAAAAACTGTTTGGAATCCAACACCAAAACAAATTTTAAATATCTTCTATTAATTTCTATTTCTCTTCTCTTTTCTTCCATATATATTTTTTAAAAATCTCTTTTAATTTTTACTTATTCATATGCAATCCTTTTACTATCCATTGTCCAACATGTGGGACTAACCTTTTATGTAGGTTATTTGTTATGTTGAGCCCATTTAACCCTATCTTCAATGTGAACTGTCCATCTGTGTGGCCAACCTTTGTTGCAGAGCATCCACATGGAAGGCCCACCTTCAATGTGGGCTATCCATCATGGGGCCCACCTTGGATGTGGCTGGCCATCATTGGATGTTGGATGTGCATCGTCAACCACGAGGGGCCCACCTTTAATGTGAACCGTCCATCATGTAACCGACCTTTGATACAAACCATCCATTATGTGGGGTCTGCCTTCAATGTCCACTACCCATGTTGTGGAGCCCTTTTTTTTGTCCCTTGTGTGGGCCCCACCTTTGAAGTAGGTCATCTATCGTATAGGGCATGCCTTGGATGCGGGCCATTCATCATTAGTAGCCGACCATTGAGGTGTATTGTCCATTATGTGGGCCATTCATCATGTGTGGCCACCATAAATATTAATAGTCCATCACATGGGGCCCACCTTCAATGTCCATTACCCATTATGTGGAGCCTACCTTTGATGTGGACCATCCAACTTTAGGCCCAACCTTCAAAGTGGGTTTTTTAGTCGTACAGGGCCAACTTGGATGTGGTTGATTCTTCGTTAAGGGTCAACCTTTGATGTGGACTGTCTATTATGTGGGGTCCAACTTGGTGTGGGTCATACATCATATATGTCACACACTACCTTTGATGTGGACCATCCATTGTGTAGGCCCTAGCTTTGATCGTGGGCTGCCAATCATGCGGACCCACCTTTGATATGAATTGTCCATCACACGCAGGGGATCGAGCAAATTTAAGCCAATAAACTATTTTTATGAAGGCACTTATTAAATTAACTTTTATCGATGCTTACCAAATTAACTTTTATTAAATAAATAGCTTACTTGCTATTATAAGGAAACAATAAAATAAATTTATGAGCATGCATCCAAACATGCTCAAAATGATCGTTTTGTCAAGGGTGTCAATGGGGCCGAGCTGGAGCTAGAAATAAAAAAATAAAAAAAATCCAAATTTTAGATAGTCCAACACGTCAAACTAGCCTGAACAGTTCAAAACCTGGGCAGAAGACAACTCAGGTCCGGTCCACTAAAAGCCCTACAAGAGTAAAGGTGCAGTTCATCAGCCCTACATTCAAATTTTGTCAAGGATGAAGGATGAAGGAAACCCCACAAGTTAGTCCATTCCAAAACTAAAGTGGCTGCCCACTAGGCCGGCATGCTGAGCTCTTCAATGACCCCAAACCTTTAGGTGCCCCACTATGAAAGTTGAACGGCCATGATCAGATCAATCCAATAATTATGTGGGCCATGAGATAAACTCAGAGGCTTTTGGCTGTTTGTTGATTGTTTTGGCCCACCTAATGGTTAGATAGGCTTCCTTTTACAGGCAACCCATCATAGTGGTGGGGCTCACTTAATGTGAGGGTTGGTTGGATGGCCCACATACAACAAAGTGGGCCCCACACAGCCAATATTTCATAAGCATGTCAACAGACAGATGAATAATATTTTTTAAAAGAGGAAAGTAACTTTTTACAAGTGAATGAATAAACTGAAAAATAAGGTTGCATCACTCTTGTCTAAATCAGGACAGCTCATCCACAGCATATGCAGAAAGTCCTTTTCCCCAAGTGGCTCACCACTTGTAAGTTTAACCAGGACGAAGATTTCCTGTTAAAGCATTTCTCAGGAAGTTACTGCAATGGGAAGCTTAGGTGGGGCCACCCTGATGTTTGTGAGAAATCCACCCTATCCATCCTTTTTGTCTTATCATTTTAGGACATTAGACTAAAAATGAGCCATATCCCAAACTCAGATGGGCCACACCACAGGAAATAGTAGGTATGGAAATCCTTACCGTAGAAACCTCCCTGGATCCACCATGATGTTTATACATAATCATAAGATCATTTCTAATGGGATGAACTAAAAACACAAAAATATTAGACTGATCCAAACTTATACGGCTATACTAATGTTCTGTTAGTGGACATTCAATCCTCGCTGTTTCTTGTCCTCGGGCTGCTTGAGCTTTGGATATGCCTCATTTTTTATACTATATGCCATCTTCTAAAATGATTTGAGAAAAAGATGAACTGAGTGAATTTCTTACAAACATCACATCAAAGAGGACCCACCTAGGTTCCTGCAGCAGAACTTCTACAAAAGCTTTTGCAAAAAATCCACATCCGTCTAACCATTGGATTAGTGGGGAACTCTTACGGTTATGTGATTCAAACACACATGGTACTATAATATATCTTATTTATTTTTAAAAGATAAATAAAAATTTATCTATTTCATCGTTATTGATATTTGATATGCTAATTTATGTCACTCAAACAGCAAATAGCACAATCCACGTAGGTTTATCGGTGTTTGCTGTCAAACACCAAATATTCATTATCATCACAAGAATATTTTTGATAAAATAATCACATTCAGATGACTCTATCCGCACAACATTAGGACCATATGAGTTGTGGGATCCACATGGGGTGAGAGAAAGAGGGTGCGACTTTGTTGGATTCCAGACTGTACCACAGTGATATATGCAGCTTACATCCACACTGTCTCTCCATTTTGACAACTCATTTTAAGTCATGAGCCCAAAAATGAATTAGATCCAAATCTCAAGTGGACCACATCATAGGAAGCAATACTAATTGAATACCCACTATTAAAAACTTCTTAATTTCTATTGGAATGTTTATTTGCCATCCAACCTGTTGAAAAGGTCACAAAGACCTGGATGAAGGGAACACACAAACATCAGCTTGATCCAAAACTATTGTGGCCCATAAAATATTTTTAATGGTTAATTACCACTATTTCCTATGTGGTCCACTTGAAATTTTGATCTGCTTCATTTTTTTGGACCATGCCCTAAATGAGTTGTCAAATTGTATATATGATGTGGATGTAAGGCACATACATTATAGTGGGCCCCACAATCAAGTGGGTGGATCCCCATATCTAAGTGAATAAAGAATCCATCAACTTTACCATGTCATAACTTTCTTTAGTAAGCTTGACTACCTAATAAAGGAATCCATCAACTTTATCTTGTTGCAACTTTGTCTAGTAACCTCGAGCTCAAGGTAAGGCAACTCATCAACTTTGTCATAACTTTGTGTTGATAACCTTAAGCGCCATTGCAGTGAAATTCCACTATGGTGTGAGTGCATGCATGTCTATTGGGTGTGAGTGCATGTGTTACAAAATAAATAAATAAAATTTGTTCATGATGTGGGGGTAGATGGACTTTGTTTCAACACTAATTAAGGTCGTGATTCAAGCACCTATGTGGTGTGGGTGGGTTTGTGAGTGTGTGAAAAAAAAATAATACAACCTCAAGCATAGCGATTTAAGCCCGACTACTTTTTATATATAGGAAAGTAAAAGAATTAGGGACTGAACCCTAGATTATTCACACACATTAAATTGACCCTACAAACTCATCTCATGAGCAACAGACAACAGCCTAATTACTTGGCTCTCAAAACTTCTTAGCGTCATTGGCAGGGAAATGCTATAATAAACCATATGTTGTTTGTCATGCTGTATTGTAATAGGATATGCTGCTAATTAGGGCATGCCACGTGACTGTAGGCTCTATTCAAGCTACATGCAGCAAACATATGATGTGTGGTGTGATTATAATCTTAATACCTGAGATTTGGTTGAAAATCCTTAGCGGATTGAGCTTGGGTTAAGGGCTTGGATAGCATGAGGTAGAGAAAGAGATGTAAAGTTGGAATATATGCATAGGACATGGATTGGTTGTATAGCATTTTATATGTTCATGAAAATGTGTAACGTGGACGTGAGGCTAACAAGAAAAGTAAAGATTTTTTATATAAAATAATAATGGTTTTTTTATTTATATGATTTTATATTTTTATACATTTATTATAATGCTTTTTCATCGTTGACATGTCATTATTACACGGGGTGCATGTAATATTCCATTACTAATAATCAAACATGATATTGTAAAGTAGCCTAATTCATGAAAAATCATGGGTTGACTAGAAGAAAAGCTTCTTAATCATCTACCTAAAAACAGCCTTAATTTCAATGAGAGAGGGAGTGGGTGATGACCTAGTTGACTCGTTCCAACTCAATCACCATCCAAAGACCACTTCAAAGTGGGCCCAACTCTCTAAATATCAAAGATGGAGCACTTAGCTTAGTTTGACATCGAAACCTTCACCCACCCAAAAAGAAAAAATCAGTAGAACCAGACAAATCCATCGTTGTTACTGAAATTGATGCCAGCAATTTTTAAGGAGCAATACTGATACCAGATAAGATTGCGAGATAGAGTGTATTACATCTGGACCATTCATCTGACAGTCTCCTGTTACAGTAACCGTTCGGTGGGAGCGCCACTTGGCTGCGACAAGGAATCATGGATGTGGGTGGGACCCTGACCATAGGGCTCATCTCCATGCATTCTTTGTATATCTATTCCGTCTATCGATTTTTTCAGCTTATTTCATGGCATGGTTCCAAAAATGAAGGAGATAAAAATTTCAGGTGGACCAAAACAGTGGTCATTGATGGCCCACCATTAAAAACTTCCCAAGGTCTACCGTAATGTTTTTTGAAAATCTAACCTGTTGAAAAGGTCAAATATACCTGTATGAAAGGAAACAAATAAATATCAGCTTGATCCAAAACTTTTTTAGCCCACAAAAGGTTTTTAATGGTCAATAACCACTGTTTCCCGTGGTGTGGTCCACATGAAATTTATATGTACTTAAGTTTTGGCATAATGCACTAAAATAATCTGGAAAAACATATCGACGGTGTGGATATACAACACATTCATCGAGATGGGCCGTAAGGTCAGGTCCCACACAGCGCTGATTACGAGGTTGCAGCGAAGTCGCGTTCGTTCGGTTGACGGATTTTTCAGGCTGGAAACGGATTGGCTACTCCCCCTGACACCAGCCCCGGGGCTGGTGGTCGGTGCTCTGTGGGCCTCACAATGATGTATGTGTTTCATCCATTCCGTTCATCCATTTTTAAAGATCATTTTATGGCTTGGTCCTAAAAATGAGAGGTATATAAATCTCAGGTGAACCACACTACATAAAAGCAATAGTGGTTGGATATCTATCATTAAAATTCTCCTAAGGCCCACTGTATTATTTATTTGACATCTAATATGTTGATTAGGTCATAGAGGCCCAGATGAAGGGAAAAAACAAAAATCATCTTGATCCGAAACTTTTATGGCCACTTAATGTTTTTAAATGGTCGATGCTCATTCAACACTGTTTCATGTAATGTGGTCCACTTAAGATTGGGATATAACTCATTTTTGGTCTTATACTGTAAAATGATCCGTAAAAATAGATGGACGGCATGGATGAAACACATACATCATGGTGGGTCCCACGGAGCACCGACCACCAGCCATTGGCTGGTGTCAGGGGCAGTAGCCAATCCGCGTCCTTTCAGGCTGGCCAACTGCTCATATTCATCCACTTGAGCAATTCGGATAAGTGGCAATTGGACGCGGATTTCCTGCGTAAGACTTTCGAAGGAAGTTCCTGCGCTGGGAGCTCAGGTGGGGCCCACTGTGATGTTTGTGAGAAATCGTCACCTTCCATCCGTTTTTTAAATTCATTTTAGACATAATGCCAAAAATGAACCGTTTCCAAAGCTCTAAGTGAGCCGAAAACATGATAATTGAACATCCACAGTTGAGATATTCATGGGGCCACAACTGTTTTGAATCATGCTAATATTTATGACTTCAATTCATCCCAGTTGGAATGAAGTTATTAACGGTATGGATGTCATGTAAACATCACGGTCGAACCCAGGTAGGTTTCAACAGTGGGAATTTTCCTAATCACATTTTCCTTTAGTACGGTCCACTTGAGCTTTGGATACGGTTCATTTTTGGCATCATATCCTGAAATTAACTCACAAAACGGATGGAAGGTGACGATTTCTCACAAACATCACAGTGGGCCCCACCTGCGTTCCCCGCGCAGGAACTTCCTGCGAAAAGTCTTTCGCAGCAAATCCGCGTCTGAGATATTTAGTCCACGTCCCATCAGTGGTGGCCCTCTCGAAGACCTTCAGACACGCGCCACGTGTCCTTGCGTTATTACAGTTATTACAGGGTGAATTTTGCTTGTGATACGGACTTTTACTACGTTCCGTTGCTCGACGTTTCAACTTCGTACGTGGCAAAACGTGAGTGCATCCGAAGCCGATTGCGTGATGAACCCGCACCATCCAGCTAGCCGGTGTTAGAAGCTGTGGAGCCCACTGTGATTTATGTGTTTCATATCTATGCCGTTTATCTGTTTTTACAGCTCATTTCAGGGCATAATCCCTAAAAATAAAGCATGTTCGAAGCTTCAGTGGACCACAAGACAGGAAACAGTGAGAATAATAACACCCACCATTGAAAATTTTCAAACACTGGCTGTCTCACTCGAAGTCATCCACGTGGAGTAAAATAATATTATATTTGACTAAAGTCACCACTAACTAATTATTATGATGTTACCGTCGATTAGACCTATGTAGAAATATTTAAGATTGAGAAAATTCGAAGATCTTTCCCCTAAGATGACTCGTGAGTATATGTTCCAAAGATTTCGAGCAAGGGACTGCAGTTATAGAGAGGGGAGATGTTAGGCACCCATTCTGCCCAGCCTTTACTTCATAGATCTAATTAATTTCTTAGAAATAAGACTATTTCTCGCATGTAGAAAATATAATGTGATAAAATGGTAGTGGTGATTGGTTGATCCGAATTTCTAATAGGCAGGGTTCAATTATATCAACAAGCTGCAGAGCATGCATTCAAAATGATCAAGTGTAGGGTGCAAAGTATGTATAAATGTAATGTATAAGATACTTGATTATGTATAACTGTTTATGATAACCTAAGATTTCTGGTGGATCGATTCTGATTATATCGATAAACCGCATAGCATACGCCCGCCAGTTAAATACGAGAAAATAATATAATGTAATGTATATGATGACAAAATGATAGCTAACTAGCTAAGGTTTCTGTTGGACCTGTTTCGATTATATCAACAAGCCTCAGAGCATACGCCCGTCAGTTAGATGCGAGAAAACGATGAAATGCAATTTAATATTGATGTATATGTGGTGCAAAGGAGTTGAGAAGGAAATGAATATTGCACGATGTTAATGCTTTGATTTGATGAAATTGATTAAAGTTTGAATAGTTGAATAAATGGTAGTATTGCGTGGCTAAATCGAGTGGCTCGGATTTAAACTTAGGTGGTACTGGAGGCTTGGACTATGACCAGGGTAGGTTAGATCAGGAATGGATTTTCTCTCTCACTCTCACTCTTAGTCTCCTTGGTGGAGGAATGAATCAAGATCTACTGGATGTAGCGAGGAACTCCCTTTGAATTCCTGATGCTTCCGGATGTAGTGGGTATTTGAAATGAGAAGGGGATGTGGTTATTTATAGCCTCCAACTCGGTTTTCTGGTAATTGCTAATGATCTTAGGGACAAATAGTGGTTGAAGGGTTAGGATTGGAGATTGTCACATGACATCATCTTCTTGGTTGGATGGGATGGTAAAAGTGTAATTTTGGATAAGGAAGTAGGAATCAGAGTAAATACACCTCGATCGCAAACTTAAGGTCTAAAAATGAGAGATTCCACATGCTTGAGGGACGCCACCCTAAAGAAGGAGAGTCCATGTGGTCGGTGGGAAGCTAGTCGTCGCCAATCCCCATTTAGACTCCCTACTTTTGTAGAAAGCCTCCTCCAAGCGTGTGAAGGCTCTACTATGATGATTGCTACTTTGAGGTTTTGTTTATTTCTCCGATTGGGCTTGCTTTTGGTCTTTAATTCAGCCTTGGTTTTGGACTTAATTAGGTGAGTTGGCTAGGTTGTTGGATAGGATAAGTTGACTGAGTGAGTTGACTAGGAAACTTGATTCATCAAGCTAACTCAAGGTTATAGGGTTATATATTTAGGGTTAGACTGACTAGGTTAACTAGGTTTACTAGGCTAAATGGGCTAATTTTAATGTTTAAGACTAAGGTTCTTAAGGTTTAGGATTATAGGGTTAGGGTTTAGGATTGAGATTTGGTTGACCATCTATCAGTTCAAACTCAATCAGCTTATTAATCAGAGATAAAGTGTTTACAAAGAATTTTATCCATATTGTCCATCTAATTTTTCATATTACTTGAAGGCATAAAATAAAAAATAAGGTAGAAACAAAGTTCAAGTAGACCGTATAGTGAAAATTGAACTCACATGAAATTTCTTGGGATCACTAGAAGTCTCGACTCAAGCCCATATTAGTATTTTCCCTTATTCCATGTTTATATAACCTTGTAAACAGGTTAGATGGCAAATAAATACGTAGTGTGGTCCAGCTAAGCTTTGCACCTGCCTTAGGCTCATGGTCTAAAATGATAATGAAAAAAAATATATGGACGGCGTGAATAAAACTCATACACTATGGTGGGCCCCACATAACCACTGTCTGAACGGACAATCGTCCAGGCGGGGGCAGCGAGAAGCAGGGGGTGGTCTCACCTAATCGGCTGCCAATTCTATTTTATGGCATTATTTGAATGGGGCAGCCGGTGCAGGGGCGTTCGCCGAGGCCGGCAGTCCAGTTAAAATCACGAGGACGCGGATTGCGTCCTACCCCCGCCCGGACAGTAATCCGTGCGGGCAGGGCTCTCTGGGACCCACCGTGATGTAATAATTTTATCCATGCCGTTGAGATTTTCTCTCAGATCATTTTAAGATATAACACAAAAAAATAGCCACGAAAAAGGCTTAAATGGACCACAAATGGGAGATTTAACGTTCACCATTAAAAACTTCTTAGGAACCGGAGAAGTTTCGGTTCAAGCTGATATTTATTTTTTCGCTTTATCCATGTCTACAAGACCTTATGAATAGGTTTTATAGTAAAAAAAAACATCACGGTGGCCCTTAGAAATGTTTCAACGGTGAGTGTCATATCATTGCAGCTTCCTTTGGTGTGGTCCACTGGAGCTGTGAATCTACTTCATTTTTTATCTCATACTTTAAAATGATTCGTGAGAAACTCTCAACGGCGTGGATAAAATTATTACATCACGGTGGGTCCCAGAGGGGGTAGGACGCAATCCGCGTCAAAATCACAACGCGTCAAAACTCCTCCAACGCTGTGGGGTCCACCACGATGTTTGTGTTATACAACGCGCCGTGCATCCGTTTCCTCGTGTCCACGTCAACCGGTCCCGATTCACCCCACGTGTACCTTGAGATATTAGGCAAGATGCTGTAGAAAGAAACAAGGTAGTGACATCTCCCAATAAATTACACATGGCATACCTTTTTCTCAATCTTAACCGTCTATCTAGTCGGACCCACAACGGATGGCCCATATTCACTTGTATCCATTCCGTTTCGACCATCAAACAACTCTATTTTCCACCATCAGTTTTCAGGTCGTGTGAAGTAGATCGAACCTGACACGTGTACAAGCATTGTATCACCAAAAGAAAAAATATCTCCTTTGTCGTTTCCTCCCTGGAAAGAGAGAACCTGGGCAGATGCCAATCGAGGGAACCGGTGATAGCCAGTTACCACATTATCACGAGCTAGCTGTGTGGCAACAAATGGGAGAGAGTTACCGGGTGGAGAAGTCAGTGAAAGAATTACAAGGGAGTCGGTCGTACGTACTCATATGCCTCTCTTTCTCTCCTCTCATGCCTTCTTGCTTTAGCTTCGCTTTCTCTCTTCTTTTTTGATTACTTCTCTCTCTGCTGTGGGATTGCAAACGCTTCCCACCTCCAAAGGTATATATTCCTTCTTCTTTTCTTTTTTTCTTTTTTCTTTTTTAATTATATTTTTCTTTCTCATTTGCTGGTAGATCTGACCTTGGTTTTCGATGAGCTTTTGTTGAATTTTTCTTTTGATTTTTATTATTTATTGGATTTTTTCCATTGGGTATGTTCTTCCTCCTCCTTCTCCTTCTGTTTCTTTAAAATTTTTTATTTTCAGGAACTGATTCTCCTACTATTTTTCTATGTTTTTGTGAATTTCATTACTTAGTACTCCATTCTTTTCTTCTCTGGTATCTGAGATCTTTTCATTTTCTTATTTTTTTAGTCTCATTTTGGCTTTTATGTTATTTTTTCTGTATTTCTCTAACCCTGAGATCAGTTTAGTCTCCTTTCGATTCCTCTCTCTCTCTCTCTCTCTCTCTCTCTCTCTCTCTCTTTGGTTCATGGAAGGAAGAAATTTCATTGGAATTTGAAGAAAAGAATTCTTTTTTCCTGAAATTTCTCTCTTTTTTTTTTCTTTCTTTTTTTTTCTTTTTTGTTGATCTCCGTATAACATGTCCTTGATATAAATATTTTATATTGATCTGATCTTCATTTGTGTCGTGTCATGCCCAATTGTATTGCTTGTTGTAGATGAATTCGTGGGTTTTATAGATTATTGCTAATGGGTCTTTCTCTGTCTACTGATACTGTTTTTGGGTTGACAGGGTTTGTAGGTTTAGGTGATCGAGCATATATATCTTCTTATGCATTTTTCTTTTCATGTTTTGACTTTGATTGTGAAACGTTAGCTTCTGATAAATCTCCTAGATTTGTTAATTCTTAATTCGTTGTTTGAGGTTCCCTGACGCTGCAGTTTAGATTTTTTTTATTTTTTTTATTTTTTTTGAAGTGGTTTTATAAGAATTTATTGTGTAAGCTCGATCAAAAGAAACGGAACGCTGGTACTACTGGAGATTACGTTTCGATAAGCTTACCAGTTTTATCGAATGGTTCCATTTTGTGATGGGGGGTCTTCTATCAGATAATCCTAGTCGTCCAATGAAATCGACAATGATGACTAGTGTTCCACAATCATCAGGGGGGCAATTGGATGTTTTGGTTCATCCCATAGGGAGCTTTTTGTGATATTCACCACCCACTATTCGGCTGCCATTAGAGCAATTTGGACCGTGGGAAAGTTAGGTCCACATTTACATTTAATTGTGCTGTGAAAATGCTTGGTTTTATGCCAATGTATTTCAATGTGAATCAATGTTCAAAATCTTGGACACAACTCCCAAACCCATCTCTTCAATTCGGCATTGCTATGTCAATGAGAAACTCAGCTAAATATATTGAATTGGAGTCTGGATTCTATGTTTGCCTGCTTGGGGCCGCACCAAATCATGGTTTTAAATAGCGGTTCAGAGTATCTCTCACCTAAAGACCGAAACTGTTACTACTCGCTTGACTCATTTGATTTCAATCTGGCAACTCATTCAGGTCCCAACTGAATCCAGCTTGTATAGTACGATGTTTGAACCCTGCAGCAAATTCATTGAACTTGTCCTAGTTGATCAGCTAGTCATTAAATTGGAGTTCTTGTTTGGGCTCTGCTATTTTATTGACTGCTGCTAATTTATATTTTCATTCTTATAGGAAAAATTTTCCTTAAAATGAAGGCAGCAAAGGGAAAGGGGGCTACGAAGAAGGAAACCAAGGAAGCTTTGAAGCCAGTTGAAGACAGGTTGATTGAAAGCTCATGTTTATTGTTGTTAATCCTTCTCCTTCTTTTTTTCCGTATGCTTCAAGACAGTGATGGTGTTGTTTCATATTTTACAATCAACATTTATCTTTTGGATTTGTAGTTGAGGGACATTGTTTCATGTTTCGGTTCTCATATGATTGCATGTGACATGGACGTAGACATGAGGTCTATGAAGCCTGTCGCAGTGAGATGCTGGTCCCAATAGATGATGTTGAGAAAAGAGGTTGGGTTATGTATTAGTGGTTGATATAGCACATTCACTGTTTTTGGTCATGTGGTGTCCATGGTTTGGTGATCTAGACCATTGAAGCATTGAGCTGATGGTCCCCATCGTAGACCATTTCCTCAAAATCTCTTCAATCAGATCATCCAAACCTTTAAGTGATTGGCTTGTAAGTAGATGGTTAAGAAGAAGTACCCCAACAGTCCATACTTGAATGGTCGATGGTAAGAAGGCTAGAGATTGATGGCTAGGATCTTCCAATTTGGGATATTTCGGGGGCATGGTTTTTATAATGGGAGCCATGGGATGGATAACCCAACCATGGCTCCATACCACATCACCAACTTCATGTGCAATAGGGAAGTTTACTGTCGGTTACTAGCAGAGAACTCGGACTTTATTGAAAATACATTGTTGTAGAGATACTGGTCTATAGAAGGATAAGATATGGAAAATTTCTCTATATCTTAGCAGTCACTCATGTTTCAGCTGAAATGTTTCATTTTGGTCCCTATTCCAGAAGCAAAATACCCCCATTTTTTATTTTGCTGAAATTGCATTCCACTTTGGTCCAATCTGGTGAAAATAACGTAAACAGGCAGTTTCAGCTGAAATGGGCCCACAAGGACAAGATCAGGGAACTTTTTCCCAGCCATTTTAACTGCTAATTCCGGAGTTAAACTCACTACACTGTATATCGCTTAAAATGATTACTACCTGAACGTGTTTGGTGATGGTCATGTACCTTTCTTCATTTCAGAAAGGTTGGGAAGCGCAAAGCTGCTATTAAAGTTGATAAGAGTAGTACAAAACGGGGCAAGAAAGAAAAAACGGCCAAAAAGGATCCTAACAAACCAAAAAGGCCCGCAAGTGCCTTCTTTGTTTTTCTGTAAGTCTTTCCCTCTCTCTCCCTGTGTGTGTGTGTGTGTGTGTGTGTGTGTGTTTTTAAGATGGTGAATTATGTAAGCAGTTTGCATTTTTATTTTATGCTTCTCTTTTTTATATCATATCATACAGAGAAGAGTTTAGAAAGATTTACAAACAAGAGCATCCTAATGTGAAGGCTGTCTCAGCTGTAAGTATTGAAGGGGTTTTAAGGTGATTTCCTATTGCAATTTAGTTGATTTGGGTTTTGGATTGACTAATTAATTTGGAGGTTGGATGCTGCAACTGAAGGTTGGGAAGGCTGGGGGAGAGAAGTGGAAGTCAATGTCTGATGCTGTAAGTGTTCTGACGTTTGCTGGAAGTAATTAAAACCTTGAAATTTGTTAAAGGTAATGAAAGATTAGATGACAGGCCTTTGAAATCTGATGATGTAATTTAGCTTAGAAAATTCAAGTGATCCTTCATTTTGGTAAAGTCGTTGCCAAATTCATTGATGTGTTTCTCCCACTCGATTTAGCATATGCACCAACCAGTCTGTCTAGGCCGAATGTATTGTGATTTTGAATATCTAGTTGTCTGCCCAAGCCAGGTGAGGGTGAAATTTTGGGCCTAGACTGTAAGGTTTAAAACCTTGGAGCGTGAGTTGGACTTGACAAGGGCCCATCTCAAGTTGGCAGAAAGCCCTATTGAGTACTGGACAAGTCTTCTTGTTTAGAAACTTATGTTGTAGCCTGATTTGTCAAGTTTCGATTATGTATTGGAGTTTCTTGAATTCTCATTTGGACTTTTTAACAATTTGGTCAACTTGGTCAAATTCTTACAGAGTTAAAAAAAAGCTTACCCTTTAGCTTGGCCTTAGTCTTTATCAAGTCAAAGTTGATTCTGGGAGATTTTAAAGCAATCAGTAGGGTTTGACTCTGTTATGTCATGTTACGTAGAATCCATTATATCCAAAAACAGTTACATAACGGCTGTAATGTACAGGTAACAGAGGGCACCATTACACCTTACGGGGTCGTAGCCGCCATTACGGAAAAAATGGCCTGTAACCCTGCATAGGGATATTTTTCCATAACTTACTGTTAATTGCAAAAATAAAATAAAATAAAATAAAATGCCCATTATGGCTGTCATTACCATTATTGAATACCTTGGTACGCTTAAAAGCCATGGCAAGTTATTGGAATCTGTCAAGAAACTGTACTTAGTGAATTGATATTATAATTGATGCTCTTGCATGATTTCTTGTTATCCTTATCAAGTTGGGTCATCTTGGTGAGTTCCCGACTGCTTTGGATCTCTCTTGATCTCTTTGTTGAGCTTAAGATTTAACTTTTGAAGGCAACATTTTGTTGGAAACATAATTGGTGCTGTCCTAGCAACAACTGTTCTCAGAACAAATAATTGTCCTTTTGTCCCTGCCCCTACTTTTTTATTGTATGTAAATGATAGTTATGCAATAGGTAATATTTACATGTGCCTTTTGATTTATGTGACGGTCAACAGGAGAAGGCTCCTTTTGAAGCCAAAGCTGCAAAGAAGAAGGGCGAGTATGAAAAGCTTATTTCAGCCTACAACAAGAAACAGGCAAGCACATAATAGAGAACCTTTCTATCATATCAGATGAAATCTATATTTAAAAAACCCAAAAACTTGACTCAATGTTAATTCAGGCCAGGTCAACTCGAAGACTTGACCCGACTTGACGCAATAATTGATACTTGATGATGATAATATTTATTATAGAATAAGTAAGAAAGCAGATAGTGCATAGCTTGGTGGATGGGTACTTGTATCTCACAAGAAATCATGGGTTCCAATTTAGCCCTTGTTCTTTTTTACTTTTTAATTAAAAAAGGACAAAGCAACGAGTCTTGCTGCGACTCATTATTTGTGTTTCCAAGTGTCTTGGCTTAGTTTCAAGTTGAGAGTGAGTTTTAGAACCATGATGAAATCCTCTTGGCTGGTCTGTTTAATCATTTTTTGGTATTCTTTCTGACAGGAAAGTATGGCTGATGATGGTGATGAGGAGTCCGATAGGTCGAAATCCGAAGTTCATGATGATGATGAGGAAAGTGAGGAGGTAAATTTCTTTAAGTTCCCTGTTGGTTGAGTTGTCTTTGCTGGTTTTGCATGACAGCCCGTCCACTTTCTTGCATGTGCACGAACACTTGCACATGCTTCATAAAAAGATGCCGAGACTTCTGTCTGAGCAAATGGGTCTACTATAATGGTTTTGTGTAGCACTTTGTAACTGAACAACTTACTGTAAACTTCTGAAAAGAGGAGACTTGCCTATCATTTTTAAAGAAACTATCTTACCCATCCAGCAAGTTTTTAGCTTCAGAACCAGCATGTGATCGTGGCCCAGTCATGGCTTCGAGTTCCCATTCGAGTTTGTTGGAGTTCAATGTCCTTGGTCATTAAAAAAAAATTGCATTCTAGGTTGAAGATGTTCCCCGTTCACCTCCTCACTACAAGGTCAAATTTCGAAAATCTCTGCTTCCGAGATGCTCAAGTTCTGGTGACCTCACCATCCATCATGCTGTCGGAATTCACACTCACCGCAGTTTTGGTTTTTCCGCATCAAGGAAATTCCCAAAACAGCTACTGTTTTGGCTTTGGGCCGTCAATGGGCCTGCCTCGGACCAAGGAAAAATCAATTTTTTTAATATGCCTGACCGGAACAGTTCAAATTGGGGCCAAACCTAACCCCAGGCCGGCCTGTTGACCACTCTAGTTTCAGCAAGAATCACTTGCAATCATAATATACAATCTAGAGTCATGGGTAATTGATGATTCTGAAGAGTGTTTCTGGGAGAACTGTAAGATCTGTAAATCCTGTGTTATTCCAGGAAATACATCAACATACAAGGTTTATTGACATTGTTAACATTGTTTTTCTTACCTATATCAAAGTCCTTTTTACTTATTGAGTACTAATGATAGGGGGCATGATTCTCTGTAGGAGGAAGATGATGATGATGAAGATGATGATTGAAGATGATGGCCTATGTGGCTTGGGGGAGTATAATCAATGCGAACTGTTGATTCTAAAATGTGTATGATCTTACCTTAGGATACAAGTGGTTGCCTTTCAAAATGGGAAAGAATGCAGCTCCCAGAGTGTTGCTATATATCCCTATTAGAATTACCTGTATATTTATTTCTGTTTTCTGCTTCCCTTATCAAGTTGGTATAATATCATGTGCTCTCACAACACGCCTTAGGCTTTTAACATGAGAGTTTAAGCATTCTCATATTCTTCTGTTTCTGCAAGAAATGCACGTCTATTCCTTTGGGAAAAGTCAATGAAGCTGTGCCAACCTGACAACTGTGGGGGCAAAAAGATCAGGCAGGTGAGAGAGAGAGAGAGAGAGAGAGAGAGAGAGAGAGAGAGAGAGAGTTGCCACATACATTTCATCCCAAATACTTGCAGTTGTGGACAGGAGGGCCTGTGGCTATGGGCTATGGTAATGTGATGAAAAGTGTATGGGCACTAAAATTGGGAGTGGAAAGGAAGATTTGAGTGCCATTTCAGGGATGCTTCCTCAACATGAATGATTTAAGTTAGATGGTTTACTTATGGAGAATCATTCAGTTGCATGTGTGGATCCCATCTGGAGTTCTTGATTAAGACCCAAGGTGGATCCCAATGAATGAATTCCTTACTCTTGAAACTAGAAAGAGAAGCCTGAATTGGAATTGGTTAGCCAGGCTATAGAGTTGGTGGTTCAGCGACTGTAGCATACTCAGCAGAATGCTTGTGTTGGTCCAGGGATCAACGACTGTTCTGTTGGGGGATAATATCATAACCTTTACTGGGGTAGGCACTGAGGCTTCAGATCGACCGAGGTGGGTGGGATCCCTGACAGTGGGGCCCGCTGTGATGTATGTATGTGCCTTGCATTGGACATCCATTCATTTTGAAAGCTCATTTTCAAAAAAATGTGAAGCAGATCCAAATCTCAGGTGGACCATAATACAGGAAACAGTGGATATGCTTTAGTTTTGGAATCATGTCCTAAAATGAGCTGTCAAAATGGACCGTCCGTGTTGATGTAAGGCACATATATCACTGCGAGACCTCAGTGGATCGGGGTCGAACCCAAAGCGCTCCCTACTGGGGTGGAGCAGATATACCCAATCAAAGAGAGGGAATTGGTGAGTTTTGAGTCCTACATTGGAAATGAGCTGTCATCTTGCCATTGGATGTCTACCCTAATAGGGTAGGTAACGACCTACTGTATCGTTTACCGGTAACAGTATGATGGAGGGCAAGTAACCATCGGTAGAACAGCTTGTGAGAGGAAACAATACAATATGCTCCAAAAGGAAAAGCTCACCTTTTTTGTGAGGAGACATCCACTCATGTCATGCACCCATCCTTAAATATGGCAGAGACATTTGAGGATTCCATACACGATATTTTTGTTCAAGCCAGGGTGGTTCTCCCTACTGGTTATGGAATGCCTACTCGTGAGGATGGTCCAGGATCTTTGTCCATGGTTTGGCATGTTGGTGGGAACCACCCACCCACCATCAGGAAGTTGCTGATTTAATATATATATATATATATATATATATATATATATATATATATATATATATATATATATATATATATATATTACATTATATGATTACCCTCATATATTGATTTTGGTACTGCTCGCCAAGTATTTAATGAAATACTGGTAAAGCGTTGTTACTGTTTTTTATTATGTGGAAAATTAAAGATCTATTCTAAGTGTTTCAGAAAATGTTGCTGCTGAGCAAATAGAACTGAGCTGACCAACGAAGCTCAGAGACTGAGTCGAGCCAAATTCAAGCTGAGGTTAGCTACTGGCTGAGCTGAGTCGAGTTGTGCCAAGCTTGACTCATGCACAACTCTTATTCTGATTCAATACCGGGCCATCTCTGTTGCATGAGAGGCTGCTTCAACCAATTTCATTTTAACGGGAAGATCGGCATATTGGTGTGTCCCACTGGCCACACACGATCACAGCTGTTCAACGATAAATGCTCAGGCGATTTGAACACACGTGCCAACGCATTATATGTCTCTGATATCCAGGCCACATACCAGGCTGGGCTCAAAAGTCAACATACCTTCTCCTTGAAGCCAGGCATAATTGGTTTGTTCTTTCCAACCGTCTATTTTACTCGCACAAGTGTGGCCCACGTAATGAGCGGCTCCACCTGATTTATAGGCCAAGGCGTGATGATGGTCAGCCCCATCTCACAATTGCCCTGGATATCTCACACGTGTCCCACCTATGCACATGTGTGACAATCATCTCCACGATCCCTGATGGTGGGAACCACCCACCCACCATCAGGAAGTTGCAGCTGTAGTAATACAGCCATGTTGAAGGGTGGAGTCTCAGGAGATGAGAGAGAGAGAGAGTCGTCAAGGAAACCGATTTTGATGGAAAACGAAAACCCACAAGCACTTTAAATTTTCAAGAGAAGAAAATTCCAGTTTCAATCATTTCCTTGATTCCCAAAGTAATTTGACAATTGATAAATGGTATCAATGAAATGAAAATGAACAAGGATGGCAGTACCAATTCTGAATCTAGTTGAAAATCCTCCCACAATTGCAAATGAAGATAAATAGCAGCAACTATCTTGTCCAATTCCAGTGCCTGTTACAGATGTGGTTCTACCCATTTGATTTGATTGATCCAGTCCCTGCTAAAGTTGAGATCTCGTTTACCCATTTGTTGGATTTGATTTGATTTGATTGATCTAGCCCCTGCTAAAGATCCAGTTGATTCGATTGATCCAGTCGCCCATTAGAGATCCTATTGATTTGATTGATCCAGTCCTCCTTAGAGATAGTCGCCCATTAGAGATCCTATTGATTTGATTGATCCAGTCCCTCCTTAGAGATACGGTTTACCAAGTAGTTGATTTGATTGGATCTACTCCTCTCGACATTTCAATAACTATAACCTGTTTTCATCCTAATTTTATCTATTAGTAGTTGGCCTCCCTAGAAGTCAAAAGTCTTCCTTTCCTATCTGCTTCACTGTCAAAGCAAATCGAATATGATGTATTAGTGGTTGACCTCCCTATCAGTCAAAAGTCTTCCTCTTCCCCCCCCTGAGAATCAAGCTGTTTCTTCCTTTTCAGTAGCTAGGGCAAGTGGTAGAGATTAAACTCTTTCAGGTTTGGAGCAGAGAAGGGACAGAGTGGTGATTGATCAATTCACTCAATTAGGGCCGGACAGAGCTAGAAGTAGTCCATCTTAGATAATTTAGAAGAGAAGGGAAAGTGCATGAATCATGTCTTCTCCTTTCTTTCATACAAGAGGGAGAAAATAAAGATGTCTCTTTCTTGTAGGATAGTTCTAGGACTCTTAACGGCAATTATATAGTTGCAAGAGAACCTCATACAATGGCAATTAAATAGTTGCAAGAGAACTTCACACATCAATACGCAAAGGCGTTGGTCCATCAGCGCTTTAGGGGCAATCATCTGCACCGGTGAACAAAAGATGAGGATTCCAGCAGCTTTTGCCACTTGTGATCAGCAAAGTAAAGTGCAGTTTTCATCCATTGACGGATAAAACCACCATGAAGTTGATATATTTCTTCCAAAAAAGTAAATAAATATATAAAAAGAAAAGAAAATGGGTGGATATCATAGCTTGTTTAAATAATGGATTACTGTAGCGTAAAACTCATATCATTACTCTTTTCCCCTAATTGGATATTGCTTGCTTGTCAAATCAAGCTAATCCTCCGAAATCACCCCATGATACAGATTGGCGGGTGTGTTGCCATAGAATACCTTAGTGGGACCCATCATAATGTATATCCGAACCATCCATCCCTCTTGCATGATCATTTAATGAAATGGGATAAAAATGAGACATGTCTAAAGAGAACATGGACAACATCAATGGGAATTAAATAATTACTTTATATGGGAAAACTAAAGATACCATATTAGTATTACATACAGTCACCATTTTACTTACTAGCGGAATTACTTTATATGGGAAAACTAAAGATACCATATTAGTATTACATACAGTCACCATTTTACTTTCCTTTGGACTACCATAGTAATCGATGATCATTACCTTTTTACCACAGTTTACAACACAACTGCCGGAATCACTAATCCAAATAAGCCCTCTAATCCAAACACGCCCTCATTGTTCTTTTGGGATCAAATCGCTTTCCAAGGGAAAGAGAGGAAAGCCAGTCGCACCTGTTGGGATTCTGCTGCCTTCTTTTTCAATGAAACATCACCTCGAAACAAGCAACAAAAGATTATTATTGTTGGAATGCGCACCGATTCACCATTCAAGCTCTCTCTCTCTCTCTCTCTCTCTCTCTCTCAGGATGTCTAGCAGCACTCTATACTACTCACACCTAGGATCAACCTATATTCCTAGTGCCATATGCAAGAACCACAGAGAACAACCAAACACAATATCATCATCTTCATATTCAATGAAGCAAGATTCACAAATCAGCAACATGTATTCAATGAAGCAAGATTCATAAATCAGCAACATCAACTTGGAAGCCTGACAAGGCACGATGTAAACTGTATTTACAATTTCAACTATCATGATATTTAATCCATATATATACAAAAAGTGGCTTCCTGATTGTGGGGACCATACCTGCTCCAGTTACACAACTCAGTCCAACCACATAAACAAAGCATGAAGCCTGCCATAGGCAAACTCCCCAATTGATATACTCATCTGATATGAGTATCATAGGTAAGAAAAACAGTATCAGGTACGACGAGAGGTAATTTATCTATGAACATGAACAGCCTCTTTATGTTCTCCCTGGAGATTGAGGCCATGTCGATGACTTCCCGGCTGTCTGCATATATCCAGAGGTCGCATGAGTTCACTCTCTTGAGACAATCTCGACAGAAGGGGCATGACTGAGAACGTGCTCGCCTGAAACATTACACAACATCATCAATTCCTCTCTAAATATTTTTGATATCCCCTAAAGTGAAAGAATCTAACACCTACAAGCTTGAAATGACCAAACCATGCAGTTATTTTATTGGGTAATGGTAATCTTTAATGATGGAAGATAGAAAAGAAGTAAAATTGACTCCTAAAAACAAATCTAAATTTATTAAAACAGTAAATGCATACCAATCTCGATAGCACTTCATACACAATGCGTGGTTGCAATTGGGCAGGACGACCTTGCTATTCAGCTCCATACAAATCCCACACTCTTCCTCTCTCTCTGCTTCCAGTTCTGAAAGTTTGCCCCTCTTTTCTTCGGCCCTTTTCTTATATTTCTCAAAACAGACTTCTCTCTGTTTCCGATCTTCCACATCGGTGATTCCTCTTTGAAGTTGCAGTAATGAGGGAAATATTACAGCTGCACACAATGAAAACTACCTTCTAAGTAAGTAAATCTCTAAACATTTAAACAAAACATGTCCCAACCCATGATAAGAACAAGGCAACTTCTCTCACATGAAAAACTAGAGAAATAAAAGACGGACTTCTTTCTGTTTCCAATCTTCCACATGATGATTCCTCTTTGAGGTCACAGTACAAAGGGAAATATCACAGCTCCCCATCGTGAAGAAAACTAACTTCTGACTATGCAAGTACCTTAACATGTAAACAAAACATGTCCCAACCCAAGATGAAAACAAGGCAACTTTCTTTCAAAGAAAAAATAATTAAAGGAAAACAGACTTCTCTGTTTCCAATCTTCCACATTGGTGACTCCTCTTTGAATACAGCTGCCCATGGTGAAAACTACCTTCGAAGTAAGAAAATCTCTAAACATCTAAAAGAAAATGTCTCATCCCAAGATGAAAACATGGCAACTTTCTTTCAAATAAAAAAGTACAGAAAGAAAAAGCAACAGGTGGAAAAGTATCACACTTTCAAATGAAAACGTAAACTAAAGATGGTTTTCATTACTTCACAGCATGAGCTTACCATAAAATTCCCTGATACTAGCTTTCCTTTCATGAACAGACATAGTAGTCTTCCCATCCTCATAAGCCTGTCACAACTCAATGGATTAGCCGGTATCCAGGAAAATGAATTAGCATGTGGGGTCTATGCATGCATTGAGAATACCCAGCAGAGAAAATAACCATTACCTGGTAAATAAGGATTCTAAGCAACCCAAGGTGACCGGCTAGGCTGCAATCAGCCCATTGCACAAGAAAAAGGAAGAGGTGGGCTGTGGGACTGTACGATAATCTCATCTGTAGGCAGGCGCCATCATATTCCCTTGGATAATCCGAAGCCCTGAATTTCGTATCGAAAAGAGAGAGACCACACCCAAAAAAAAAAAAGCGGAGATAAGTGCCAGCGCTCATACCATAACTTTTTTTAAAGGACATATCCTGGTAAGTGAATGCATTCATCACATAGCAATCTGATGCAAACAAAATCAAAAGCAGCAATAGAGAAAGAAGGGGAAGGCCGGTAACAGAAACAATGTATCAACCAATCCATCATCATGGAATCTTATCCCAAATAAGTGGGGTTGGCTAACATTAACATATCAATTGATTAAGCTTATTTGAAAAATACAAATTGGGTCTTGAAAATACATCATTATAACTAAAGGTTTAACTTGAAATGCTTGGAATATGGATTTAGAAAGCATGCGGAGGAATCGTGACGAGTCACAAGCAATGAGATTTGCAATCAAATTATTAAACACACAAATATTGAAGCTTAATCCAGCCACATCAGATAGCTTGCATTACTCAGTAATAATATTTATCACTAAGAAGCCCTTTGATAAACTAAAAAAATAAGCTTGGAAATTAATTTAAGTGCCTAATAATAATTTTGAAATAATTTTAGGGTTATTTTAGTCAAATGTGAAAGGAAATTTTAATGCACTGCCACTTTCAGCATTCAGCCTTCAGCATTAAGTGAAGAGAGGGGAGCTGAAAGAAAGTCCCATATTTTCAGTGAAAATTAATTTATGCACTTAATAAGTTGGATTTGCCAAATGATCTGAATCAATGAAAATCACTGAAAATATCAAATTTCAGTGACAAGTGCTGAATTAAAGTTCTATCAAACAGCCCCTAAGACGCAATAGACAGTCAAACCAATTCTAATAAATTATAATTCAAAGAAAATCTCAGGACATAGCTAAAAAAATCCCAGATTCAAAGAACCCCACAGAAGCCGTCAGTGGAGAAGAAAGAATTGCCAGAATTACAATAAAAACTCTGATTTTATTCAACAAAAGCACATCCTAATTCATCAGACAATAACAAATATATGGGGGAAAAAAAAAAGAGGGTGAAAGAAAACAGAACCACAGAAAACAAAAGATAATGGGGGGAAGGGAGAGAGATAGAGCTACCAACTCAAAAATAACACCAGAAGTCACAATTTCCAGTCGTATAAGATAAAACCCGTATAATTTATAATAATAAAAAAAAGGAATTGATAACTACACGCAACTGGTTTGATTTGCATACATCCAATTCCAAAAGTTTGGAATTGAAAAGGTATAAGTAGGTTGCATGCAAATCAATCAGGGTTTGGTGTAAATACCAGCTCAAATTTTTATTAAAAAAAAAAAAAAAAAGAAGAGAGAGAGAAGTTAAGAAAAAGCAGAAAATTAAAGAGATTGCCATGAAATTCCAATATCTTCGAATAATCCCTATAAAATCCACAAACAAAGCATTCCATCCAAATCCCAAACAAAGAATTCAATAAAATCAAACAGACTTCAAGTAAAATCAATCCCAATTACAAAATAAAAATTACATTTTTTCTTGTTTTTTTTTTTTAAAAAAAAAAAAAGAAGAAAAGAAGAAGAAATCAACAGTAGCAGAAAAAGAGGAAAATATGAGAAGGAGAAAGAATTACAGAGTATTGGCATGCTGGATATCCGCTTCGAGGGCTTTCAGAGAATCCTTGAATGATTTTCGCATCGCCGTTTCTTCTTCCTCTGCCTAACTTATATCCCCATTCAATATTCTCCAAACCAAATTCAAAATTCCAAAAAAGAAAAGAAAAAACCTAGATATCTTCCCTTCCCACAGAAAACCCTCAAAATCTCCACCTACAATAAAACCAAGAGAATGAGAGAGAGAGAGAGAGAGAGAGAGAGAGAGAGAGAGAGAGAGAGAGAGAGAGAGACCTAGAAATCTCCTCTCTTCTTTCTCATGAAAACCCTATTAGCCACAAGACAAGCTGAAAAAAAAAAATAAACCCTAGAAATCTCTCTCTCTCTGTCTCTCTCTCTATCCGGTGGTGGTTGAGCAAAGGGAGGAGTGATGAAGGTGGTTTCAAAAAAAAAAAAGGCTTTCTTCTCGGTAGGATGGTATCTCGCAGCTGGACTTCTCTCCGATTCAGCAACTTATCTATGTATACGGCATACGGAACGACAGTTATGGACCGTTGAAACTTTGGCTAATCCCATATGGATTCTACTTGAATTGAAATTTACACTGATTTGACGTCTGATCGTATGATCTTTCCGATTAAAATTCGCTTACTGATGCTTTAATTTCATCCGTCCATATGCTACCCAAAATATTAAATGTTAGAATTGTTTTTCATTGAGATTTAAGGTTATTGTTCCATCCACCCTAGGGGACAGGATTTTAACGGTTCAGATTAGGATGAACTTATGCCACGTGTGTACTGGAAGAGCTACTGTACCGGAATTATATCCAGCTTGCCGGATGTTTCCTCCTGTTCCTCTTTTTTTTTTTTTTTCTGAAAATTCTGGCCTTTGTAAAGGTACGCGGGGAGCGTGCAAACTCCTTCTAAGAGGGGGGGAAGACTTTACGTTCATCAGATCCACGCCGTCCATTAGGTACAGCAGCCATTATTTGTCCTTGATTTCAAAAATTATACTGACTGAGGTGGACCACCCCTTAGGTAATCATACGTAAAACCTCTAAACTCATGTGTTATGGCTCACCTGAGTTTTGGAATGGAGTGATTTGTTAGGAATCCTTACATCCCGATGAGACAAAGTTAGATGAACGGCTTAGATCAAATATAGACTGGACAGTGAGACCTACACTTGCCAATGGTGTGCATTCCATCCCCAGCTTTTTTCTTATGTTGTGGCCCGTCTGATTTTTTGATCCTAATGGTTTTTGTCTGAAAGGTTGAATGAGAGGCAGCCTAGCTGATGAACGGCTAAGATCTAATGAACGTCTCACCAACGTGTCGGTCAGATCACGCCCGCGAGTTCTTTTTTTTTTTTTTTTTTTTCAGACGGGTTGCGCATATTTGATCTCTCTCCACTCTGATACGTGTGGGGTCCACTGTATTTTATCCAATCAGTCCATCCGTTTTATCTGATAATTTTAGGGCCTTTTCCCAAAAATGAAACACATACGAACCTAAAATGTACCACATCACAGGAAACAGTTTGAATTGAATGCCTACCGTTGAAAATTTCTTGAAGGCCACAGAAGTTTTGGATCAATCTTATATTTGTTTCTTCCCTTCATCCATATTTGTGTGATCTTATGAACAGATTGGATGACAAATAAACATCACTGTGGGGCCTAGCAAGGTGTCAACGGTGGAAATCATTTCCACTTTTTTCTGTGGTATGGTCCACTTGAGATTTGGATTAGATTCAATTTTGGGATCAACCCCTAAAATGATCTGAAAAAACGGTTGAACGGTGCGGATAAGCCACATACATTTACAGTGGGCCCAACAGAGTAACTCAGTAGGCACTCCGATTTCCTGGTGAGTGAGAACAGTCCATCCAGTGGGCCAACCATGCAGATATGTGATCCTGCACCATTGACACAGATACATAGTGATTGGGCCATGGACTGTCTCAAAAGATGAACAGTTCTGATGACCCTGATGATTGCCACGTGTACAGCGAAGATGGAGGTAACCTATATTTCAGACTCCTCTATTCATAAACGGCTGCTGTAAAGTTACGAGAACGGAATTTACGTGTCTCACTTTTGACTGCACGCATCGGCTAAATTACTTAAACACCCCTGCTTTTTCCGCGAAATTGCGCAGATCGGTAAATTCGCGATGTTTCGAAATAAGAAAGCGGATATTTCTCGAATTGCGCGAGCGTATCTGAAGCGGATTCCGTACTGCCCGCGCCGGGACGGAAAGGAAACGGATTGGCTACTCCCCCGACACCGGCCAATGGCTGGTGGTCGGTGTTCCGTGGGCCCCACCATGATGTATGTGTTTCATCCATTCTGTCCATATATTTTTAAAGATCATTTTAAGCTATGAGATCAAAAATGAGATATATACCAATATTAAGTGGACCACATTACAGGAAACAGTGTTGAATGAGTTTTGACTATTAAAAAACATTTTGAGGCCATAAAAGTTTTGGATCAAGCTGATTTTTATTTTTCCCTTCACCTGTGCCTGTATGACCTAATCAACATATTGAATGTCAAATAAACAGTACACTGGACCTTAGGAGGATTTTAATGATGGATATCCAATCACTATTGTTTTCATGTGGTGTGGTCCACCTTAGATTTATTTACCTCTAATTTTTGGGATCAAGCCATAATATGATCGTTAAAAATGGATGAACGGAATGGATGAAACACATACATCATTGTCGGGCCCACAGAGCACCGACCATCAGCCATGGGGATGGTGTCAGGACGCGGATTGCGTCCTACCCTCGCCCGGACGGATACCCCCGCCCGGATAGTAATCCGTCCGGGCAGGGCTAAGTATTTTATCCACATCATTACTCGTTTTTATATAATCATTTTAATGTACAAACCAAAAAATTGAAGACATCACAGGGCTTAAGTGGACCACATCAAAGGAAGCTGCAGTGATAATGATACCTTTTATGGGAAGATCCGAGTCAATAACGAGTAGAAGGACCGACTGTTCATTATTCCGAGCGGAGTCCGAACCTCAGAGTAATACTAAAAGAATGAGTTAGGATGGACGAAGCTCCCATCCTCGATCAGCTTCTTCCCAGGGGTAATCGGAAGGAAGAGCCTCTGGGGTGTACGATCGACTCCAAGCGATTGGTTCAATGAAACCAGGTCGTCAGCTCGGATTGGTATTGTCGTCTTCGGTCCCTGTTTGTAGTGCCGAGGTACCTCCGAGGATGAAGGTCCCACGCGCTAAATGAAGGAACTGCCATATATAGAAATGCGCTATTAACTCGCCCGCAAGATACACACGTCTTAGGACACGATCTCCTGATTCTGAGCAATATCTCCACGATCCACGTATCCCGTGATCGTGCTGAGATGATCGGGCACAAATCGAGCGAATGAGAAGGTATAAATATCACACCATCCCGTAAGTAGCAAAGGTACGCAACACGAAACTCTCCTCTCCTAAACCTAGACCCGGATTCATTGTCTGACTTAGGCATCGGAGGGTCCCCGCAAGCTAGGGTCTCCATTGCGGACGGTTTATGTGCAGGATTCTAGGTCCATCACCTGCCCAGAGGAGGAGATGGCTGACCGGATTTTGACCTCTACATTTTTGGCGCCGTCTGTGGGAAACTGATACAAAAAGTCAGTTTCCTATTCTGAATAGCGATGGCTAGAGGGAAGAAGAAAGCTGTGGTGGTGGAACCGGAGCAGACCCGCTCCTCATCATTACTTCATGCGGAGTCTGCTCCGGGCCCTTCTCAACGTTCTCGCAATCGTTCCAACAAATACCGCGCTTTACAAGGCGAAGTGCAGGCCTTGCGCGATGAGTTGCAACGAATGAGGCAGGAGCGTGAGCCCCAACAACAACTGAGCGGAGAAGTCCCAGTACCAGAAGAAGTTGGACCAACCGTTCAGGCCCATTCAGCGACAAGAAGCCCGAGGCGCGGACATCTCATGCAACCTTCCAACAGAGCACCAATGTCGGCTCAAAACCTTCCCAGAGCTCCCACCGGAATGTGACGACTAGAGTCCCGACGGATGTCCCGGCCGCCTCGGCTTTGGCTCCAACCGACCTTCGTCACACCCTGGAAAGGAGAAGGGAAAGAAGGATCCACGAGGCGGAGAACACTCGGGAAGAAGTGGCGGAAAATAGAGATCCTCACAGGAGTCACGATTTGCGGACTGAATAATCAAGTCCCGATCTTCTGAAAAACAACGGCGGCCGTCATCAATCCCATTTGCCGTTCAAGCCATGATGGAAGAAACCAAGCCTCCGTTCACCGCGAAATCATGAGCAGTGATGCCTCGAAGATTTCGGATTCCGCTGTCATACAATACTCCGGTCCGGCGACCCATCGAACATGTGGAAGCTTATCGTTCGTGGATGCGGTCTGAGATGGCCCGATGCAATGATGTGCAGAGGATTCTCTATCACTCTGGCTGGATCCGCTCGGAGTTGGTATCGACAGCTCAAGCCTGGATCCATAAGTTCATTCGAAGAGTTGTCTCGGTCATTCCTTACCCAGTTTATAAGCGGTAAGAGAAGCCGAAAGCCCAATACCCACATGCTCACCATCAAACAAGGGCCAAAAGAATCCTTAAAAGATTACATTGCCCGATTCAACGAGGAGGCGTTACAGGTGGAAGACTATGACGACAAGATGGCACTCGCCGCAGTATGCAGCGGCTTGAGGGAAGGAAGGTTCGCCTTCTCTATAGGAAAGAACCCGGCAAAGACGTTAGCCGAGCTCATTGCTAGAGCCCAGAAATACGTTCATGCCGAGGAATTCTCCGCCCCAAGAGAGTATCCGTGTAGAATGGGAAAGGGAAGAGGCCAAGGAACGAGGAGCCCCAAGCCTCGAGGAAAAACTCGGATGATCATTCTTCCCGAGATCGTCGACCAAGTAGAAAGCCAGAAGGAAGATTCCGTTCCTACACACCTCTCAATACTACGGTAGCAGATTTTACTAGATATCCGAGGCGAAAAACTTCTCAATTGGCCGGTACGTATGCGGGCGGACCCGAACTCCGCGACAAGCGCAAGTATTGTCGCTTTCATCGAGATCATGGCCTGTCAATACCGAAGAGTGTGTAGATCTCGAGGATGAAATCGAATCACTCATCCGGAAGGGCCACTTACGTAGGTATACCAAGCAAGAGAGACTACTCGGAAGAGGAGGAGCGACCACGCGGACGCCCAAAAATCCAACCGAAGAACTGCAGGAAATCCGCACTATCTTCGGAGGTACATCGAGGGGAGGAGACTCAAACAGAGCCCGAAAGGCCCATTCCCAGAAGGAGCCCGAGCATTACGTCAATCTTACCGAGCGGCCTAATAAAGAACCGCGGGTCGGTCCACAGTAGCCTCACATTCACGAAAGATGACGCTCGGGGGATTCAACACCCGCACGATGACGCCTTGGTGGTCACTATGACCATAGCCAATCATAAGGTGTCTGGGTTCTCATCGACACTGGAAGCTCGGCCGGCGTGATCTACTCGAGGCCTTCGAAAGGATGGGGATTCTATAGTCTCGCCTCAGGCCTGTGAAGACCCCCTTACATGGCTTTGCTGGGAGAAAGTAATCTCAGAAGGAGCTATTTCCCTCCGGTGATCTTTGCGGGAGAAGGGCAACATCAAGTCACCTTGATGGTGGACTTCCTTGTTGTCAACGTACCATCGATGCATAACGTAATTATGGGCGGACCCTCCTCAATGCAATGCGGGCGGTCGTATCTACTTATCACGATGATGAAATTTCTGGCTTGAAGGCGGAACAGGTTACCTCAGGCGATCAACGCGAGGCTCGGAGATGTTATGCTATTGCGGTTCGAAAAGGGTGCAGTAAAGCAAGCGCTCACTGTCAATGTCTTGGACCCGCGCGGACCCACCGAGAATAAGCCGATTGAAGATTTATAAAAGGTATCACTGGACGAAGCCGATCCTAGCAAAGACGGTTCGACTCGGAACATCACTCACGCACGAGCAACGTTAGAGTTGTTAACTTTCTGCGACGACACGGAACGTATTCGCTGTCGCACGCGGATATGCCAGGAATCTCTCCGGACGTTTTGGTCCATCGGTTGAACGTGGATCCGGACCACGGACTGTGAAGCAAAAGAGAGACCGTTTGATGCCGGCGGTGCGAAGCCATTGCGGACGAAATCTCGGTCTGTTGGGCCGGCTTCATAGAAGAGGTACATTACCGGAATGGATCGCAAATGTGATCTTTGGTTAAGAAGGCAAATGGCAAATGGAGAGTTTGTGTGGACTACTCGGATCTGAATAAGGCATGTCCAGAAGAACGGTTTCCGTACGCCAAGGATCGATCGGCTAGTAGACGATCTTGCGGGACATGAACTACTTTCCTTCCGGATGCCTACTCTGGTTACAATCGATTGCGATGCATCCCCCAGATAGGCAGAAGACTACCTTTGTCACCGATAGGGGACTCTACTGTTACCGGGTCATGCCATTTGGCCTGAAAAACGCTGGGGCCACATACCAGAGGTTAGTCAACCAGATGTTCGCGAGACAGATCGGGCGCACAATGGAAGTTTATGTCGATGATATGTTGGTGAAAAGTGTCAAGGCATCCGATCACTTGGCGAACCTCGGAGAAACCTTTGAAGTCCTCAGAAAATATCAAATGAAATTGAACCCAAAGTGCGTTTTGGTCGGCTCGGGAAAGTTCCTCGGATTCCAAGTCGACGGAGAGGCATTGAGGCTAACCCAGATAAGATTAAAGCTCTCCTCGACATGAGTTCGCCTCGGTGTCGAAAAATACTGATGCCTTCTTGGACGAGTAAGCGGCCTCGGACGCTTTATATCCGGACACCGATAAATGCCTCCCCTTCTTCCGGCAATTGAAAGGCCATAAGAAGGCCGAGTGGACTCCCGAATGCGAGCAAGCTTTCCAACAGCTGAAACAATATCTAGGCTCACCGCCTCTTTATCAAAACCGGAGGAAGGCGAATCTTTGTTCTTATACCTCGCAGTCTCAGCCTCGGCAGTCAGCTCAGCTCTGATCAGGGAAGTAGGGAACAAACAGCACCCGGTATATTATGTGAGCAAGGCCATGGTACCAGCAGAAACAAGATACCACCTTTCTGGAAAAGCTCGCACTCGGCTGGTTGTCTCGGCTCGGAGGTTGCGTCCATATTTCCAAGCTCATTCGATCATCGTGTTAGCCGACTCCCCCTCAGACAAATTCTCCAACGCCCGAAGTCTCGGGTCGGTGACCAAGTGGGCGATCGAACTTGGAGAATTGACATTACGTTCCGACCAAGGACAGCAAAGAAAGGCCAGGCAGTGGCTGATTTTATCGCAGAATTCACCATCCCAGAAGAAGGGCAGATTAACAGCGAAGATGAAGTGACTCCGCCTGACCTCCCAAATAACTCACAGGTTCTTCCAGAAGCCGGATGGATCCTCTACGTGGACGGATCATCTAACTCTAAACGAGCCGGGGCAGGGATCGTCTTGATCGCTCCCGACTCCACAATCATCCAATATGCCATTCGACTCGGCTTCAAAGCTTCCAACAATGAAGCCGAGTACGAGGCATTGTTAGGCTCGGGTTAGCCGCCGGCCTCGAGTCCAATCTCTGCCAGTTCGATGTGACTCTCAGCTGGTCGTAAACCACATTTCCGCCGTGATTATGAAGCCAAGAGAAAGTCGGATGATTGCTTATTTAGATGAGGCCGAAAGCTGATCGAGAAATTTTGGAACTATCAGTTCACCGGTTCCGAGACGGAGAATGCATGGGCGATGCCACAGCGAAATTGGCTTCGGCCGCGAGAGGAAAGATTCCGCGGATCGTCTCCAGGTAGAATTCATCGAACATCCCGGCATCGATCGAATAGAGAAAAAGATGATTAATCCGGTGGATAATAGTCCAAGCTGGATGGACCCGATCCTTGGCTATCTCGAGTCAGGAGAGCTTCCCTCAGACAGACAGGAAGCCAGGCGCCTAAGAGTCCGAGCAGCAAGATACGTTATCCTGAACGGGACTCTATATAAGAAAGGGTATTCGCAGCCATATCTCAGATGCCTCCGACCCGAGGAAGCGAGTATGTCATCAGGAAATTCACGAAGGAATGCAGGAAACCACTCGAGCGCGTGTAGAGCCACAGGCTTTAAAAGTGCTTCGGCAAGGATATTTCTGGCCAACTCTCAAAGAAGACGCCAAGAGATACGTTAGGAAATGTGACAAATGCCAACGTTTTGCGCACGTGCCTAGGCAACCAGCAGAAGAAATGACTCCCATGAGCGGTCCATGGCCGTTCGCTCAGTGGGGAATCGACATCATCGGCCCCCTGCCGACTGGAAAAGGGCAAGTCAAGTTCGCTATTGTCGCTGTCGACTACTTCACAAAGTGGGCCGAGGCTGAGCCCGTCGCAAAGATTACCGAACAGAAAATAATGGACTTCGTCTGGAAGAACATAATCTGCAGATTCGGAGTTCCGAATACTATCGTCTCAGACAATGGCAAGCAGTTCGACAACGACAAATTCAGGGGTATGTGTAAAGGGCTCGGCATCAAGAACGCTTACGCCTCGCCACGGCATCCGCAGTCCAATGGGCAAGTGGAGGCAGTAAATAAAGTCATCAAGCACCACCTCAAGAAGAAGCTGGAAAAAGCAAAAGGTAACTGGCCGGAAGAACTCCCATTCGTCCTTTGGGCGTACAGAACCACAGCTCAATCTTCCACGGGAGAAACTCCGTTCTCGCTTTCGTATGGGTCAGAGGCAATAGTGCCCGTTGAAATCGGCCTCCCTACGGCTCGAGTGGTTAATTTCAATGAAGATCAAAATGCTGAGCAAATCACTGCCAATCTGGATTTTCTGGAAGAAATCCGTGAAGTTTCAAAGCTCCGTACTGCCGCTCGACATCAACAGGTAGCCCGATTCTACAATTCTAAAGTGAAGATCAGGCGATTCCGATCAGGGGATCTAGTCCTTCGACGAGTTTTTCAGAACACGGCCGAGCCAGGAGGCCGGAACACTCGGCCCTAACTGGGAAGGACCATACCGAGTGGTCCGATCAGCTAAGCCGGATCCTACCACCTAGAAGATCTCGAAAACCGCCAACTCTCCCACCCGTGGAATGCAGAGCATCTGAAGATTTACTATCAGTAATAAAGCGCTCCGAGTAGCTTACTGACTTTTGAGGTCATTCAATAATGTACGCCCCCGAGCGACAAACCTTTAAGGTTATGAGTAAAAGCACATTCAAACAGCTTATCCTTGCCATCAACAAAGATCAAACAGGCTAAAATTCTACAGGCGCCCCCTCTTAACCGAGGAAATAAATCTACGAGGCGATCCGACTTCCCACTAAGGAAGTCGGACCAATTCTACAAAGGCATCCCCCTTAGGGTGGGCAAAGCCAATGGGTAATTCCGACCCCCTAGTAAGGAAGTCGGTCCCACCTACTCGGAAGGCCCTCCGTTTGGCAAGCGAAACGACTTGATCCTTTTAAGGATCAGGCCAAGCAAACCACATCCGAGCAAATCAAGGACTCGACTCGATTGCATCACACAGTAAGTAAGAATAACCAAGAAAAAAGTGGGGTCCCAAAATTGGCTCTCTCATTAAAATGATTACTAAAACAAAGTATATATAAAAAAAACAATACAAATAAAGGAAACGGAGCCTTCAGGAGGGCAGAGGGGCTTGGGAACCGGGGGCTTGTTCCGGGTCGGTCGGCTCGACAGCAGCATCGGCAGGGTCCTCAGGTAGGAGAGGATCAAGGTCAAGGTCTGGATATAGCTTCTGGACCTCGATAAGGCATTCGTCAAAACCGCGGTCGTAAAATTTGGCAGCCTCGACATCCCTCTCCTTCGAGGTCTTGTATGAATCTATTCTGCGGTAACTGCCATGGCCAAGGAGACTTCAGCCTCGGCCTTCGAGCTTCCAGGAGCGCGGTATAGCTCTGTTTTTCTCTTCTACAGCCTCGGCCTTGATCTTCTTCTGATCCTCATTCAGTCGGGCAATCTCCTTAGCCAGGGTGTCAGCTCGGACTTTAGCATGACCCAGCTCAGCCACTGCCGCATCACGACCTGCCTCGAGGTCCTTCACGACCCTCTGAAGCTGAAGCGTTCAGACCTGCTGCCTTCAAGCTGGTGACACAGATCACTCCGCTCCAGCGAAGAATAGAAGCATTGTCCCGTAAGACTCCCGCTTCCGTTTGAAGGGTCTCCGTCTCTGCCCGGAGGGCTCCCACCTCGCTCCTAAGGGCTTCGACCTCGGCGTCAATTTTCCGACGCTCTCGGACCCTCTCCCAGCACAGGAGGATCCTCGGAACAGACTGGTTCAAAGCAAAGAAATGAGAAGGAAATAATAACACAAAAAAATAACTACAACTTCGAAGGGACAAAGTACCTGATAGAAGACTCCAGCCAAGTCTTCCAAGAAGCGGTCGTCCGGTTTATCAAGAAGGCGAGAAATGGATTCCTCTGGAACATGTTTCGCCGCCCAATCCGTCAGACAAGACATGTGATAACCCGGCTCGAACCGTCCTCCGCTCGTGCCAACTTGAGCCGAGCCCGTCTCTTCTCCGGCTCCCGGTCAGACTGCCAGCAGAGGGTTGAGCCTCTCCCTCGGCATCACGCATAGCCTCCCCCTCATGACCCGGTTGGGTAATCATAGCGTCGACCATTCGAACGGCTTCCTCCCTCTCGGAGGATGAGTGAAGCTTGCTATCAACGGAGGTTCTAGCCTCGCTCCTTCACTAGGAGGAGCGGCAACGGATGGAGGAGGGTTTGCCCCGTTCTTGGGGCGGGGAAGCCGAGTTTAAGGCGCGCGAGAGGTGCGACCATCTCAACACCGACCGGGGCCCTCGTGGCTACACCCGATGGTGTTGGAATTGGGGACACAATTGCGGTCTGCAATGCCCCGGTAGTATTGGAATTGGGGACACAATCGCGGATGCGATTGGTCCCTCGACTAAAGGCGCCGAGGCGGGAAATGGTTGTATCCCGAACCAAGGTGTTCGGGATAGGAGGAAGTGCCGCCCTCGAGCCGCAACCGCCGAAGCGAGAATGCGGGATGAACTCTATGAGCAACCTTCTTCCTCCGAGCTACCTTCGCGGGGGCTCGGTCCTCAACATCTCCTCGGCGGATAGCGCGGCTCTCCTCCTCAGAGAACCGGACGCCTCGGCCATGCTGTCTGTGAATGAGTAAGATCACGTTACTTCGGACTGTAAAAAAAAACGATTGAAAGTAGGGATACTCACCGAGCGAGGTAGAATGCGGCCTCGTCTTGCGAAAGCCCCGATCGATAAAGGTTAGCCGGCCGTGTCGAGATCGACCGGCGACGATGCTCCTCCGAATATGCCCTCGCTTTGGCTATCTGGTTCTTCGGTCCGAGGTAATGAAGGGTACGCCCCTCGCGAAACCTGCAGGACAATTTTTCTCTTGAGTAAGGTTGAAGTAAAAAAGCACTATTTTAAAGAAATCTCGACCCAACCTGGCATAGTGAAGCGAACAGGAACCCGAGCCGATAAAGCCCCGACCTCTGCTGCCGGCGCCCTCCCACTCGCCTGCGGCCCAAAACCACTTGTTCTTCCAGTCCTTATTTGAGGACGGAAGACCCAAGATGAGCCATGACCCCTTGCTACCCACGGTCGCGAAATAGTACCGAGGGATCGTTACCTTCGTGCTTGACCGGTACAAGCTCAAGGCGGCTCTAAACGCCGAGTTCCCTACTTGGTGCCGGATAATGTAAGAGGAAATTAGCACTCTCCAAGCATTAGGTGTGCGAATGTCGGCGCGAGCCCTAAGTAAGCGGTTAGAGCTCGAATGAAGGGGTGCATCGGGAGTCGGTCCGCACAATAGGCCACATAAAAATATGGCTACCTCCCCGGCGGGATTGCCAGCGACATCGAGGGCTCGGGGCCACGATCCGAACGGAGCGAGGTATGTCAAACTCCTTCCGAATCCATTCCATTTGGGACTCTGTAATTCTGAGCCCCCAGGAACCAATTCCGACGCCCTCCCACCAGGGGGCATCTCTAGAACATCGGCGGTGGCAACTCTGGGAGCTCGTCTTGCCCCTTTCTCGCTGACCTGGTGAGTCCGAGTTCTCGCCACTACCTGTTTCCGGGGCCGAGGATATAACGGCACCGCTTGAAGGAACCTTCGAAGCCCCTCTTCGACATCGAACTCCCTAACTCAGAGTCATCATTGTAAGTCCTAGCCATTTCCTATCGGAAGACATCTTGGAACACAGATGCTAAAGATCAAACTCACCCGACGATCACCGGAGATGACCTCAGCAAGTGTGAGAACAGTCGGAAACTACTTCTGCCGGAAATCGCCTTCGCCGGAAATCGCCTTCTCCGTTAAACAACTCAAATGCCAAACGATAGCAGACGAATGAAGACCCTGGCTAAGCCTTTTATGGAATAAAAAGACCCTGCATTGAATGGTATGTAATAATGACTGCGTCGGAATCATGGCTGGCCGACTCCAAGTCCGACGTGGCGTTACATCATTGGTCCAAAACGTGGTAAAAGTAACGAAATCCTCCTCGATTATTGTGTGAGTTAATCCACACGGTAACCGAGCGCAGAAAAGAGCGCCCGATATGACGCCTCGAGAGCATGTGGCAATCACCCACAAGTCGGTAACGATTCGAAATCCCAACCGTCGCCACGTGTTCGTTCATGGTTAGCTCGAAGCCACTAAAACTCGAGTGCGAGACGTTTCGCACGAGAACCATAAATGCGCCGAAAAGCTGAGTCGACTGATCTTCCAGGTGATTACTCTCCGAGCTCATAAATGGCCTCAGAGAGTAGGGGGCTTCTGTTATGGGAAGATCCGAGTCAATAACGAGTAGAAGGACCGACTGTTCATTATTCCGAGCGGAGTCCGAACCTCAGAGTAATACTAAAAGAATGAGTTAGGATGGACGAAGCTCCCATCCTCGATCAGCTTCTTCCCAGGGGTAATTGGAAGGAAGAGCCTCTGGGGTGTACGATCGACTCCAAGCGATTGGTTCAATAAAACCAGTCGTCAGCTCGGATTGGTATTGTCGTCTTCGATCCAGTGCCGAGGTACCTCAGAGGATGAAGGTCCCACGCGCTAAATGAAGGAACGCCATATATAGAAATGCGCTATTAACTCGCCCGCAAGATACACACGTCTTAGGACACGATCTCCGGATTCGAGCAATATCTCCACGATCCACGTATCCCGTGATCGTCTTTGAGATGATCGGGCACAAATCGAGCGAATGAGAAGGTATAAATATCACACCATCCCGTAAGTAGTACGCAACTTCGAAACTCTCCCTCTCCTAAACCTGACCCAGTTCTGTTGTCTGACTTAGGCATCGGAGGGTCCCCGAGCTTAGCTAGGGTCTCCATTGCGGACGGTTTATGTGCGGATTCCCGAGTCCATCACTGCTTTCGCGAGAGGAGGAGGGTGACCGGATTCGACCTCAACAATACCCACAGTTGAAACCTTTCTAATGTTTTTTTACCACCCAACCTATTAATAAGGCCCTGTAGACTTGGATGAAGTGAAAACACAAATTTCAGCTTGATCTGGCACTTCTCCAGCTCTCAAGAAGTTTTCAATGGTGGACGTTCAATCCCCACTTTGTAGTCCACTTAAGCCCCGTAACTACTCAATTTTTTATTCAAATATTAAAATAATCATATAAAAATAAGTAATGGTGTGGATAAAATACTTACATCACAGTGAGCCCCACAGAGCCCTGCCCGCCCGGACTACCGTCCGGGCGGGTGTAGGACGCAATCCGCGTCCCTGGTGTCAGGGGAGTAGCCAATCAGTTTCCGGACGGGAAACGGTACCACGCAGAAATCGGATTGAGTACTGAGTTCAGCCGGATATCGGATTGAGTACTGAGTTACTCAGTACGCTTTTATCGTACTGAGTAAACTTTGTCGGTCCACCTTGAATGTATGTGGTTAATCTACACCGTCCATCCGTTTTTCAAAACATTTAATGTGTTGAGACCAAAATTAAAGCATATCAAAAGCTGAAGCGGACCATACCACAGGAAACAGTGGGAATAACGATTTCCACCGTTGAAACCTTTCTAGGTACTACAGTGATGTTTATTTGTCATCCAATCTGTTCATAAGATCACAAAAACATGGATGAATGGAAAACACAAATATAAGCTTGATCCAAAACTTTAGTGGCCCTCAAGAAATTTTCAACCATATACATTCAATTCACAATGTTTCCCGTTGTGTGGTCCATTTCAGATTTTGATATGCTTCATTTTTTGGGTCAAGCTATAAAATTATCTTATAAAATGGAGTGAAGGAGCGGATAAAATACATAAATCACAGTGGACCTTGTACAGTTTACTCAGTACACTCACCGTACCGAGTTACTCACTAGGCAATCCGCTTCCGTCGAGGCAAGGGTGTGATACGTGGGTTTTATCCAAGCCGTTCATCCATCTTTTCAGATCATTTTAGATTATGATCAAGCATATGCAAGGTTCAAGTGGACCACATCACAGAAAGCAGCTGTGATTATGACAACTGAAGTTGGTTGATAGGGACCTGTCGTGATGTTTATTTGCCGTGGGACCTCTTAATGAGGTCACGGAACACAAATATCAGCTTATCCCACCCCAAGATACTTTTAGTAGTGGGAGTTTAATCTCCACTCTCTAATCCACTTCAACATTAAATTTATATATTTTTGGGTTTTAACTCTTACATGATCTAAAATAGATGAAATAGGGTGGATAAAACCCATACGTCATGGTGGCCCATGGAGCCCTATTGGAGTTCATGAGAAAGCCTTTCAAAGAAAAAACAAATGAACTGAGTTGGACAAAACCGATTACGTCATGGTACCTGGATTTGATGAATAGGCCTAAGTGGGACTGTCATCATGTTTGTGAGAAATCATTTCTGATCATCTATTTGATGAGCAATATAAGACTAAAAAAAAGTCTAACCCAATATTCAAGTGCGCCACACAAGAAAACAGTAAAGAAATGATTACATTGGCTCTATTTTAATATTTATATGCTATTCAAACTAAAATTAAAAGTATAAAAAAATTTAGTCGTTATAATTTTTGACTAAACTTATAGTAAGAAAAAAATATGATATATTAAAGATTTTCCAAAAAAGTATATAAAGAAAGGCTTTTTAACAAAGATTTATAAATAATAGAAGAATGTGAAAGAGAAAGACCATCATTTTAAAAACACAATCAACCAACAACAATTTATTAAATCTATTAATTTACTTTTTATCTTAATTTATCTTAAGAGTATTAGTAATTTTTAGTTGACGCATTTTTACAATTACTTTTAATGATCAATTTTGAGTTTTTCCTTTTATTATATTTGTACTAGTATTTTAAAGTAATTTATTGTAAAAGTAACACACTTTTGAATGAAGTACCCCACCCTCTACCCATCACTTAATCGTTATAAACATTAGTATATAACTCAGGAAGCGACCGATCATCCCAGAATCTAAGTTGATCGCCTTAAATTGATCCATTGTATCAATTCTAGCACACCTTAAAAAAATAAATAATAAAAAAAACGAAGGACCATTAACCATATAAAACTTCTGTGACCGTGTGAATATTTCAATGGTAGCCATTCAGTCCTCACTGTTTCCTCGTGCATGGCCTACTTGAATCTTGGATGTGGCTTAGCTTTGGTTGCATGTCCCAATTCGAGTGGCCTTAGGTAGCTTTTTGTTGTAATTGACCAATAAACGTTACAGCGGCCCTAGGTAGTTTTTAATGGTAGTCATTCAATCACCACTGTTTTCCTTTGGTGTGGTCCACCTCAGATTTGGATCTGCCTCAGTTTTTTTTTTTTTTTTGATCATTCCCTAAAATAATATTCCAAAGTGGATAGATAGCGTAGATATAACGCATACATGGCGGTGGGTCCCACAGAGCACCCTCTATAAGCTACGTAGCAACTGCCAGTGTTATGCAATCCCCAGCCGGTAGAAACGACTTGACGTGCATGAAATCCATACTGTCTATCAGGTAGGTCCCACTTGTTTGGTTTTGATCCCACAAATAAATCTGATTCAACACTTATGTGGTCCACCCATAAAAGTATACCTATAAACATGGTATGGTCCACCTGATTTCTTTCCTGATCAGTTACTTCTGGGTGGTCGTGAGGTGAAAATAGGGCAGAGGACTTGATGGATGGTGTGGATCTCATGAAAGTTAGAACCACGGGCCTCTCGGCAGCAGGGTATTTACGTAGTTTCTTCTGATATTAGGGGTGGAGTTGTTTAAAAATAATGTAATTCTTTAACAAAACAGGCCAGCAAAACCAGGTGCTGGTCTAACTTCTACGAGGAAATAAAGGAAAAAACAAGATACGTCACCGCAGCTAATTACTTCGTACTATCGCATACCATAACTCTGCCGGTGGAAGATATTTGCCTCAATCTCAACCTTCCAAATCCTATGATCTACTTTAGGTTGCTCATAATCGGAGATTTATACGGAATAGATGAATTATATTCCAGATCGGTGGCCATAAAATGGACAGTTGAGATGCAAGTTATCAAAGTTACAAGTTATACTTTCTAGTGATGTATGTATCTTGAATCCACACCGTCCAACCATTTTGACAACTCATTTCAGAGAATAATTCCAAAAAATGAAGCTGACTGAAATCTTAGGTGGACCAGGAAACAGTCCTGGATGAATCCCCACCATTAAAAACTTCACGAATTCCACCGGAATCTTTACTTGCCATCTAGCCTGTTGATAAGGTTACAAGGACCTAAATGAAGAGGCCCACAAATATTATCTTTGATCCAAAGCTTTTGTGGCCCATAAGAAGATTTCAATAGTCAATATGGTCCATTGGAGATTAGGATCTTGTACTATGGTCCATCAGAGATTTGGATCTATATCATTTTTGGGATCATGCCCTAAAATGAAGTGTCAAAATGGTTGGACGGTGTGATGTGGTCACATACATGATAGTACGGTGGGCTCACGATAAGGGGTCCCACCCACATCCGGGTCCGAAGCCGCGCTCTATCCCCATCTGCAGCAGGACCCATGATTTGGATTATACGTATGAGTGTATATACGCCACGTGTACGGTGATGTGAATGGTCATGTGTTTACACTGCCATGGCATCCAGGAATGTCTGTAGTTCATCTGCCGACCGACCGCACTGCCACCGTTTTTAACACGTGCCAGATAATACCGCCAATGCTACCCGCGTAGGATATCGAGGCCATTCATTAGTCAGTCACATGTTCATTGAATATGGACCATTACAAAAGTATATCTTTCTCATCAGCCGACCCATGTGATGATGAATGGCCTGGATCTCTGACACGTGTGCATTCAACCACGTGTTTGGACAGATATTCTCACCCCGAGCGAGGAAGGACTCGTTGAACCACAATCCTTCCCGAAATTTTCCATTTAGTACAACTTCTAGAAAGATCAGGCAACACAAAGTCCCTTGTGGTCGAACGTGATGTGCGTGTGAAATCTACTCCGTCAATCTCTTTCTTCAGCTCAACTTAGTACGAGATTTTTTTAAAAAAAGGGCAAATACAAAACCCAAGTGGGCCCACCACAGGAAATAGTAAGGAAGAAAACATCCACACCATTGAAACCTTCCTCGTGATCATCGTGATGTTTATACGCCATCCAACCCCTTCATAAGGTGATCCCTAGTTGGATGAAGGGAAAATACAAATATCAGCCTCATACAAAACTTCAATAGGCCCTAATAAGGTTTCATGGTGAGCGTTCGTTAACCACTGTTTCTGATGGTGCGGCCATCTGGAATATTGGATGTGGTTCTTTTTTAGGATCTCGTAATAACATAAAATGGCAACACTGATGGACGGAGTAGATTTCACACTGACAACGCGTTAGGCCCCCTAGGGCTTTGTGTGGGAGGGTTGCTGGAAACTAGCGTCCTAGCAAAAACAGGGCCCACCCTCCACACTAGTCTGCTGGTCTGTCCCTCGCATAAGAAGAAACAGACAGAAGGTGATATTCGGGTGGGTGCTGATGGTGGGGCCCACTATGGAGTATTTATTTTATCCACGCCGTCCACTCATTTTTTCAGATCATCTTATAGCATGACCCTGAAAATGAGGCAAAATCCAAATTTTAGATGGACCACATCCACCATTAAAAACTTCTACGGGGCTACAAAAGTTTTGGATGAAGCTGATACTTATGTTTCCCTTCGTCCATGTCCGTGTGACATAATCAACTAGTTTAGATGGAAAATAAAAATTATGGTGGGCCTGGGAAGATTTTAATGGTGGGCGCCACTATTTCGTATGGTGTGGTCCACCTTGTATTTGGATTTGCCTCTATTTGGGCTACTTCCCTAAAATAATAATAAATAAATAAATAAATAAAGCTGGAATGCGGTGATAAAACACATGTATCATAGAGGGGCCGACACAACATTGACCACTAATAGATACCTATGCAATCTAGGATCTAGAAAAGCTCTTGGACCTTTGTTTTTTTTTTTGTTTTTTAACGTTTTTTTTTTCAATATTATATATTTACATCTAGCTTAAGCAACTTCATTAATTGATGGGTAATTTTGTCATTTCAAGAAAAAAATATAATAAAAGTTATGAAAAACCAACTAAAGTTATTTCTTTGACAATAACCAGATTAATGAGATAGTTTAATGAAAAGTTAATTTAGAAAGATACATATTTATAAATATCATATTAACAAGGTATTATTTGACAAAATTAACTTAAAATTTGTTTGACCATAAACTAATTGAATTTTGCAAAACTGTTGGGGCGGATTAAATGAGACCCCAGGTCCACCGAGGCCGGTGGGACCCAAGATTGTTGGTCCCGCTGTGGGCCCCACTTTGTTGTATGTGACTACATACACGTGATCCATCCTTATTGAAAGCTCGATTGAAGGCATGATCTAAAAATTGTTACAGATCCAAATCTCAAGTAGACCATAATTCAGGAAATGGTGGTAATCAATCATTAATAACTTCTCATGGCCCACAAAAGTTTTGGATCAAGCTATTTGTGTGGTCTTTTCATCTAAATTTTGTGACTTTATCAATAAGTCGGATATAAAATAACTATTACGATGACCCACATGAAGTTTTTAATAGTGGGGATTCAATCACTACTGTTTCATATGGTAAGGTCTACATGAGATTTGAATCTTCATTTTTTAGGTCATTGACTGTATTGCTCGCGTTGAGTTATTCGTACCTCCAAACCGTGTAGGCACATTAATTGAAGAATGCTTATGATAGGTTGAAGACCAAAACACTTTTTAATGAGAAGAAGAAGATGGTGACATTCATGCATCTATCCCATCACAAGATTAAAAAGGTTAGCTGATATTTAGATTGAAATTCCACATGCTTTCTATAAAGGGTGGATTTAAACCCACAGAAATAGCCAACCATTCAACAGAGAAAGGCTAAAGTGGGGCATGGACCATTCAATTTGAGAACCATCAGATTAGTGGGTCCTTTTGTTTGGGTCTGTTCATCTAAGAAAAAGGGACTACTTGTGGAAATCGTGTAAAATGCATGATAATCAAGAAAGTAGATAAGGCAATGATATGTTCTCTCTTTAATCCGTCTTTTCTACGGCTGTTTTGTAAATAAATCCCACTTTTTCCTTTGTTTGTTTATTATTATTATTTATGGTAAACAGCTCAACCCATAGATTTGGATGGTTTTAGATAAGGTTATTAAACTTGTAACCTTTATCCTTTCATGAAACCTATGTACGGATTTAAAAGATTCAGCTCCTCAGCTCTCCACCGTTGATGGACCATTGTTACTTATTAACCTCCTTTTTAGTTATCTACGGACCGTTGCTGTATTTCTCTTCTTCAGTCCTCTATTTTTATATCGCATTGGAAGGTTAGGATTGAACCTAGGCCCCTGGACTATGGACCCCACTTGTCAGAATTTGGCAATTGAACGGAACCCACCATATACTGACCAATTCTATCTGTTGATGAATTCAAAACAAAACTTTCGTTGGCTTGAATTCAACTCTAAAATAATTTTTAGGTTTATTTATGGTAGTAATAATAACATGGACGGTTCAGATCATCAGATTATCATATCACGTGAGCCCCAGTGGGTGGCGACATACGTAGGGATGTTAGTCGCGACATAAGGGAAACGAACACTTTGAAATGATGATAAAATGGGAAGATTGGATAAGATGATGCCACTTAAATCTGCCATAGGGCTTCCACGTTGGGATTTTTTGGCTTTTTATTTCACATGGGAGGCTTCGAAGGATGACTGAATATACAGCATGTATCCATGTATTTTCATCATACACGTCTTTCTAGTTTTCATAAGTGGGACATACGATTCTGTAATCCAGACCATTGATATTGGATGTCTTACCATGGATGGAACCATACCAAAAAAAAGTTCCATTTTGGAAGACCCAAACTCCTAGTTTTGGGACCTCTTCAGTTGCTTGTGGATGGTAGTTGTTTTCTCTTCCTAACCGTATAAATGTAGGTCACAAATCGAACGGTTAGCACTGATCGATTGAGGAGTTTTTTTTGGGTAATAGTCTATCCACTGTGGGTGGCCACAGACGATCGATTGGATTACCGAACTATGGGCCCCACTTGTAAGAATAGAAAAAGTCGTGTCTATTGTGCAAGGACGTGAGTTGTATCGTATAATTCCTCATCGAATGACGAACAAAACAAGCATATGTGGTGGGTCATCAGGACGCGGATTGCCGGCAGTGCCTGTCACAAGGATATCCATGCCGCACGTGTGGCCCACCATGATGTATGTGTTTTATCCACGCCGTCCATCCGTTTTTTCAGTTCATTTTAGGGCATAATGAGAAAAATGAGGGAGAATCAAGCTTAAGTGGACCACACCAAAGGAAACAGTGTGGGATCACCGTTGAAACTTTTCTAAGGCCCACAGCGATGTTTATTTGCCATCCAACCTGTTCATAACGTCACACAGACCTAAATGAAGTTACAACACAAATATCAAACTCATCCAAAGCTTCATCGTCCCCAAGAAGTTTTGAATGGTGGGCGAGCGTTCAATCCCCACTGTTTCCTGTGTGTGGTCCACTCGATCTTTGGATCTGCTTCATTTTTGGTCTAATGCATTAAAATGAGATGAAAAAACGGATGGACGGTGGGATAAAACATATACATCTCGGTGGGCCCCACAGAGCCTGGGAGATCCCTGATGATATGGGCCGCAGGAAATCGGCGTCGGGTCCATCAGGTCAACATCACCATCAGAAAACACGCCTGGTTGGTCCTAAAGTCAATAGATTTTTAGCTGATAAATAGATTTCTACTTTTTTAAAGTGGTGGGACCTCATCCATGGTAAACGTGGCGCAACCGCACGTCTCTCCAGATTTTTCTGAACCACACGTTCTTATTGTGCATGGATCATGACCCAGAGATTACTCCACTGATCAAACAATCCTAACCATCTAATTGGAGGGTGTCGAGATGAACGGTTAAAATAAAATGATTCATGGCCCCATCATCAACTATCAACATTAGACGGTTAAGATCGTTCAATGAATTTTAAAATTTGGACATTCTAGATTAATGTTCGTAAAGGGCACGTTTATGTTGAGTGGGACACGATACTTAATGATTTAAATAAATAAATAAACGGGTGAATTATCAAGGCGGCTACCGTTGGCTGTCCATTTCAGTTGTAGCTTTAAAAGCCCATACGCGTAAAAAAAAAGTCCAATTCTCAATGGACCAGGAATTGTTCAACTCAAGCCCATGAGCTGAGGACCATAGTCCTCCTGGGTTGGGGTGGAAATGGGCCGGGTTTTGACTATGCGAGGCTAGTATTAGGCCCATTCTGACAGACCCGACTCAGCATGGCCCAATCCGCCCGGCCTGTTGACAAAATCCTATTCCGTTAGTTTGGAACGGATAGGGGTTCTGAAGGGTCAACGTGATGTATAGGTTTTATCCAAACCGTCCATCCTTTTTTCCATATTATTTTAGGATATAAACCTAAGAATGACATAGATCCAAGGCTCAAGTGGACCACACCATAAGAAGCAGCGGTGATAATGACACCCACCGTTGAAACTTTTCTGGGGTCCACCTTGATGGTGGTTAATATCCATCCAACCTGTTCATAAAGTCACATAGATTCTGGATGAAGTGAAAACACAAATATAGCCTGATCGAAAACTTCCTCCCAAAAGTTTTCAACCGTAAATGTTTAATCCTGACTGTGTGGTCCACTTAAGCCTTGGAACTAGCTTGTTTTTTTGTATTATTCCTTAAAATGATATGAAAAAATGGATGGACGGTTTGGATAAAATCATACATCACAATGGCCCCTCATTCTTGAAGAATGAACGGACGGTCTATATATTATAAGAGATGGGTCACCTTGCCGAGGATTAGAATGGTATAATTTGTAAGATGTAAGACATGTACATACAAAGTCGGTCTATGGTCTCGATCGAGCTAAAATAACTTCAGCCCAGACCCACCCAAAAATGATAGGGCAATCGAGGGCCAGGCCCAGCTCACGGGCCTATTTAGCAGGTCCAAGCCCGATTTTACAATCTAAGGTGGGCCACATCGATTTTACAATGTTCAATTGGCGTGGTTCACCTGACCTTTTCATCTGTATGGTCTTTTTGTATGCACGGTGAATACAAGGGTTTTTACCTGATGGACATATACATTATGATGGCCCCTTATAACTGGAAACGGATTGGCTACTCTCCTGCCACCAGCCAATGGTTGATGGTCGGTGCTCTGTGGACCCGACCATTATGTATGTGTTTCATCCATGCCATCCAACTATTTTTATAGATCATTTTATGTTACGATAGCAAAATTGAGATATATCCCTATCTTAAGTGTACCACATCACAGGAAACCGTGTTGAATGAAGGTCGACTATTAAAAACTTTTTGGGGGCTATAAAAGTTTTGGATGAAGCTGATCTTTGTTTTTTTGTTTTTTTTTTTTTTGTTTTCCCTTTCATCTGGGTCTGTAAGACCTAATCAACAGATTGGATGTCAAATAAACAGTACAGTGGGCCTTAGGAGGATTTTAATGGTGGATATCCAATCACTATTGTTTTCCTGTGGTGTGGTTTACCTGAGATTTATATCCCTCTCATTTTTAGGATCAAGCCCTAAAATTATCTGTAAAAATGGATGAATGGAATGGACGAAACACATACGTTTTGATGGGCCCCACGAAGCACCGACCAGTAGCCAATCCGTTTTCCGTGTTTTGTGCACGGCAACAGGTGTTGTGAATGACCTGGGTCCCTTTAGTATCGCCCACCTGAGTCGTGGAAGTAGCTGAATTTCAGTTGCGATGCCTAGAATAAGGGAGTGCACCTGTTGGAATATGAATTAGGCTTAACGCATACAACATGGTGGGCCCCACAGCCATCATATTTTATATATATCCCCTCATTTGAGAGCCATTATTTTGATCTCGATCGTACATACAAAAGACCAGCCTATCTAAGAAAAACTCTAATGTAAAACTAATCCTAAAACCTCTATATGGTGTGGCCCGCCTGATATTTGTATCCATCTGATTTCTGTACTTTCATTTCGTCATGGTGAGTTACACCTGACCAATTGGTTTTGATGGAAGATACAAATTAACTATGCTGGTCCTACACATAGACCTATAGCAGGTATCCCATCCCACTCTTTCATAAGATGTAGCCCACCTGAGCTATATATCTCACTGATTCTTTTAGCATCTACTCGAATCATGAATAAAACCTGAGTACGGAGTAGATTTTACACATACAATATGATGGGTCCCAAATGCTTGGGCATCTTAAGGTAAGAGAATTCTAGTCCAACACATGAAGAACTTAATGTAATAAAAAGAGTTAGAGCTTTGGTAGAATACATCGATCCATCTTCCACAAAACCTAATGGGACTTATTCTACCTAAGTTCTCTTTCAATAGGGATTGAACACTCACTATTAAAACTCATCCCAATAGGAATAACTTTTTTCGATTGGAGACAAATAACAAATAGAACCTCATGACAGTTGTTTTCTAATATTGGAGATAAATTTTCAAGAGTATTAAAAATAAGTAATTAAAACAAATAATAGGGGTATTTTAGTAAAGTAGAAGTGGTGAAAAAAATAAGTGAATTATAAAAAATTCCTACTTAAGAATATTGAGAGCTTGCTAAAATGCATGTCAATGTACTACAATATGATAAATTCAAAATTCAAGAGCGGTACATGTCATATGAAATAGTAGAAGTTGAATGCCCACCATTAAAATCTTGGTGGTTAAACCGGCTAATCTTTTGAAACATTATGAAAGGTTTGGATGGTATATAGACATCCGGATGGCCTCAAGAAGGTTTCAATGGTTATTGTTTCCTGTCATGTGAGTTTTGGATATGCCTCATATTTCAACTCATGTCTAACATGAGTTGGATATCGCGGATTAGAGATTGATTTACAAGGTATGCATAAGTAAAAGGGAACTCATTCAAGGGTGAAAAATAAAGTGATTAAAACAAATAGTAAAGAGTATTTTTGTTATGGGCAGATGTCTTAAATCTGTCTAGTGGTCTGTCGTTGATATCAACAGAATTTCGATGACATCGAAACCAGTCTCGATGACATCGACGGTTGCTCGATGCCATCGATAATTCACAGAAATTTTCACCCCTGGTCGCTGGACAGTTTTAATATCATCGAAGGACCATTGATGATATCGAAGCTGTCATCGAGAGACCTTCGATGAAATCGAAGAGTTCCACAGATGCGATTACGGAAATGCAGATTCTGAGGATTTTGTTTCCTATTTCGAGTCTGCTTTTTTCTAAACTTATATAAAGAGGTATATGCAGGATTCGGAGGAATGCTAAGGCTTTCTAAAAGAATTCCTAGGGTTCCTAAAAGGATTTTAGGGTTTCTAAAGGGTGTAGCAAGGGTGACATTCGAGGTTGTTCAAATCAGGTAAGTCCTCTCTCTTTGTAATTTCTATTTTCATAGTGGAGATCTGTCACTTTGTGCCGTGGTTTTTTCCCGCAAAAGTTTTCCACATTAAATCTGTGTTCTCTTGTGTGTGTATGGTGTCATTGGATTGCTATCCTAGATCTAGATCTGTGTAATTCCGCAGGCTAAAATTCCCAACAAGTGATATCAAAGCAATCGTTGGGGCACAGATCTGAATCTGAGGGATTAGTAATAATGGCGAGCAACAGGTATGATATTGAGAAGTACTCAGGAAAAAATATAATTTTGAGTTATGGAAGATCAAGATAATGAGTTCCTTAATTAATCAAGTAAGGCGAAGATGCTGCTCTTGAGGAGCGAAAGTCTACTATGACTGATGATGAATGAAATACTCTCGATAAGAAGGCATTATCATCGATCCGTTTATGTCTCACGGATGAGGTTCTCTACAACGTCATGAGAGAGAAACTGTGGCTAAGTTGTGGGCGAAGTTAGAGGATGTCTATGTGAAAAAATCCTCTGAAAATAGCCTGCACTTGAAGCGGCAGTGGTATAACTTCAAAATGGCAGAGGGTGGAGATCTAGAAGCTCACATCAGCAACTTTAATAAATTAGTTTGTAAATTGCTAGATATGGAGGAAGTGATGAAAGATGAAGAATAAGCATGTATATTGTTGAATTCTCTTCCGACGTCGTATGAGTCATTCAAGGACACTATGTGCAACACGAATAAAACCCCGAGTGTCGACACCGTTATCTCGGCCCTTCAAGGGAAAGCTATGAGAAAGCTAAAAGGCAACATGTGGACATCTTCTGATGCACTATTTACAATCAGTAGAAATTCTGAATAAGGTACAGGTTCTTCAGGTTATAGATCACAATCAAAGGGCAAGGGCAAAGGAAATGTGAAGTGCTAAAATTGTGGGAAGGAAGGACATGTGAAGAAGGATTGTGGAAATCCTAAATCGAAGAGAAGATTCTGAGGCTTCGTACAGGGAGGCCAATGCTGCCACGTCAGATGGATCGAGTGGATGTGATGGTGATGTTTTGTCTGTGTCTACTATCAGGCGACCATATGATGATCGTAAGGACGAGTGGATGCTAGACACAGGGGCATCTTTTCACATGACTCCTCATCGGAGTTGGTTCGCCAGCTATAGCGAGTGCGATGGTGGACAAGTGTTTATGAGCAATGGCTGTGCCTGTAATGTTGTGGCTATTGGTACGGTGCGCATCAGGATGTTTGATGGGGTGGAGCGTACCTTGACTGATGTCAGGCACGTTCCTGATTTAAAGCAGAATCTGATTTCTCTTTGCATACTTAAGGTAAAAAGATGCAAGTACACAAGTATTAATAGTGCTCTTAATGTATCTAAGGGGGCACGGGTAATCATGAAAGCGCAACGACTCGGTAACATGTACAAGTTGATCGGGAGCACTTCAAAAGGTAGAGCTGTAGTGGATGTAGCGGATTCCACCTTTGCACGTGTGTGACATGTTGGACATGGCTACATGAGCGGGTAGGGCAGGAAGGCTGAGACATGCGGACAGGGATACAGAGCAGGTGGAGAAGCCACCTGTGAGAAGAATTACATGGCATGATCGTAGGATATCGGTGAGGTACATGGACGACTTCAATATCGTAGGGGATTCATCTTCTATTCATATGGCTCTAGGTGAGCCTGGTGCTGAAAATTGAAAGGTGACTGTGGGCGATGTGATGGATTCGTTATACTAGACCGACATATGGAAGCTGGTGGAGCTTCCAGTCGGCCAGAGAGCGGTTGGATACAGGTGGATCTTTAGAAGGATATAACATAGATACAGGACGAGGTTGGTAGCGAAGGGTTATGCTCAGAGAGAAGGGATCGGCTTCTCAGAGATATTCGCGCCGACGGTATAACAGGTGTCTATTAGATCCGTGATTGGCGTTGGTTGACCAATGTGATTTTGAGCTTGAAGGATGAATGTGGAGTCTGTACTTCTGCAAGAGTAAGTGAAGAGCAGATCTACATAAAGCAACTAGGGCGGTTTAAAGTTAAAGGGGCTGAGAAAAGACTTTGCAGGAGGTCGTGGTTCGACTTGTCGCCTAGGCAGTGATTTGATTCCTCCATGGTGAGTCAGGAATTGATGACATGTAAATCGCCAATTATGACATGTCTGAAATTAATGTACTGTAGACTTGGTTAAGTGGGACATTCAGGACGAAGGATAAGGGGGCTACAAAGATGATTTTCGGCATTGAGACTGAAGGAGGAGTAGGCTTTAGTAATCACAGGAGGAATACCTTGTGTGTAGGTATTGATCAAGGATGTGATGGGCCAGGTAAAGCCAGAGAGCGTTCCCTATGCGTCTCTCCTCAAGTTTTCCTCAGGACATGTCTCAAAACAGATAAGGAAAAGTAGGATATCTCATGAGCCTTATTCGAATGCGGTTGGCAGTGTATGCCATGGTCTGTATTAGACCGGTTATTTCATAGGCTATCAGTGTTGTGAGCAAGTACCCCGACAAGCAATACTGGGTAGTGGTGAGATGGTAAGAAGACTACGTTTTTTCTTTTGGGAAGACAGGAGCAAAGATGGTGGGGCATGTGAATTCTGATCCAACGGACATGCTCTCCTAGATCGTTCTTGTAGAGAAGTTCAAGGTTTGTAAAGCTGCTCTGGGCTTGGCGATGGTGTAAAAGGAAGACGGAGTGTGCACGAGAAGCTATGATGTAATAAAGAGATAAGAGGAGGTCAAGAAGCTACACGGATGAAGATTGAAGACATGGTGGAGATTGTTATGGGCAGATGTCTTAAATCTGTCTGGTGGTCTGTCGATGATATTGACAGGATTTCGATGACATTGAAGCCAGTCGTCGATGACATCGAAGGTTGCTCGATGTCATCGATAATTCACAAAAATTTTCACCCCTGATCGCTGGACAGTTTTGGTCCTGTTTCGATATCATCGAAGGATCGTCGATGATATCGAAGCTGTCATTGAAAGACCTTCGATGACATCGAAGAGTTCTGCAGATGCTATTGCGAAAACACAGATTCTGTGGATTTTATTTCCTATTCTGAGTTTGCTTCTTTCTAAACTTATATAAAGGGGTGTATGCGAGATTGGGAGGAATGCTAAGGCTTTCTAAAAGAGTTCTAAGGGTTCTTAAAAGGATTTTAAGGTTTCTAAAGGGTGTAGCAAGGGTGAGATGCGAGGTTGTTTGAATCGGGTAAGTCCTCTTTCTTTGTAATTTCTATTTTCATAGTGGAGATTTATCGCTTTGTGCTGTAGTTTTTCCCGCAAGGGTTTTCCACGTTAAATCTGTGTTCTCTTGTGTGTGCTTGGTGTAATTGGATTGCTATCCTAGATCTAAATTTGTGTGATTCCGCAGGCCAAAATCCCCAACAATTTTAGCCAAGCAAAAGTGATAAAAAAGTAGGTGATTTACAAAAATAAAAAATCCTTAAAAAGTATTTTGACTTTTATAAGCAATATAGATATAAATTAGGGGCATGGCATGTGCAACATATGTCTAGAGGGCCTTTTGTAGGTTGATTTTTAGATTGTTTGTTAGCAAGTAGCATAATTTAATTTGAAGTGATTAAAATATCTTTAACTTTTCTTTAAAAAAAAAAAAACCCCCCTTTTCATATATATGAATATTCAAGGTTCACTTCTCTTATAAAACTAATTGTGGGGGTAAAATCATCACCTTGCCTGATGTCTTATAAAAGAAAAGTTTGATTGTAAAAAAATGTGTGTTAACATTGGGATCATGAGTTCAAGTGCTCATATGGTGGTCGTTGGGTGTAAAAAAACTTAAAACTAAAAAAAACAAAAAACAAAACAAAACAAAAAAAGAAAAAAAGAGAGAGGATTGGTGATTTTGAATTTTGGACAATGTCATGTAATGGTTGGGCCTTACTAATGCTGATTGAGGCCCAGACTTGTATTTTGTCCCTTGGACGCACGCCTCGTTAGGCCTAGTCCATTGACATCCCTATAGGCCTATTAGTTTTAGCCCGTGTAAGTACATTGAGGGCCTGTTTGGCCAGGTGTATTAGATGGTATTAGATGAGATGGTATTCATAATTCCATCTAATACATCTTGTTGGCATGTTTGGAATGATAGTTGAATAAGATGATGGAAGTCATTTTGGGTTTGGGCGGGATTTCGCCATCCCTCTTTGAGTCTCCATTTTTATAGGGGAAGGGTGGGGCCTCCACTCTTGGGGTCCCAACTTGATGCTTATGTTTCATCCAAGCTGTTCATCCGTTTCTCCATATTCCATTTTACCCTTTAAATCCAAAAACGAAGTCGATCCTCATCTCAGGTGGGCCACACCGTTCGGTGCAAGGGTACCGGAAAACTCCAACGTAAATGACGGTGGCATGCATAGAATTTTAGAGTGGGTTTCTACTTGTGGGACCCATCATGAGGCGGTTGTTAGATTCACACAATCCACCTCTTTAACCAGGTTATTTTGACCTCTGAGCCCAAACATCAGGCTGATTAAACCATCAGGTGGACCACGCTGCTTGTGACGGTGGGTTGGGAAGACCCACTCGCGTCACTGCTAGCCCAGGTGGAGTGGAGTGTCACACTCGTGACCCCACTTTAATGTATATGATCAATCCATGCCGTACACCAGTTTCTCCATGTCATTTTAGGCCATGGGCCGAAAAATGAGGCAGATCCGAGTTTTAAGTGGGCCGCACGGAGGGAAAAGAACTCTTATTGTTGAAACCTTCCAAGGCCCACTGTGGGGTTCCTGATCATCCAAACCAGCCCAAGTAAGGGCCTATAAGACCCGCTTCAGCTAACCTATGCGGTGAACAGGTCAGATTGTCCAAATTGGGCCCACCTCGATCCCGACACAAAAAATATATAATATAAAATGTCCCAGGGAGATGATTTATACACTTGCAATCCACTCTTTTTCCAAACACCACACCGGAAAATATGGGATAATCCCATCACTGACAATACCTTACACATGTAATTAATCCATCCACTTTAATACTACCTAATGCACATGCCCAAACATGCCCTGAGAGTTGCACGTGGTTTTGTAGGCTATAGCTAATCATACAAGGCCAGCCTATACAAACCTTACTATATATGCCCCCCACACTTGCATGTGTCATGAGTTCATTTTACATCATTCACTACTCTCAGTATACAACATTTATCGCGACCCGTTGGGTCCATGCCGAGTGGCCTGATGGTCAGAACTGTCTATGTTTTGAACTTTATACTACATAGGCCAGATTAAGGAAGTTAGAATGGATGATTGTGACGGCCATCACTATCTTTATATATATGAAGTTGTTGGTGGCTTGCATATTAACTCTAAAAAAATCCAAGGAGTTGAACAAAGAATCATGATTATGGGATAATACCTTATTTGGATGTAAGGATGGTATGAGAACAATTTAAATTAATTGTCTTAGCATGTGGCCAACGTGCAGATACCCTAACTAAATAAATTAGGCAGGCCTACCCATTTGGTGGGCCATACATGTGCAACAAGTACGGGTAACATAGAAAAGCACTGCGAGCGTCGGCATATTTAAAATTTGACAAGCAACTATGGCCCATCAAATGATGGTACCAGCCCAAGTATTGGATCAAAGCATCTATACATGATGAGGCTTGGTTAGTGATCACTTGGTTGTGTGTCGTCGATGCCAAAATAGGACACGATATTGCACCCCTGTGGGTAGTGCATAGAAATGAAGTTGTGCGTGTCTCTGAGAGAGAGAGAGAGAGAGAGAGAGAGAGAGAGAGAGAGAGAGAGAGAGAGAGAGAGAGAGAGAGAGAGAGAGAGAGAGAGAGAGAGAGAGAGAGAGAGAGAGAGAGAGAGAGAGAGCTTCTTTAAACAGTCTGTCTTTTGAATGTGGGTAGAGAATTTCCCTTCCTCTAGTGTCTTCCCTTTTAAAATTAGTTAGAAATTGCATACATTGGGATAACAGTAATTCAAATGAAACACATGTCTGTGTCAGATGATATTTTTTTTTTTTTCAGAAAAAATTTCTCAATTATTTTCTCGTCGTTGGCTGCAAATTAAGGAGTATACACCCTAATCCATAGCTCAAGTGGTAGATAGAGTGGAGATACCTTGTTTCAACACTAAGGTCTTGGTATTGATTCCCTAGTGGGGGTGGCTAATAGTGCAGTATGTGCTGACAGTGGGGTGTATACTAACAAGCTAACTCCCCAAAAATTAAAAAAATAAAATAAAAATAAAGGAGTATTTTCTCTTTGCTTTTCATAAGTTAAATTGTTTGATGATACAGCTATTTCAGTCACAAATTGTTTAATTAATACTACATATATACATTTCATGCCAATGGTAATTCAATGTTTATGGCTGATAACTTCAAGAAATTTTTGGCAAAAAGCCCAAGTAAATGATTCAAATCATGGGATTGCATTTATCACTTCATCAAATGAGTTTATATAAAACTAATGCAATGTCTCTCAAATGTTTGGCTCGTTTGGCATATCCCGGGATTTTACCATCCCATCCCTCCTAATCCCTCTTAATCTGCTCGACCAAATAGGCTCTTAATGTCACCTAGCAACGTTCCACTCCCTGGTGCCTATATAAATTGGACAATTCCGGTCCAAAGTCTATCAACTTGAATTCAAATCTCCCATTCCATCAGATCCTCCAAATAGCATTACCTTCATAAAATATTGTAAACACATCCATAGTTTTTTTTTTTTTTTTTTCAAATTCCTGCCAGAAGATCCTGTTGCGTTAAATTGTTCCTAAGTGGACCTATCGTGATTGCTGCATGTTAGATCCAGACAGACTTGTCTTATTCTAAAAGCAATTTGCTTGTAACCCATCAGCAATTGATAATGGGGGAATCATGCTTTAAAGATAGCGTATATTTTAAGTGATTTAGCATAGTAAAACAAAATAATTAAACCTTATTTTATTTCTTATTTTTCGCTATATCCAACACAAATTCCAACATAGTGGCCTTACTTAAATAACTTCTTTACATAGTCTATTGAACGTGCATGGTTGGAGAGTTTCCCTTCATTTACTACCCTTTCAAAAATTACTTAGAAATTGCAAACACGGCATAAAAGTAACTCAAATGAAATCATCCAAATTTTGTTGTCATAAGCCAAAATTTATCCTTATTTCATTATCATTTATTGAATGGTTATAAATGAAATATAAAGAGTTAGAAAAAAAAATTGCACATGAAGTGCTTATTTTCTACTGTGAATCATTCACAATGTGGCCCACCAGATGGACGGTTTAACATGACGTGGCTTTCTCGGGACTTCACTTATCTAATAGGGGTGTTATACTACTTAAAAGACGGAAAGAAACAAGAAAAGGAAGGCATCTCCTTTCGTAAATGCATGCAACAACCTTCCATTTTTCCACTTTCCAAAGATTTTCTATTATCCTAATGTACATATCGTTTGAATGTGTCCACGCTTACACATGTCATTCTTTGTGTCCACGTAAGCCCAAGAATCAAGATCATAACAAACCAACGCCCTTCCATCTTGGGAATGTCTAGCATATCACAGCCGTCAGCATGCTTCAACTACCCTATCATGTGTGTAGGTGGGCTAGGCCCCAACAAGCATATGATATTACTTAAAAATTGCAGAATAGTGGATTAATCCATGCAGCCATTTCGGATTTCTACACAATTACTCGGGAATTCTCCACATTCATAGAATTCATGTCTATTTGAAATAAATGCATACATGTACCACTCTTTATGCATCAATTACAATTTTTGTGGGGCCATCTAATAGAAGTCTTACATGTGAGGATCCAAACATGTATGGGCGAGAGAATCAGAGCAGTTCAGTAATGAGGTGGGCCAAAAGTGTATGAAATAGATAGACACTTGCAACGACTTGAGAATCAGTGACACATTCATGGAAACCTGATGACTCAACCAACTACCCCTGTAAAACCATTACTGTAAGACAGATTCTTGGAAAGCCCAAGCACCGTCCCTCTCAAGCAGTGCATTTGCCAACCTGGTTCATGAATTCATCAGACCCAACTGCAAAATGGGTCAACCAGACCCGACCCGTTATCATACCTTCAATCCTAGCCGATCTCGGATTGGGTTTTGAGGGAGATTCGGAAGATGAGAAGAAGACGCAGGAGTTATTGGAAATGGAACCTCCTCTTCCGATTACTGCGGCCAAAGATTTGGTAAGAGAAGACTCCGGACAATCAGTATATTTCGCATACAACCCTAACTAACTATATTACCGTACAAATTTTCGTAGTTATAACAGGTGTCTTTAACGTACGTAGATGTTGAAGACGTTCTGCACGTGCTGGGATGCTAGGTGGGTCCACTAGATGTTTGTGAGAAATCCACTCTGTCCGTCCGTTTTGCGAGCTCATTTTACAACCTTTATAAAATATTAGGCCGATCCAAGACTCAAGCGAGCCACACGAGAGTAATGAGTGGGGACCCAACGACCACCGTTTAAACGTTTGTGTGGCCATAAAATTAGAATTTTGTCTTTTGATGAGTTCATTTGAGTGGGAATGACCTTATAAACGGTTTGGATGGCATATAAACATTAAGGTGGACAAATGAAGGTTCCAACGGTAGTAATTTATTTCCTCTTTTTTTCCCTCTCGCTTGACCTCCTTAAATTTTTTATCCACCTGAATTTTGGTCATATGTCCTAGAATGATCTATTAAAACGGATGGACGGTGTAGATTTAGCACAAACATCACGGTGGGCCCCACATAGCTTCCCTACGCACGAACCTCTTGCAAAAGAAAAGTAATTGGCGGGAAATCCACGCTATGTGTATATACGGGCGACGTATCATAGCAATCCTCTCGCATCTTTCCACGGCGCATACACGTTTTAAATCATGAAAAGTAGTTCCATGGATAGATAATCCAGACCACTGGTCTGTTGTGTCCCATAGAGGATTAATTATTGAACATAAGTATTTTTCATCTGACAATCATAACTTATCTATTTGTAACCTACAGATAGACAGACGGTTAATAAGAGAAATGAAGAAAATAGTCCACGTTCAACCAAAAAGGATTTCCAATCTACTTCATTTTCTGAATATTTCCACATCTGTAATGTATTACAGCAGACCAATGGTCTGGATTATCAACTCATACTTCCAATATGAGAATTACAAACGCGTGTACAGCGTGAAAAGATGCTAGCCACACGTATGATATAAATTGTGAGGCAAGCCAAGAGGAGGAGGACAAAAAGGTAAAATAGCGCGTAAATCCAGGACAGAAGCGTCATTACGCGTCTTTAAAATTAGCGGCCCATGCGCGCGGATTAGGTACTACCCCGAGACTGGGATTTCTTGCTACGCAGGGATGCGGGGTGGGGCTCACCTGGATGTTTTTGCTAAATCCACACTGTCCATCCTTTTTGAGAGATTATTTTAGGAAATTAAACTAAAAACGAGATGGATTCAAAACTTAAGTTGGACAGACGATAGGAATAATTGGGAAAAGAAATTCTTACCGTTGAAAATTTCCTGGGCCCCACCTTGATGTTTATATACCATCTAAACCGTTTATAAGGTCATTACCATTGGAATTAAGTAAAAAATCAAAAAATAATATTACCTGACATAAAATTTTTTATAGCTGGAAGAATGTTTCAACTATTCACACTAAATACCCACTATTTCTTCTCGTACGATACATATAATTTTTGGCTGCATGTCCTACAATGATAGGTCAAAGCGGATGATGAACCGGGTGTATTTCTCACAAATATCTCTTTGGGGCCACCCCGCATCCTTGCGCAGGACCTTTGCAACGATGGCCTCTGAGTGGCAACTGTGATGTATGAATTTCATCCACACCGTTCATCCATATTTACATATATTTTAGAATATTGGAGCAAAAATATGGCAGATACAATTCTCAACTGGACCACATTACAGGAAGTAACAGTGCTATGGATATCCATCAATGAAATCTTTTTGGGTCTACGTCGTTGTTTATTTTCAATATCATCTTGATTCAAAACTTTTGTGGCTTCTAAGAATTTTTCAACCGTAAGAATTTAATCCCTACTTTGTGGTCCAATTAAGATTGGATCTTATTTATTTTTTGGTAAGTAAAATAAATTGATATTTAAAAATATATGGACGGTGTGGATAAAATTAATACAAGACGTTGGCCCCTCAGTGGCTCTCGGGGCCTCCACCTGTCCCGAGCTACGAACAGGCGGGGGTAGTACGTAATCCGCGCCAGCGGTCGACAGGCAACTTTATAAACAGAAACACGTGCTAATCTCTAAAAAACTGAATCGCTCTCGTGTTTCTTTCTTTCGCGGAGAATCCATCAGAGAGAGAGAGAGGAAGAAGAAGAAGAAGAAGAAGAAGCGGAAGAAGATCGAAGTTTCATTCATGGCTGCTTCGAGTGTAAGCGAATTTTTCGAGATTGAAATTGATCAACTGAACGATGCATTTCCCAGGCCATCGAATGCGGAAGCGTTGCATGAGGACGAAGAGGAGCTCCTTTGGGCGGCGATCGAGAGATTGCCATCCCAAAAGCGCTCGAATTTCGCCATCATGAAGCGAAACGCCTCCAAAGATGGCAAACATCCCGTGACTGAGGCTTTTGATGTCCGGAAGCTCGACCGGATCGGCCGGGAGGAGCTCGTACGGAACGCAATGGCCACGAACGAGCAAGACAACTACATTCTCCTATCCGGCGTCAAGGAGCGCCTTGACAGGTAAACTAGGGGAATGGAAATCACGTGCTCGTGCTCTTCTCAACCCAAGCGTGATCTCTCTCTCTCTCTCTCTCTCTCTCTCTCTCTCTCTCTCTCTCTCTCTCTCTCTCTCTCTCTCTCTCTCTCTCTCTCTCTTCTCTCCGGATTTCTGTGAGTGAATTTCGAGTTTTTTATTTTATTTTATTATTTATTATTATTATTTTTTAAAAAAAGATAGATCGCTGAAGGATTCTTGATCTACACTTGTTGAAATTTTAGCCATCCATTGCTTGGAATTATTTTATTTTATTTTCCTGGATCAGTGAGGTTTGCATGCTTTTTTTTTTTTTTTCCTTTTTAGTGGAATTTCAAGGATTTCGTTGTTTAGAAAGATTGCTGAAGGAAGCTTGATCGGTTCTTTATTGAAATTTCGTCAGTCCGATTGATTTCATTATCTATCTATTTTTGTTGATTTTTATTGGCAATGTATGCATGCTTTCTTGGATTTTAGAATAATAAATTCGATTTGAAGGATTTAAATGTGAAGATTGCTTCGAATAATCTCATGTTCCGTAGAGATTTGGAAATTTGCTATTTTAGGGCTGAAGATCTCAACCAGAAATTCCCTAAAATCATGGTTTATTTATTAGGGACGTTTCGTATTCGGATTGCCAAACGGTTCATTCAACAATTGATAATCTTGATTTATTATTATTATTATTATTTATTTTTATTTTTATTTTTTCCTTTTCCTTTGAGATATGATTTCCTTGTCTACTTCTGAACTTAATCCAAACGCCCTACTATTTTTGGAAGAGGGGCCCACCTTCCGGTGATCCAGGCTGTTCGTCTAGTGGGACCGGCAATCATGCAAGAAATGCAATGTCTGATTATCCTAGCGATCCATCTATACGGTAAAAAGTGAAGTTTTTGATCCATTGTCCACCGAAAGTGGGTCCCATGAAACGAACGAACTGAATCCCGGAAACTGGCCGCGGAAGTAGGAAAACATTGTATTCTTTTTTCTTTTTCACTATCCTAAATTCGTCCTTAAACAGAGTGGGTTTGCAAATTCCGAAGGTAGAAGTGAGATTCGAAGGTCTGACTGTCACTGCAGACGTTCAGGTTGGAAAAAGAGCTTTGCCTACTCTTATTAATTACGTCCGCGATGCCATTGAGGTTGGTATTCTCTTTACAATATATTCTCTTCCGAATGAATATGCTTTTTATGTTTTTTTTTTTTCCAATTTATTTTTTGGGACTTTTAATTTAATTTAATTTTATATATTTTTATCTGGATGGGGCAATGCAGGAGCTGGCAGCTAGTTTAGGGATATTTCGTACAAAGAGGCATTCGCTGACCATCTTAAATAATATCAGTGGGTTTGTGAAACCCGGCAGGTGATACTCTTGTCCCCACAATTCTTCCCTTATATTATTGTTCAAAATAAGTGAAATGTTTTGGCTGCATTTGGCTCATGGCCATTGAGTTCATAAACATTTTTTTTTGGGATTTTGGAATTTATACTCTTAAACTAATTTCAAGGAATCTCCAAACTGGGGCACTTTTTGTAGGATTAGAAAGAAACTGCTCTTTTGCATCGTCCATAAGAGTGTTATTTAATGACTTTTTGAGAATTCTATGGGGATTAGAAATTCCAAAAATGGGTGTTATTTTTCTTCAATCCGGAATAGGCATGTCTCCCTTAGGGCGTGTTTGGGCAGTAGGATTAGAAGGGATTAGGTGGGATGGGATTCATCTGGTCCTGTTCCAATTTAACTCCATGTTTGGGAAGAATGGAAAAGCGGAATTAGATTAGATGGAATTGCATTGGTCCGTGTAAATTTCACTCAATGTTAGCAAGTCCTGTAGGTCCCACCATGATGTGTGGGCTATATCCACACCGTCCACCCATTTTTCGAGATTATTTTAGAGCATGAGCCAAAAAATCAGGTAAATCTAAAGCTCAAGTGGACCCCACCATTGAAAGCAACGGGGATTGAATACTTACCATTGAAAACTTCTTTGGGGCCACATAAGTTTTGGATCTACCTCATTTTTAGGCCCATGTCATAAAAGGAGGTTACAAAACAAATGAATGGTTTAGATATAACACATGTGTGTTATTATCAGTAATTTCAAATGATGGTGGGTATATTATCCATTCAATGTACCACCGTATTACCAACAAAGCATGTCATTAATCTTATTCCCATGGCAACAGGGGACAATCCCTACCATGGTAATAATTATGTTTTTTGAATCTCATCCCACCTAATTCCTTCTAATCCCACCGCCCAAACACGCCCTTAAGATAGGGTTCTTTCACTTTCCTTTAGAAAAAAAAGAAAAAAAAAGAAAAAAAAGATAGGGTTCTTTCACTTTCCACGGTGAAATAGACAACAAGTAAAAGTTAGCGAAGGGAATATCTCAACCCTTTGATAATTTGGACGGTCACTACAGACTCTTTATGATCAAAGCATTGGAACGTTCAATCTAAGAATTGTGGTCTTCTCCAATCCAATGGAAGTCATATGGTTTGGATCATCTCGACCTGCTACGCTCTCGATGTAATTTATTGCAATACGTGGTGATGAATTTGAGCAAACCACCCACGTGACGAAGGCAATGTTTGTTTGACATCCACTCAGTCCACTATTTGAGACGTATTATGTTTGGACCTGATAAAAAAATCAGGTCAATCGAAGACTCTAGTAGGCCACGCCACAAGGAAAAGTGGGGATGAAGAAGGACACCATTGGGTCCCACTAAAGTTTGTATCATTCTGATATTTGGATTTTCCTTTCTTCCCGGTTGTACTCACTTCATCCGGTTGGAATCTTCGGCTGGAATACAGGCATCACGGTGGGCCAGAAGGCTTTCAATGGTGTGTGTTCTCAATACTGCTGTTCCCTATTGTGCGGCCCACTTGACTAAGCTATCGACATTAGCTTCTTTATCATGTGTAACATGAGCTGGTGCAACTGATGGCCGGAGTGGATGTCACATGCACACATCTACGTGAGCCACACAAGTTTTTCTTTCACATAAGGCGAATCACCGGAGCATTAATGCCATTCATTACTCAACACAAGCGTCTATGCATGAAAACATGCGGAAGCGTATTGCATCCTGCCCCCGTCTGGACGCGACCAAGTTCCTGCGCAAGGATTCTAGGTGGGGCCCACTGCGATGTTTCTGAGAAATTAAATACGTCCATCCATTTTTGGACCTCATTTTAAGATCACATGCTACCAAAATTGAGGAGGATCCAAAACTCAAGTGGGCCATCGGAGATGAAACAGTGGGGAAAGGAATTCCTACCATTTGAACCTTCCTAGGCTCAACCTTGCTGTTTCTATGCCATCTAAACAATTTATAAGGTCATTTTCACTCAGATAAAGTGAAAAAATCAAAAAAATATATTGTTAAAAACTTTTATAGACATATAAATATTTCAATGGTGATCACTAAATCTCCACTGTTTCCTCTCGTGTGGCCCATTTGAGCTCTGGATCCTCCTTATTTTCAATATCATGTCATAAAAATAAACTTCAAAAATGGATAGAGGGGTTGGATTTCTCACAAACATCTAAGTGGGACCCACACAGAATCTTGTGCAGGAACTTCACAGGAAATCCGCGTATGTGTGGACGATAATCCATCCGGGTAAGGTTATGTGGGACCCACCTCGATGTACAGATTTTGTCCACGCCATCCATCCATTTTTCCAGATCATTTTAGACAATGAATCCAGATCCAAGGCTCAAGTAGACTATGAATCCACTTGAGCCTTAATGCCATTCATTACTCAACACAGGCATGAAAACATGCGGAGGCGTATTGCATCCTGCCCCCGTGTGGATGATAATCCATCCGGGTCGGGCTATGTGGGGCCTACGTAGATGTACAGATTTTGTCCACGCCATCCATCCATTTTTCCAGATCATTTTAGACTATGAATCCAAAAACGAGGCAGATCCAAGGCTTAAAAACTTCCTGAAACGACAGAAGTTTTGGATCGAGCTGATATTTGTATTTTCCTTCATCCATGTCCATGAGACCTTATGAACAGGTTGGATGGCAAATGAACACCACGATGCCCCCTAGGAGGGTGTCATTATCACTGCTGCTTTCTGTGGTGGTTTGGTCCACTTGAGCATTGGATCTGCCTTATTTTTTGTCAGATTTCCTAAAATGATATGGAGAGATAGACAAACGGTGTGGATAAAACCCATACATCATGGTGAGCCCCACGTAGTCCCTGCTTGGTCGGATTATGCTCCATGCCGGCGATGCAATCCACTTCCAAAACATGCTGTAAGTTAAAAAGCAAAACTTTTGATGCTGTGGTATAATGTGACGCTTCATACACATGCACTCTGTAAATCATTCATGTCAGATACATTTCACTGGAATTAAACCATCCAATTGGTGGGACCTACTTTTTAATTGGGTAGGCACTTAAGTTGCCCCACTTTGGTGAGATGGCACATCATTAATATCACTCGGTCCCAAAGCTGTAGGAATTTTCTTTTTTATTTAGTAACCAAGATACATGTTTACGTTCTAAATTCATGTTTTCATGGAGTGGATGTAAAATGCAAAAGTGATTGTGGAGTTGGTAATGTGGTTGTCTCTGTGGTGGTAGAATGACGCTGCTCTTGGGACCCCCTGGCTCTGGAAAATCTACGTTGCTATTGGCCCTAGCCGGGAAGCTAGGTAATGACTTGAAGGTAAGCTGCCATTCTCTTTCAACATCTCTGTTACTCACACAACGGAAATAGGTCTCAACCTCATGGAAAGCTTTGTGTGAGATCGAGCTCATAGTACATTTTTCCACATATGAGCTTCTCATGAGATTAAGCTCTATGGCTCATCTGTCATGTGTGTTTGGCATCCACACCGTGCATTTGGTAGGTCCCCTCTAGGTTATGGGATAAGCTCAAAATCACTCTTATTTAGAATTCACGTGGACCACACCTGAGATTTGGAATGACCTTTAATTTGGTGTAACCCATCATCCAAATGGAACACCCACAATGGATGGGTTGGATGTCTGAACCTCATCTCTGTGGGCCCTATAAACAATCAGTAAGGTTTTAATGTGTGGGCATCCACACTCAAATTTTGTCTCTGGTGTGGCCCCATCTAAATCATGGATTAGCCTGATTTTTAGGCCCATCGCCCACCCTGTAGGGGTGCATCTAATTGATGGTGTGGATGTCCCACGGCGCATTACAATGGGGCCCACAAAGCTTGACCTCATAGAACCTTTTCCATATACACACATATGTAACACACACATTAGAGAAGGTATGCTGTTTTTATTTTCACATGTTGATTTCTAGGAGATACATGACATGCTCTTTGGGGGACCTAAGCATGTCCTTGAACTGCTAGCTGGGGGATTTTGTGATGTACTTCCCTAGCTACCTTGAACGGCTCGCTTAGTGGATGGCTAAGGCAAAGAACTCATTGTATACCTTGGGCAAGCCACTTAGTGGTTAGGAGTAAGTGAAGCTTAACCTCTCAGCACGTAATCTTGGGATAGGGGCAGTTTCAGAGGACATAGTCCCTGTTTCCGGCAAACCAGAGATTAGCCACCGGAGGTAACAAAGGTGGAAAAACCAACCGCTCACCCCCCTACGACATACTCTTTGCATGAAAATGTTTCTGTTATTAACAACACTGATCTCTGGTTCTTATTAATTTAACTCATTGTTTTCAGACAAGTGGGAAAGTGACATATAATGGCCATATGCTTGATGAATTTTTTGTACAAAGGACTTCTGCATACATTAGCCAGACAGATAATCATATTGCAGAGCTGACTGTCCGAGAAACTTTAGACTTTGCTGCGAGATTTCAAGGTGCAAGTGATGGATTTGCAGGTTTGTTACTCAATCCTACCACAAAATATATCAGTTTAAAATGAAGTTACTATATACCATTAACTGCTTTCTTTTTTTCATATTGTTTATATTTCTTGAATAACCTGTTTCTTTGTGATCTCAGAGAGATTTGTTCTCTATTTTTCTGTAACAATAATGACAAGTTTTCCATATACATGTCTTGATTGCTCATCAAACATTACATTCTCTTGCAGCTGTCATTTCTGTATGTACTTCGTGTGTCTTCACTGCTTCATGTGCTATCCTTCGTTGTTTTCTCATCTCAGAAACAAAAAGCATAGAATGTGTTCATCCACTTCTCTTATCTACTCATGGTCAATTTCAATTTCTTGAGTTCAAACATCTGGTTTTTTGTGATGTCCAGTGGCTGAAATTGTGGTAATGGGCCGCAATGCGTCTAAGTGTGGAAGCTTGACGGAGCTATTAGAATATATACCGAGTCCTAGAGAGGGGGTGATTAGGACCAATTAAAAATTAATTTAAAATCCTAATTGCCTAACTTAAATTAATTTGCAATTAAACTAAGTAAGGCAATTCAACTCTAAAGGCTTCCATGCCAATAGAGGGTCCAATCACATAGGGTACTCAAGATATGCAAATTAAGCAACTAGCTTATAGCATAGTGAACATGTGTGTATGGAATATGTTACCTATCAATCTTAGACATTCATCTAATCATACATACATAATTAAGCATTCAAACACATAAGCATAATTAAACCGATGCGCAAATGACAATCCCAAACACAAGCATGTATAGTGGTTCGGCTACGTGCCTACTCCACTCCCGGCGGACTCACTCTCTTCTCGTGATATTAATGACAATCCCAAACACATGCATGTAAAATTCTAATTGTTTGTGTTTGGACTTGGTTGTGCGATTGGTAGTACTTTGCTTAATTCTTCTGTGTGCTTTCGCGGTTCCCTAACAAGTTGCACCAGGTTGGTAGCTAGCATGAACCTTTTGCCACAACTTTTATCATGAATCCTAATCTTATGAATCTTCTTGTAAGTTATAAGTTGAAACAAACTAAAAAAAATAAAAATAAAAAATGTTTTGAGTCTCTTGACTCTTGAATGTAAAGAAAGAGAGATATAAAGAGTGAGTGTGTGTATGATTATGAATTAATATTATGTAACTAGAGAATGAATATAATAAATAAGAAAATGTAGAAAATTAAATGAGAATTCAATTTTGATTTATTCTTGTTTGCTTTACTTTCTTCAATCTTGATTGAAACTTGAAAGAAATATCGAGATTGGGCCTTGGAGGCTTCGAATTTGAGAGTTGAATGATGGAGAATGTAATTTTATAAGGGAGAATGAGAGATTTGAGACTTTGAAAGTGTATGAGAGTAGAGAGAGAGAGTTTGAGTGCATGTAGTATACAAATAGGAGGCTATGAATGCCTTTTAATTTATAGGGAAAAGGCTGATTTTTTATTTTTGATTTTTTTTCCCAACGGTCAGATTTCTTACTGTTGGCCAATATGCGATTGCATACATCGCATATGTGCAAAAATTGCATATGCCATTGTTTCATATGTGATTTCCACTCCAGTGTGCACATATGTGAATGTGCGGTCGCACATGACAACAATGCTCAATACATTCATACAAGAAAACATGGCTACTATTGTGACTATACCCATTATGAGATGTTGATACAATTTGTAGTATATGATGTATTTTCAGGTTTAGTGTGGGAAATCTTGGTTTGGCCCATGTCCCACCACTTCATTCTCTTTGTAGTTTCTTTTTAGTTTTTTTCCTCTAATGTGATGCGATTTAGTAAATGGTATCAACCCTACAAACTTTTGATTGGCGCACTTTGGCATTGGATCGACACAATCCATTGAGTCATCACTTCTTAGATTAGCTGTATCTCATGGACTTGTTAACTTCTTAGCACTCTTGCATGTGGGGCACTCATGGAATGCCCCATTGCTACTTGAGGCAGTCTTAACCCTTTTTCTATGACCTTTTGTACATGTCAGGTTGAATTTACCTGATTGTTGGGGGTAGAAAGAGGTTATATTTATATTGTGGTAGGACAGTGAACTAATACAGGAAAAAATTGTTTGTGGATTGATCTATTAGATAGAAATGCTTCAAATAATACCAGAGTAAAAATTGAACATTTCAAATGAAACTTGCAGCAGTAGTTTTCTTTGAGGAAAATTTTTTGTTGCATTTTTGTGGTTTCCTTCAAAAAGTCGTTCATTTGTTCTCTTAAGCAGGATACCTAGATGATCTGGCCAAATTGGAGAAGGAAAAGAACATACGACCAAGTCCAGCAATTGACGCATTTATGAAGGTCTTCATCCAAACCTCCACCGCCTTGTTACGTTTAGAAATATTGATATATTTGTCTAATTTTTCATTTTGTTTTGTTAAAACAACACTGCATAGGCATCATCAGTTGGAGGCAAGAAGCATAACCTCGCAACAGATTATGTCTTGAGAGAGCTTGGTCTTGACGTCTGTTCAGATATTCTAGTTGGTAATGATATGCTAAGAGGTGTTTCGGGTGGTCAAAGAAAGCGAGTGACTACAGGTTACCAGATATTCTATCCTTAGTGAAAACTCCATGTATACATTACTCATTCCCGTAAATTTATATTTGTATTCACTTGCACTTGTAGTATTTCTTTTAAGTCCACATGCATGTTGCGGATAAAGCACCGAAGTACGATTTGATTGTGTAAATGCTGTGGAAGACATATTCCCACTATGGCACCTTCACATCCTCGCATGGTGTTGTTTTCTCTGCCTATTTGAACCAATTGAAACCCATGTACCTACTTTAACTATATTTTAATTTGGCACCTATATTTTTTAGAAGGATTTGTGAACATGTTTTCAAAATTTATCACGGGCAACTAAATTGAATGATGTGTTGTTCTTTTCTGAATTCAGGAGAAATGATTGTTGGACCGAGAAAAACTCTTTTCATGGATGAAATATCTACGGGACTTGATAGCTCAACAACATTTCAAATTGTGAAGTGCATCAGAAATTTTGTTCACCAAATGGAGAATCTTGTGCTTTGATGGCTCTTTGCGGCACACTTTGAGACATTTGATCTTTTTGATGATATTATATTACTATCAGAAGGACATGTCGTTTATCATGGCCCCCGAGCAGATGTTGTTGATTTCTTTGTATCTCTAGGATTCTCATTACCCCCACGCAAAGGGGTTGCAGACTTTCTCCAAGAGGTACTATTGGTATTTAAGGTTATTTATTCATAGGCATCTGCCTCTGGTGAACTTTCCTTGACCAATTTAACTTGTGTTTTCAGGTTACATCAAAAAAGGATCAAGCTCAGTACTGGTCTAATCCTTCAAAACCATATGTGTTTCTTCCTGTTTCTGAAATCGCAAATGCATTCAAACAATCCAAATATGGAAGGTCCATAGAGTCTACTCTTTCAGTTCCTTATGATAAAAAGAAGAGTCCCCCTTCTGCACTTGCCAATGCAAAGTTTGCTGTACCAAAATTGGAGCTCTTTAAGGCTTGCTTTTCACGTGAACTTCTTCTAATGAGCAGGCACCGTTTCCTCTACATTTTCAGAACATGCCAAGTATGCCTTTTCAATGGTCATCTTTATGATTTTCATACAAAGAGGGGAATAACCACCTACACAAACACAACCCAGTTTATGTGCCAACTTGAGACCTGCAGCGCATTTGTGCCATGCATAATGTGGTCCCGCCAGAAGATCACATCAACCAGTCACCCTGTACTAAAACAATGGATGGTCTAAGTCACACCTACAAATAGTCTTATGCAATGTACACATGGGTCTCACCTGATTAGTGATCAGTCTATTTTTGTGGCAAATCATCTTCACTGTGGGGCCTACCTTGCACATGGATTATGTCACTTTAGCCCATGGCCTTGCATGTGATAATATTTGGTGACATGATTAGGCAGGATCACGGATTAGAGAGGGAGAGGGAGGGAGGGGGAGGGAAGTTTAGGTTCCAAGTTTCTTATGCATAGCACCCTAGAAACAGTTTCTTTCCTTCTTAGAAGAATTAAAAATTCTTTTACAACCGAGTATGCTGACTTTCCAGTCAATAGCAGAAAGTAGTTCGTCATATCTCTTTATTTGTTGAGGTTGCATAAGATCTTCCAATGTTATTTGCTTTAAGTTATTCTTTTATTATTTAATTTTCTCATACTTTATATTTCAAATTTCTATTCAATCTTTCGCAGGTTGCAATAGTTGGAAGTGTTGCTTGCACAATATTTCTCAGGACAAGGATACATCCAACAGATGAGGTTAATGGGAACCTCTATCTATCTTGCTTATTTTTTGGGCTGGTGCATATGTTATTTAATGGATTTTCTGAGCTACCGATCATGATAACCCGACTCCCAGTATTCTATAAGCAGAGAAATAACTTCTTTCATCCTGCTTGGGCATATTCCGTACCTAGTTGGATTTTGCGTTTGCCTTACTCAGTTATTGAAGCCGTTGTATGGTCCTCAGTTGTCTATTACTCAGTTGGCTTTGCCCCTAGTGTCGGGAGGTATGTTTATGTACCATTTCAATTTACACATTTAATCTGTATATCTTCTCTATTTTAATTGACTCTTTTCAAATTACGATAGGTTCTTTCGGTTCATGCTTTTACTTTTTTCATTACACCAAATGGGCCTGGGTCTCTTCCGGATGTTAGCTGCTGTTGCACGAGATATGACAATTGCAAATACCTATGGGTCTGCTGCATTATTTGTTATATTCTTGTTGGGTGGATTCATTATTCCAAAAGGTTAGCTTTTCTTTATCGGATAAATTGAATGGCATAGAATGAATTTGTACTCGTAGGACATTCAATAGGCCTTTGAACTTGGCACTTCAAACTAACAAAATTTACCATGTGATATGCTTTCCTAATGAGAATTGGGTGACATGTTTATCAGATATGATCAAGCCATGGTGGATTTGGGCCTTCTGGATTTCGCCATTATCCTATGGACAACGTGCAATTTCAGTTAATGAGTTTGGTGCAACACGGTGGATGAAGGTGTTTAGGCTTTATAGTCAGACTTTGGTTAAAGAATTGTGTGCTTCCATTTTGATTTTTAACTGCACAAATCATGTCGTCTTTGATAAATATTGAATCAAGCTTTTGATTATATTCCTACTGTAGAAATCCACGAATGGAAACACCACAATTGGATACAATGTTCTCCACTCTCACGGCCTTCCTGTCAGTGATAACTGGTACTGGATTGGTATTGGTGTCCTATTTGCATACTCTATCCTTTTCAACATTTTGGTGACAATTGCATTGGAGTACCTTCAGCGTAAGTCTTTGAATACTTGGTTTTTACTGTTACAATGACGATTTTCTTTTCCATGACTTCTATTTTTCTTGTGGTGGACTTTTGACATCCTACTTCATATTCATCTCTCTCTCTCTCTCTCTCGCTCCCCCCCCCCTCCCTTCTTCCTTCCCTCCCCCTCTCTCTCTGTGTACCGTTTATTTTTCTAACAAATGTTCTATGCATGATTTGACAGCCATAGTGAAGGCCAAGGCCATTATTCTGGATGATGTCATAGAAGAGAATGGTGATGGCAATGGTCATTGCACTAATTCCATAATCCCCATAAGTTGTTTAGATATGGTTGCAAAATTTTGTATTTGTTATTGTGAAGTTCTTCTAACTGGCACATATCTAACTATAACCCTTTCCTCCCTATATTTTTCTAACTCAGATAATGACTTTGTCATTGCAGGAAAAGTCCCAACATCAGTGCCAAGGCGTACATCAAATAGGGGAATGATTCTTCCATTCCAGCCGCTATCAATGACATTCCATAATCTCAAATACTTTGTTGATATGCCAAAGGTAATTTGTCGAAAATTAATTCTTTGGAATTTCTTTATTGAAACTTAATGAGATGTTTCTTTTATATATATTGAAGGCAATGAAGCAGAAAGGTATTCCAGAAAAGAAGCTGCAACTTTTATCAAATGTGAGTGGGGTTTTTACTCCGGGCGTCCTTACTGCATTAGTTGGATCGAGTGGTGCAGGGAAAACCACACTGATGGATGTTCTAGCTGGTCGGAAGACTGGTGGATATATAGAAGGTGATATTAAGATATCCGGATATCCAAAAGAGCAAAATACTTTTGCCAGAATTTCAGGATATGTTGAACAAAATGATATTCATTCTCCTCAAGTAACAGTTGAAGAATCGCTCTGGTTCTCAGCCTCTTTACGCCTACCTAAAGAAGTGGACAAAGAGAAACGACTTGTTAGTTACTGATATCCTTCTTATTTATTTATTTATTTTTTGGTTCTAGGTTTCATTCTTTGAAACAATTCTCATACAAGCACTACAGGAATTTGTTGAAGAAGTGATGGCACTAGTAGAGCTTGACACTCTGAGACATGCTTTGGTTGGTTTGCCTGGGAGTTCCGGCTTGTCAACAGAGCAAAGAAAACGCCTTACAATTGCGGTGGAGCTTGTTGCAAATCCTTCTATTATCTTTATGGATGAACCAACATCTGGATTAGATGCACGAGCTGCAGCGATCGTTATGCGTACTGTTCGTAATACTGTTGACACTGGGAGAACTGTTGTGTGCACCATACATCAACCAAGTATTGATATATTTGAAGCATTTGATGAGGTGAAAATCTCTTACATTTTGGATATTCTATGACCTAAATAGCTTTTATACTTTGTAGTTGTTATCTTTATTTTCTTTCAATTTTGTTATCTTCATTTTCGTTTGCTGTAGCTTCTGCTTATGAAACGAGGAGGGCGAGTTATATATGGAGGCAAACTTGGTGTGAACTCACAAATTATGATTGACTATTTCCAGGTAGCATCAATTTATTTCGTTTTCTCAATTCCTTTTTGCATAAACGGGTTGCTTGATGGGAGGAAATGGGAGGAATTGGAAGTAAATGGGAGGAATTGGGAGAAAATGGTGGTAAATGGTCCTAAATATAGGAAATTTGTTGTTATCTATAAATTATGCACATACACTTAAAAAGAAGTAACATTCACTGGTTGCATTGCAAGTAAATGGCCCTTGATATAGGAAATTTGTTGTTATCTATAAATTATGCACATACACTTAAAAAGAAGTAACATTACATATTATTTGAGAATATAAGCAGTTTGTACACTGATGAATTTTCCCTCTTGCTTTCATTATTAAATATTTTTACTAGCTCACATCAAAAATTCTGTATACATGATTAGTATTAATGTTTCATATGACTGGAGAAATCGTGTTACAACTACATTAGCTTACTGTTTCTAATGCCTACTTAGTACTTACCCTTGTATTTGTTTTCCTAGCACAGGGAATTGATGGAGTTGCTCCTATTCCTGAAGGATACAATCCAGCTACTTGGATGCTTGAGGTCACTACACAAGCATGTGAAGAGAGGATTGGTCAAGACTTTGCTACCATATATCAAAACTCAAATCAGTACAGGTAATTTGATAATGTTATGGTGTTTGTAAGAATGTAAGTATGATTGCAAGTTTTTTTTTTTTTTTTTTAAATTTTAATTACTTGTTACCTAGTTCTTGTTTGTTACCATATAAGGGAAAATGACCTTTTATCTTTCAAAAGAAAAAAAGGAAATTATGTTTTGATTGTGCAATGCTAATTGCTCTTAATAATTTGCTTTAGGGAAGTGGAAGCTTCAATTAAGCAATTGAGTGTTCCTGATGCTGGTTCTGAGCCCCTGAAGTTTGATTCCAAGTATTCACAGAGCAGTATGACTCAGTTTAAGATTTGCCTTTGGAAGCAAAATCTTGTTTACTGGAGAAGCCCCCAATACAATGTTGTGAGATTGTTCTTCACTACCATCAGTGGAGTGATACTTGGCTCGGTATTTTGGAATGTTGGCTCGAAAAGGTAATTTTGGTCATTGTTCTCATTGTTGCATTTACATCCAATGGTAGTTTTATTGTTCTTTTACACATTGTTGCTAATTTTTGTGATGTATCATATTTGTGCTTTGGTGGAAGGGAGGGATCTATTGGGCTTTGCTAGACTTTATGTACGGTGAACTTTAGCTTGTGCTGAGATGGATTTGCTCGGCTGTGTCAAGTAATAGGTGTTAGACAGACCACATTCCTTGTATAGAAGATTTTGTATTTATAATCTTACCTTATATAGTCGTTGTAAAACTCTATATATTCAACCCTTTAGGGTTGTCTGAAATACAAAAAAAAAAACGAAAAGGAGAATCATTCTCCCCAGAGCCGTCATTGTTTTTGGTTTGTTGACAATAGGGCCTTCTGACAAATATTTAGATAGTGAACAACGACTCCAATAATTTCAATCGGTTAGTCATGTATCGAGCTGTCACATGTGAAAATACTTTTTGTAATTTTTCTGTATATGATCACGTTCTTATTAATAGACGACTTGTTTCTTATTGGCTGAAGCCAATACACTCTTTTGTATCCACAAAATCCTCCCTCTAGCCTTTCGGAAGGAATGAGAACATGCAAGCGGAGTATCCTAACTCAACCCTATTGATCTCCTCAGTCCAGTTTGCAAAGCTCCATGTCCCACATCTTGTGGCATTCAAGGAATTGCCTCGAAACTACAAACTTTCTAAGGCTGATTGGTAAGCCTGTAAGATCTGCTCAGCTGGATTCATCTTCCCAATCAGGCTGTAAAGGACTCCCCCTACTCCCTTTTTCCTACTTGATTCCCCTCACTCCTTTCGATGCTCTACTCAAGGCGTGAACTAATCTATGGTTATAAAATACCACTAGACAGCTGATTTTTTACTATGAATTGATGTTCCCTCTTGCTTTGTGGAGTATGAAAAAGTTTCCATTTATTGTGATTATGTCCAAAAATCTTGTGTTTATTACAATCAATCATAAGAAAATCATCAGAGCAAGAAATGTTTCAAAAAGAGTTGGAGTAAATATTGAACCCTTGTAGTTGAGTCTTTTTGCATGAGATCTAGATATTGCAATCACTCTCGCTCCTCTAAAGAGTAGGATCCTGGTATCATCACACAAGTGATTATCATCATCCTTATCTAAGCATAGTCCCAAGTAATTGGGGTTACATGAATCCTATTACGCCATTCCACTCTATCATTATACAAGGATGGGTGAAAAGCAATGATGGTATGGTTTACATGCTTTCTGTTCATAATGGAAATTATATTTGCCATCTTCCTGTTTCCTTCACAGATGAGAAGCCTCTACTAATCAATTCCACATGTTTTAAATGTTTCTAGAGATACAACAAAGGACTTGTTTGCTGTTATGGGGGCACTTTATTCAGCTTGCTTATTTCTTGGTGTGAATAATGCTTCGTCAATACAGCCAGTAGTCTCCATTGAGAGGACAGTTTTCTATCGAGAGAAGGCGACAGGGATGTATTCTCCATTTCCATATGCAGCAGCCCAGGTAAAAGAATCTACTTTGGCAAAGAATAATATATATATATATATATATAGGGAGATGGTCACCTGCGCACCTTTTCACGTGAGCACCAATGAGCACCTTTGCACACGTGTCATGTGCACAAAATCTGAACGGTCCAAGTGATGCCGCACCGCTTGAAATGATATAGGCCCAATTTTCAGCCTGATCCATGACTCTGGTGGGCCATGGCAAAGAGAAATGCAAATCAAGGGAGGAAACTGTTTCCTTTTGCCATGGCCCACCAGAGTTTTGTATCAGGCTGAAAATTGGGCCTATGGTATTTCAAGCGGTGCGGCATCACTTGGACTGTTCAGATTTTGTGCACATGACACGTGTGCAAAGGTGCTCATTGGTGCTCACGTGAAAAGGTGCGCAGGTGACCATCTCCCATATATATATATATATATATATATATATACGGGAAAAGGTACTATGCGCTCGAGCGTAAAGCGGTCGTCCGTACGGTCGAGCTGATGTGGGCCCCACCGTGATGCCGTTCGAAAATCTACCAAAATTATGCTAAAATTATAAATAAATAAATATATATATATATATATATATATATATATATATATATATATATTTGCTTCATATGCCAAAATTATGTGTTATGTCTTAATGTTCAGGGGATTATAGAGGTTCCATACATTGCAATGCAAACAATTGTATACGGTGTCATTACATACTTCATGATTGGCTTTGAAAGGACAATAGGTACTTTTCCTTATTTATCATCTTTATCTCACAATTGGAGCTATAAAACAAAACATATGAAGCTTTTGGCTTGTCTTGTTACATTACTTGTACATCACTCATTTGTATGAAACTACAAAATCTTACAAAGGATGGGGGCTGTATACTCTTTGCAGGGAAGTTTGTGCTTTACCTAGTGTTCATGTTCCTCACGTTCACATACTTTGCATTCTACGGGTTGATGGCGGTTGGTCTGACGCCTACTCAGCACTTTGCAGCAGTCGTTTCGTCTGCATTTTACTCGTTATGGAACTTAATGTCAGGTTTTCTTGTTCCTAAACCTGTAAGTAATTAACTTCTGCCCACTCACCATATCATCCATATGGCAAAAAAGCTAGCTGTGCATCAACAAATGGTAGTTTATATAAATGTGTTTTTGTTCATCAATATATGGTATGCACTCGATGTTTTTTGGTTCCTTGGTATATTTCTTTTCATTGAAATGACTGTGGTTTTATTTTTTTCAGAATATCCCTGAATGGTGGATCTGGTGTTATTATATCAGCCCAGTGGCTTGGACTCTACGTGGCATCATAACCTCGCAACTTGGCAATGTAGAGAGTCATATAATTGGGCCTGGATTCAACGGGACTGTGAAAGAGTTTTTGGAAGTGAGCCTTGGCTATGATTCAGGAATGACGGGTGTTTCTGCAGCAGTGCTCGTGTGCTTCATTCTCTTTTTCTTTGCAATCTATGCAACATCTGTCAAGGTGCTCAATTTTCAGAGACGTTGATCATTAAACTAGTCAAATTTTTATAATAAATCTCCCCGCTTATGGGTGGCAATGATAATGTTGACTTACAATAGATGATTTTACTCTCTTTTCTTTGTTTTCCTTTTCCTCTTTAATTTACAACCTATTTACATTGTTTCAGAAACACATCATCATGAGTTGGCATATCCAAGAAATTCATTGCCATCTGTTATCTTCATACTCATCATGCTCACTATGCCGCAGTGATGAGGTTACTCTTGTCATATACTTCTTTTTGTTTAGATATTTCCTCAAACAAAGTAGGAGGAGCTTGTCTTGATAGTTACTGAACATCTTTTACATTTTTGGAGAAACTGAAAAATCTTGTTCATCACAGCTTGGTATGCTTGCCCAAGAAATTGATGCCCGTTGCATTGCATTTTCCGAACTGGCAATGGAATAGCCATGAGCTTAAAATTCAGTGCTTTTGTCATATTACAAAGGAATGCTACAGGGGCAAATGGGCCAGGCCTCGGTCAACACTGTCCAAGTCCAGACCATTAGCTAATAACCTGAATACAGGCCCCTCCCACCCCAAATTGTGCTTGTGTTGTATCTCACTATCTTGTCTACCACATCCAAACACCAATGTGATTAAAAGCCTACTTGCTGGGCTAGTCAAGCAGGTCAAATGTTAGCTCTGCCACATATAATTTCCAGGGCTAAGACTCAGACCCAGGTCCAACCTACAGGTCCTGTGGCTTGGCCAAAACGTGGCCCAAATCAGGTGGAGTTACTCCAGCTGGATCAGCCTATCACCATCTGCTTTACCTCCATTTATTCATATTTACCTCACTTTATTCCCATTGACCTCTATTTCCTCCCATTTACTCCCATTTACTTCCAATCCCTCCCAATTTGCATCTATTTACTCCCGATTCCTGCCATTTAAAATGGGCGCGGATTGGATACTGACAAGGTCGTCAGTATCCAAATTGCTACTGAAGTGACGTCACCAAGCTCTGTAGACCCCACCATGATGCATGTGTTGTATCCATACCGTCCAACCATTTTTAGAGATCGTTTTATAGCATTACAAAGAGAATGAGATAGATCTACCATTTTTAGAGATCGTTTTATAGCATTACAAAGAGAATGAGATAGATCTAAAGTTAAAGTGGACCCACCACAGAAAACCATGGGAGCAGTCACACCCACCGTTGAAACATTTATAAGGCCCACCGTGATGTATTTTTGAGATCCAACCTATTCATAAGTTAACATAGAGATAAATGAAGTGAAAACAAAATTATCAGCTTGATTGGAAACTATTGTGGCCCCTATGAAGTTTTGAACGGTGGATGTCACTGTCCCCACTATTTTCTATGGTGGGGTCCGCTTGAACTTTAGATCTATCTCATTCTCTTTGTAATGCCATAAAACGATCTCTAAAAATGGTTGGACGGTATGGATACAATACACGCATCATGGTGGGGTACACTGGGCTTGGTGACGTAACTTCAGTAGCATATGGCTACTGACCTTGTCAGTATCCAATCCGCGACCGCCATTTATCTCAATTCAACGCTCAATTCCTCTCATTTACGGCCATAATCCCAAGGACCAACCCTGTTAGTATTCCTTGAAGTGAATACTAACTTATTGCAGGTATCATTCTTTCCAATGAAATAGTGGGGAGGGGACGCAAACCGTATTCTTGTGTGTGGAGCCACCATAGAGTGTGCCTTTCGTAAAACCCGTCCAAGAGGGTGACTCATCGTGATGAAGTGATGTACAAAAAATCAGACATCCAACTTTAGAGGTTTTAGGCGCAATTTAACCTTGTTCCTATTGGTGTGGCCCACTTAACTTGTTCCTCACGCAAGTCCTTTTATTTGCACAACGAATATAAGGGTTCTTACCTGATGGACAATGTATTTCCACATATACATTATGGTGGCCCCTCAGAGCTGGGGTGTTGTTGTAAGGGCATATTTGAATTACGGATGACAACAGCAATGTGATGTAATGTGTGGTAAATGAATAATGATTATTACCATAGTGGTTGGAAGTAAATGAGGTAATGGCATATGTAATATACCTCTCGTGACTCCACCTCTGACAAGTAAAATACTTTTCTTAATTAGATACACTTGAAAGTAATTTCATCAATATGTGTTATATACATATTGTTCATCCATTTTGCAATATCATCTCAGGGCATGTTCCCCAAAATAAGAAAAATCCAATGCTCAAGTGAACTACACCACAAAAAAGCATCATTGACTCTCAAGGGTTCAAGTACCCATAGGTGGTGAAATTCCACTATGGCGTGAGTGTGTGGGGGTGTGTAATAATAATAATTACAATAATAATAATAATAAGAACTAGACCACAAAAAGCACTATGGACAATGATATCCACCATTGAAACCTTCCTAAGGCTCACTAGGATGTTTATTTGCCATCCAACTTGTTCATATGATCAAATAAAACTAGATGAAAGGAAAACACAAATATCAGCTGGATCTGTTGGAATGTCCAAACCAAATGGACGATTCAGATGCTACAGTTTTCATGGCATTTGAAACAACCAAACGTTATGGCTATTGGAATTTCCACAATTTCCATGTGTTGTGGCTGGTGGAATTTCATATGTTAGAACCTAATTAAATGTAGTTAATGGAACGAGGGTATATTAGGTATTTCACAGTAGGTACAAAAGCCTATAAAAGGCACATTATATATCTGATTACAGCAAGTGTGCAACAGCAGTGTAGCAAGTGAAAAGCAAGTAAAAAATAATAATTAAATAAAAAAGGTGTTTATTTTTATAGCATCGTGGTGTGTACGGTTCTAAGGCTTTGTAAAGCCAACAAATTGGTATCAAAGCGAGACGATTTTGCGGGACCACGTATAGTTTGAAGGTGCAGATCGTGTGATCAAGGTGTTGCCACTGCTACATCAAGAAAAATGCGTTGTTGTTGATTTGTGGTGTGCAGAAGTGATGGCGTTCTCAATCCGGTCACAGATTCCAAAGTTATCTAAGGATAACTATGAAAAGTGGTGCATCCAGATGAAGGCTTTATTCAGATCCTAAGATCTATGGGATATTGTCGGTGATGGGTATGTAGAACCCACAACGGAGTAAGAAGCTTCCTATTCTGCCGAACAAAAGACGGCTCTCAAAAATCAAAGGAAAAAGGATAAGAAGGCTTTATTTTTTATGTATTAAGGGTTGGATGACTCCACCTTTGAACGAATCGCCGAAGCTACGACATGCAAGCAAGCATGGGAGAGTCTCAGCACCATATTCAAGGGTGTTGATCGTATTACGAGGGTTCGACTCCAATCCTTAGAGCTGAGTTTGAAGCTGCACATATGAAGGAATGTGAGTCTATTTCAGACTACTTTTCAAAATTACTTGTTATAGTTAACAATTTAAAAAGAAATGGCAAAAAGTTTGAAGATATTCGGGTAGTAGAAAAAATACTCCAATCTCTCACAACCAAATTCGAACATGTGGTTGTGGCCCTTGAAGAATCGAAGGGCTTGGAAAACTTGTCCGTCGAAGAGTTGATGAGATCGTTGCAAGTGCATAAGCAACAAATGCAGAAAAATAATACATCGACGTTGGAACATGCCTTAGAGTCTAAGCTGACTCTAAATGACCAAAGTAGTGGTCATACAAATCGTGGAGGTCGTGGCATTAACACTAATGCAAGAGGAAGGACACGTGGATATCATCTGAACCATCCACAAAATCAAAAGAAATTTACCAATTTCTGTGGAAGAGGGAATGGTAGAGGTCGATCCGTACTCGGTTGCGAAAATATGAGAAATATTCAGTGCCGAAATTGCAACAAATTTGGCCATTATGCCTCAAATTGTTGGAACAAGCTAGTGGATCACAAGGAACGAACCAACTATGCTGAAGCATTGAGTCATGACCAGGAAGACTCTACAGTGCTCCTTGCACAAGAGAAAGGATGTGATTGACCAGATGTATGGTTTCTCGACACAGGTACGAGCAATTACATGTGCGGGAACAAAAACCTATTTGAAGAACTCACAAAAGGAGTTCATGATGATGTGACATTCGGCGACTCGTCAAAGACATCGGTGAAAGGTAAAGGCAAAATCAAAATCTTTCAGAAGAATGGTGTTCCAAACTACATCTCCAATGTGTACTACATGCCCAACATGAAAAGTAAGATACCGAGTCTCGGACAACTCCTCGAAAAAGGGTATGTTATACACATGGAGAATTCTTCTCTTTCCACAAGAGATATGCATGAACATTTGATTACAAAAGTCCAGATGGCATAGAATCGTATCTTTCCTCTCCATATAAACACAATGCTCGAGAAGTGTTTTTATGGAAAAGCAAAGAATAATTCTTGGACATGACATCTTCGCTTTGGCCATCTAAATTTCAGTAGCCTAAAACTTCTGTCATTATCAAGCATGGTGCATGGCTTGCCTACCATTAAAACTCTAGAACAAGTATATGAGGAGTGCGCACTTGGAAAACAGCAAAGGAACTCCTTTCCGAGTGAAGTATCTCGAAGAGAAAGAGAACTGTTGCAGTTAGTTCACACTGACATTTGTGGACCATTGGAGCCAATCTCTCTTGGATGTAATAAATACTTTATTACCTTCATTGACGATTTCAATAGAAAATTGTGGGTGCATGTAATTAAAGAGAAGTCTGCTGCTTTTACTATTTTAAAAAATTTTAAGGGCATTGTTGAAAAAGAAAGTGATATTAAAATCAAAACCCTTAGTCTGACAGAGGTGGAGAATACACCTTAAATGCCTTTCGAGAGTATTGCAGAGATCAAGGAATTAAACAACAGCATACTGTAACCTACACGCCACAGCAGAATAGAATTGCAGAACGAAAAAACTGTACCATTCTCGACATGACAAGAACCATGCTGAAGGAGAAAAGTCTACCGAAGAATTTGTGGGCAGAGACAGTTGCATATACTGCCTATCTGCTCAATAGGTGTCTGACCAAGAGTGTCAGATTCAAGACACCGCAGAAAGCATGGAGTGGATACAAGCCAAGCGTGGTGCACCTAAGGATATTGGGTGTGTCGCCTATGCTCAAGTTCCAGAAGCGAGAAAGAAAAAGTTTGATGATCGTGGCGAAGTGCATCTTTATCGGCTACAGTGAAGTATCGAAGGCGTACAAGCTCTACAACCCACTAACTAACAAGGTGGTGGTAAGTAGAAATATTGTATTTTGTGAGAAAGAAGCTTGGAAATGGAACGAGGAAGATTCGGCCAAAGAAAATCAAGTTGAGGTTGAAGAACATGAAGAAGAGAAGCATGAGAACCAGGAGCAGATACCTGCAATACCCTCTTCCACCGAAACGTCTGCACGCATAAGTCCAGCGATACGTTCCATCTCCTCTGGAAGTATTCCATCAAATCAAAATTTAGCCAACACATCATCATCCAGTTCTCCTTCACCCTTGGCTCCTATCAAAATGATGAGCCTCAACGATATATATGCTGAAACTGAGGAAGTAAATTTGTTCTGTTTGTATGCGCACCATGAGCCTCTTACATTTGAGGAGGTTGTAGAAGAAGAATGTTGGAGGACGGCTATGGAAGAAGAGATCCAAGCCATTGAAAAGAACCATATACGGGATCTAACTTTACTTCCTTAAGGCCAAAGAGTTATTAGCGTTAAATTGGTGTACTAAGATTAAGCGAAATGCTAATGGTGAGATCGATCGCTACAAGGCAAGGCTCATAGCAAAGGGCTACAAACAGAAGTATGGGGTGGATTATGAAGAAGTCTTTGATCCTGTTGCTCGCCTTGACACTGTGAAGATGATTATTTCCCTTGCAGCCCATCACAATTGGATGATCTACCAACTAGATGTGAAATCTGTATTCCTGAATGGAATTCTGGAAGAAGAGGTCTATGTTGACCAGCCTGAAGGTTTTGTTATTCAATGGGAGGAACACAAGATGTATCGACTAAAGAAAGCCCTCTATGGGTTGAAGCAAGCTCCATGTGCTTGGAATGCACGTATCGACAACTATCTTCAAGAGAATGACTTCACCCAATGTCCATATGAGCATGCAGAGTACATCAAGAAGAATGCTCATGGCGATATGCTTATAGCATGCTTGTATGTTGTTGATTTGCTGTTTACAAGAAACAGTCAACCGATGTTTGATGAATTTAAGAAGGCCATGTTTAAGGAGTTCGAGATGACCGACGGAGGTCTGATGTCGTTTTTTTTTTTTTTTTTGGGGGTATTGAAGTGAAACAACAACATGGTGGCATCTATATATCTCAGAAGAAGTATGCCAAGGAATTGCTTGAAAAGTTCAAGATGACCGATTGTAATGCCGTAAACACGCCTGTAGCAATGGGCTTAAAACTGACAAAGGACGAAGAAGGAAGAAACGTTGACTCGACTATGTTCAAGAGTTTGATTGGAAGCCTAAGGTATTTCACAATCATAAGGTCGGATATCATCTACAATGTTGGGCTTCTAAGTAGGTACATAGAAGCACAAAAAGAATTACACTGGCTAGCTGCAAAAAGAATCCTCGGGTACGTCAAAGGAACAATGGAATTCGGTCTTTTCTATCCATACAATGATGAAGCAATGCTGTATGGATACTCAGACAGTGATTGGGAAGGTGACCAAGATGAAAGAAAGAATACCACTGGCTATGTATTCTATCTTGGAGCAACTGCTTTCACATGGAACTCAAAGAATTCAAGTGTGGTTGCTTTATTCACATGCGAAGAAGAGTATGTGGCAACATCGTCCACAGTCTATGAAGCAATATGGTTGAAGAACATGCTAAAAGAGCTGAAGCATCCGAAGGAAGGATCCACAGTTATATATGTGGATAACAAGTCGCAATCGAGGTCTCCAAAAATCCGGTGAAGCATGGAAGGAGCAAGCACATCAATACTCGATACTATTTTCTCAGAGATCAAGTGAAGCAGAAAGTGGTGAAATTGGAGTACTGTCAAACCACTGAACAGGTCATGGACATATTTACCAAAGCATTACTGACTAATACATTCAAACGATTAAGGTCAATGCTTGGAATGAAACTGGTTTTAGTTTGAAGGGGAGTGTTGGAACGTCCAAACAAAATGGACGGTTCAGATGCTACAGTTTTCATGGCATTTGAAACAGCCACACGTTATGGCTATTGAAATTTTCACAATTTCCACGTGTTGTGGTTGGTGGAATTCCATACGTTAGAACTTAATTATTAAATGTAGTTAATGGAATGAGAGCATATTAGGTATTTCACAGTAGGTGCAAAAGCCTATAAAAGGGCACATTGTGTATCCGATTACAGCAAGTGTATAGCAACCATGCAACAAGTGAAAAGCAAGTAAAAAAATAATTAATTAAATGAAAAAGGTGTTCATTTTTATAGCTTTGTGGCCTGTACGGTTCTAAGGCTTTGTAAAGCCAACAGGATCCATCCAACTGTTGAAGAAAATGATCAAATCTTCTTTCCAATTCCAAATGAAACTCCTTGAGCTGAACAAAGACATGATTAATTTGAATCTCCCTAATGCTCATGGAGCCAATAGGCCTGCCATAAACTCGCCAAAACCCTCATACTTGGAGCTCCTATACCTACATTCAAATAAATATTCCACGATAATTAGAGATACAAGCTTATTTATGGTAGTAACAATAACTCAAATGGTTTAGATCATTGGACTATTTAGCATGTAGGCCCTACCTGAGTCACGACATAAGTAAAACAAATATGTTGAATGGTGGGCATTTAATACTTACTTTTTATGTGGTGTGGTCCCTTTGAACTTTGATCTACCTCATTTTTCTGCTCATGCCATAAAATGATGGGGAAAAATCAATGGACACTGGATAAAACACATACATGACGGTGGGTATATATTACGGTGAGAGGTGCTGCTGGCAATCTATATCTGTACATGGTTACTATCTTTGAAATAGTCCGGTTAGTTAATGCGCTAACTCCTAAAATACAACGCAATATCTCCCATGATACAACACTATAACAAATGGATCTCCATAGACTTCGATTTTCTTTGCACCCAAGCATGAGTATCGTGGCCCGATTCCCCCCACGTGCAAGTATCTGAGTGTGTGTACGTGTGCACGCACGCTCAGTTAAAGGTTCTTGGGCCAAGTTTCCTTACTAGGCCATCTTATGCATGCATACGGGCTTGGGCATAATAGAATACATTTTATAAAAGTCTATGAAAGACAAGCTTCTACACTCATTTACAATTCCCATTTTACCTTATATGAGATTAAAATTTTTCACTGGAAGACAAATATCAAAACAAAGTGGCTTTTGCATTTTTTTTTTTCCAAAACTCATTCCTTTATATTTATTGAAATATACATAACACCATTTGTGCTCAGATTGCGCATGGATCATAGTTCAAAGATTACACACACTAATTGAATAATCCCAGGCAGCTAATTGGAGGGTGTTGAGATGATTGCTGGTTCATCTTCAAGTGGGCCTGAAATTTGGACATTCTAGATTGATGTTTGTAAGTGCTACGTCTATGCTATGCTGAGTGGGACACGGCACTTAACGGGAAAAAAAAAGGAGTAAGATTGGACTGGGCTACTGTAGGCTGCCCATTTCATTTGTAGCTTTAAAAGCCCATACGTGAAAAACGAGTCCCGTTCTATATGGGCCAGCCCATGTTCAACTCTACCCCATGAGCTGAGGCCTAAGTCCAGGGTGGGAGTAGCAATGGGTCTGGTTTGGACTGGGCGAGTCTAACTCCAGGCCCATTCAGACACTCAAGTTCAGCTCAAGCCCAGCTTGAGCCTAACCAAAAAAAATGGTTGGGACTAGTCCTGCTTCGACCGGCTCAAAAAATGATAAAATCCAATCCCATTTGAATTTTTCTGGTGGCAAGTGTGCCCCACATGCACAACTAAATAGACATATTAGATGATATGGAATTGCATTTGGTCATTTGGAACCACTACATCTGTGGGCCACACGTTGATGGATGTGTTTTGTCCATGCCGTCCATCCATATACGCCTCACAAGCGGTGAATTGTCCATTAGTTACCATGAATGAGTGTCTCCCCTAATATCAAACCAGTTTGATGATCATAGCTATCCATGGTAGGATCAATGAATGTCTTCTAATTTTGGCTAGGATCATCGAAAGTCTTTCGGTCGTATGAGCTATTGGCAAGAATGTGATTTTGGTGGGTCCAAGGTGTTCCGTATTCGTTACGATATGCCCCTAAAAGGTAGCGATATGTATAGGTAATAGTCATGACCGTTACGCGAAACGGGGTGAAATGGGATAGTTGATTTTTTTGGACCGTATTGGTTATTACGGTAGCTGTAAAGGCCATTAAAAGGCATAACGACCGTTACCCTCGTAACAATTGAAAAACAACTGTTTTTTTTTTTTTTTTTTTTTTTTTTTTAAATCCATTTTTCTCCTCATTTTTTAATTTTAAACTTTTCTCATTCCAAAAACTCTCATAGATCATTTTACAATAGATCTCGATCACACTTACTATATTTTTAATATTAAAATCGTGGATTGAAGTGATTTGAGTGAATAGAAGCTTCGATGGCTTTTTTTTTTTTCAAAAAATTGAAAAAGTAGTATTTATTTATATTTTCTTATTTCTAGTTTTAATGTTTTATTGTGATGTGTAAACATTAGATACATATAATCATGTTCACAAATTCACTAGACAGCCCGACATAATACTCTCACCAAAGAGTAGACCATTACACTGTTTAAAATAAAAAAATGAATACATATTTGAAATATTTACATTATTCTTGATTTTCTAATATTTTTTCAAAAATTTTTGGGTAATTTTTTTTTTTTTTTTCAACTGTTACGGTGGTCGTAACAACCGTTATATTCCTGTATCAGCCGTTACAACCAATACCCGTATCGGTAATAATGGTGACCATTATGACTACCGTTACCGATACAGAATACCTTGGGTGGGCCACACTTAATTTTATAAAGTGGATTTGCATCATTATTATGGTGAAAGAGAGATGAGCCATTTCTCTCGCTTTAGAGTTACAATGCTCCAAGTTGCATTGGGACATGGACATTAGTATCAATCATTCTGGACCGTTCATTAGGTCTGGAACTCTTTTTTCATGGTTACCATAAAAACCATCACTGATCAAATGCACTCTTTCTGAGCTGAAATCACAACCATACCTTTTTAATGGTGGGAATTCAATCGTGACTGTTTCTTGTGGTGTGGTCCACCTAATATTTGGCCATGCTTCATTTTTTTCATCATGCACAAAATTGAGATTTGAAAATGGTTGGACAGTGCGGATTTAAGTCACATACATCACTGTTAGCCCCATAGTCAAGGTCCCACCCACATCAATGGATCCCTGGTCTCACCTAATCTGCTCCCACTTCACCCATGGTAAACGAGGCGGGACAACATGTCTCTCCAGATTTTTCTGAACAATTCGTGCTCAATGCTCATTTTGCGCATGGATCATGGTTCAAAGATTACATCGAACGAATAATCCCATGCATCTAATTAGAGGGTGTTAAGATGAACGGTTAATACAAAATGATCCGCGACCCATCATCAACTATCAAGATTAGACGGTTAAGATCGTTCAATTTAAAATTTTGGTTGCGGTTCATCCCAAGTTTATTTATTTATTAACTTGGAAAACTCACCTGAGTTTTTGAGTTGACTCGGCTCAATTAGGTTTTGAGCCTAGTGAATGTCTGTGTTTTGTGCTTAGTCAATTTGAGTCAGTTCATATATGTGCTAACAATTGCTGAAAATCACGCGGGAGATATGATGTTTATAAATTTTAAACTTGAAATTCGAAATCCGAAATCATAAGTGACTAAACCTAAACCTAAATCCTTATTCCCTTAGTGCTTAATTTATTATTGTGCATTTGATAATTAGTCTAATGTGATTTATTTTTATGAATTAGACAATTAATAATTTATTTTTGCGAATTATGAATTACATTACTTATTTCTTAGCTTATTATTATGCATTAGACAATTCTCTTAATGTGATTTCTGTTTATAAATTATATAATTAGTTGTCTATTTGAATATTTATCTGTGGCTAGGCATACATATAGTATATTTTTGGTGGCATAGAAATCACTTAAATTGTCTAATTTTGTATAATTCAAGGTTAGATAGATACTGTACTTTTATATAATCTATTTAAATGTTCATGCCTATTCTGTGCTTCATCTCTATATTTCTCTTTAGAAATCACTTAAATTGTCCCATTTTATACAGTTCAAGGTTAGATAGATACTATGTTTTTATATAATCTATTTATAATATGCTCCTGCTTGTTCTGTGATACATTCTCTATTTCTCTCTGGATATATTTTTTATTTTTACTTTTATTTCCTATGTCAAATATCTTCACATTGTTTAGATATTTGGCATGGGAATAAAATGGAGGATCAACTTATTTGGAGAGACATAGGGAGATATTGTCGAAATTTTGGCGTGAACATTTAAATGAGAATATGAAAATAGTATAATCCATCTAACCTTGAATTGATGATTAATTTATGGTTTAGTATATACTTTTAAAGTTTAGAATATACTTTAAAGGTATTATAGTGCTAGTCTGATTTAATATCTTTTAATTAGTATATGATTAGTAATGAAATTCTCAATACCCTTGGCAATTTGTCAGTCACTTCATCTATGATATTGGATGAAGGATTAGGTCTACAAGATGAAGATGTGCCAATTAAGATTAGTACCTCCCGTAGTTAGTAAAAAAAAAAATATAAAAGGTTGATAGTGTGGGAAGATCTTGAAGAAGTGACTCTAAAAAATAGTACGGTGAAAATACAATGCAAGTATTACAATGCTCAATATGTTAAATGAGTAAACGGGTCGACTACAACTCTAAAGAAACACTTATTGAAGTGTCATTAAAAAAGTTAGAAGTCAAAAAATTTAAGCCAATAGATTTCATTTACCCAATCTTTTATAGATCGATCGCTAAGTATCTTATCTACTATAAGTATAGTAGGGAATATGTGAATGAGTTGATTGGGTATGATTGGTGGGATTTTGTGAAATAGAGGTGTGGTGGTTCCTTTTATGCTTGTTTTGTTTTTTGTCTGATTGGGTATGATTGGTGAGAGATTGTGAAAGGGAGGAGGGTTTGGTAGTTTTCTTTACAATTATTGTAGTTTTTTATTTTATTTTATTTTATTTTATTTTAATTTTTCTTTTATATGAATGGTGAGAGTTTGCAAAAGGGAGGAGTGTGTGGGGGTCTCATTTTTTTAGTTGTATGAATGGTAAGACAACATGAATCGCGGAGATCACTGTGCCCGACAAAATATTAATAGTTGACCACTATTAAAATCATCAATTTTTAGTGAATATCCACTCTTTATATTGTCTCACTATTCATAAAAAAAATAAAATGAGACCCCACACTCTCCTATCTTTCACAAACTCTCACTATTCACAAAAAAATATAAAGAAAACCACCACACCCTGCTCACTTTCATAAATTCTCACTAATCATACTTAACCATAAAAAAAACAATAATAAAGGAAATCACCACACTCCCAATCTTTCATAAACTCACACTATTCATTAATAATAATAAAAATAAAAAAACAACCATAAAAAGAATCCAAGGAGTGAAGAAGAAGGAAGGAAGAGGGAAGGGAACAAAGGAATAGAAAAAAAAAAAAAACCATCATCCTTTCTTTTACAACCTCCTCCCATCCTTTAAAAAAAAAAAAAAAAAACAAAACAAAAAAAAAAAAAAAAAAAAGAAGAAGAAAACAGTTAAATGATTCTTGTGCAGCAAGGTCT